>JAGKQL010000069.1:3665169-3738264 GCA_018398635.1 Cyprinodon brontotheroides | reverse complement strand
ATGCATCGAGTTAAAACTACTCTGCCCTTGTAAAACTTTGCAACTAAAAACACGTTGGAAAATCTCAACAACTACCTCTTTTTCACATTAAAAATAAATAAATAAATAAAATAAAAGAGTTAATGGTAAATAAAGAACAGCCAAAAAAATCAATCAATGATCTGTACTCTCTTAGGTATCCGTGGGAGCAGTAGAAAAAAGTCCACATTTTCTGATTAGTGTACTACATTCCCAAAACAAGGAAAACAACCAACTCTTTCCTGGATAATTGCATTCAAAATTATCTTCAAAATTATGTTTTATATATATATATAGTAGTGTTGTCAAAATTATCGCTAAGTATTATCGCTTTAAGCACGCAGGCCATTTTAACGGCGCATAATTTTTTTAACGGAGATTAACGCTATGTGGTTTTATGGTACACTTTTCCAAAAGTACATCCCGCACTTTGCAGCCTGCGCGGAGGAGGGGCTATTTTCCCCAGTGTATGCATTTCTCATAGGCTTCAAGAAGTATTCTCATCAAGGAAAAAGACGCTTTTCATACACTAGGTGACATGAGCTTAGTGTTTCTTTTAAGCCCCACCTCACCCTCAACAAACAAGTTGGAGTGTCTGGCACCTAGTAGCAACCTGAAATAAGCTGAGAAAACAGATTAATGAGGTGAAATGGAATCTCGTAGCAGCACCTTTGCAGCCTGTGCACCCCATCTGGCCGGCCACGCTGCGGTGTGTGTGTGTGTGTGCAGGGTGTGTCTGTGTGTGGGTGAGAGTAGGGTGTGTGTGTGTTCTCATTTTGTTAAGAGCTGAAAAGTAACTTTCTAGAGAGAATAGAGACTACCTCCATCTAGTGATCTCGGTCTATTGATTTTGATGTATTGATTGAAAATTGTTCATTATTACCTTGGTTAATTAATATCTAATTAATATTAGCTCTACTAAATTTTATAGCAGTAAGGATAAAATGCTTGTCTGTTCTGTTAAAAGACTGTATTAACTGTAAGGACCTGTCTTTAGCTACTTTTCAGACCTTTTTTTTTTTTTTTTTTTACCTACATATTTGTGTTACATTTGCTCCATACCTCCCCATCTTCTTGCCATAACTATGTTTCTATGTAAGCAAATCGGCTGTGGAAAACCTGTTTTCATTTAAAAAGAACATTGGCACAGAAGCTAGCCTGTATGTACATGTGTATGTCATGAGTATTTAAATGATTTTCAATCAGGAGGAAAAAAAATGTGCGATTAATTAAAATCTGCGGTGTCACGAGGATTAACTCAGGCATTGATGCGATTGGTGTCGCGATTAAAAATTTGTCGATTGACAGCACTAATATATATATATGTTCTAATGCATTTTTTTTTATAACATCTTCTTTTATAATAAGTATAAGTCTTTTATAAGTAAGTATGTCTTTGTTTTAGTCGTTCAATGGGCCAAAAGTTTCTTCTGTATTTGCAGAAGTATTTTTTCCCCACCAATAGCTGCATATTTGCAGAAAAAACTCTAACAAGAAGTTATCAGAACTCCAGTGGTGTGTGGCCTGAATACACAGCTCACTGGTTAGACTCAGGAAGTTGGAAATGTGTTCGATTAGAGTTTTTTTTTTTTAAACATATAATTTTTTTATCTATGGCAAAGAAATTTTTCCTAGAGCAACTGTAAATGCTTTCATGAGCCGCACTCTGAGTGTGAATTACTATCACGTTTAAATGAGAGAGCAAGAGACTGGGAAAGCGGCCAATTATTAGAACAAGTTGTAGATTAAAGTGTTGCTTTAAACATGTAAAGAGATAGGGAAGCAGCACGTTAGGAACTGAGCTTGAGGCAGTGAAGAATGGGTTGGATATTCATTTCCAGGAATGATCAAACATTTTTTAATTACCTCATCCATGGATTTGCTGGGATTTTAGTGTCGACCACTGTGTTTATGCTAAATTCAATTTGCCTGCATGTGTCATTCTATCATGATTTGTATTAGGTTAAATTTTGCCATCTGAGCATTTATATATATAAAAGTAAATTACATTCCTCAGCCCAGTTTAAAACAAAAAGTCATAAAAAAGGTGCCATGTCTGTTTGCTAGACATGGTTTCTTGTCAGTTATGAAATATCCATGCTTACTTATAATTTTCTTGGTGTCCTTAATCTCTAGTTACTGCATAAACATGCACCGGTTAGAGATTAAGGACAATTGGCATTTACGCAGTGGAAATGAAAGGAGACCTATTGTCTTTGACATGAAAAAACTTCCTAACACAATTTCCAGGAAAATTCAAACAGGTGCAGATCATGGGACATGGGTCGTGAGATCCTGTCAGGTGGTTCCCAACCTTGTTCCTCAGGGACACCTGTCATGCATGTTTAAGGTGTTTCCTTGTTGCATCACACCAGAAAAAAAATAGATGAATAACAGGCTTCTGCACAACTTAATTGCAGAAGAAGAACCCTAATTTGAAACAGGTGTGCTGGACCAGAGATATATCTAAAACATGCTGTACAGATGTCCCTGGGGACCAGGGATGGGAATCTCTGCGATAAAGGGTAGAAATCTTCTAAACCATACCTAACTCTCTGCTTCCCCAGATTTCCTGCTTCCAGGGTCTCTGTTGGTTATTTCCAAGACTCACAGCCCTTTTGCATCCACTGTTTCAGATCCATAGGGGTGTTCCCCCTCAAGATTTTGAATCTGAATTTTTTTATTTTATTATGGGGTTAGAGAAGACCTATTTCCCTTCCTGCCACCTCCTTCTGTTTCCTGTAAACCAGTTATTCTCAAACCACAGCCGTTTAGCGGGCCGAGTTCTGAGCCACAGCCCTTTAGAGGGCCGATTCCCAAGCCAGAGTCCTTTAACATGCCGGTCCCAAAGCCAGAGCTTGTCGGTGGGCCATTCCCCGGGTCGCATTACTCTGAGTGCCGTTTGGCAATTGGTGTTCGGTTTGGTTTGATAGAAACACACAATGGCAGCCCACTGCTCCCCAATGGGAGGGGTTAAATGCAGAGGTGAATTTCTATAGTGTGAGATTTATAAAGTTCAATTCAATTATCTCGATTGTAGCCGACCAGGTGGAAACTTTAAGACCAGAGGTTCCTGTTTTAGACATCCTCAAAAAGCATTTTGAATGAAACCCATTCTGACCAGCAATCAGGGGCTAAAGGGTCTTGCTCAGGTACCCTTTACAGACAAACAGACCAGCACCGGACCCCATACATATACGCTTAAGGCCAACAACTTTTCAACAACTGTTTATTAACTAACAGTAATTTCTTAGAACAGTATTGGTCTTTTATTTTCAATACTTTCAATCTTGTAGCCTTGAACATCGGTTATGCTTTTGTTTTTCTCATGGGACTTTCAGCATACAGTGCACCCTACCTCATGGTGTCATCATTTCCCTCACCATGGCTGGTGCTAGATAGAGGGCCAACATGGGGCCAGTGTGCCCCGTAGATTCTGTCCTGACCCCTGCTATGGCCCCTGGAAGACTTTTTACATCTAAAAACTTACAAGAAATTCTCCTCCTACAGTAATGATGATCTGGCACTGGAACAGACATGGTTACTGATAGGTCCTTTAGATCTATTGGATCATTCTTAATTCTTTACAAATTCTGTTTTACTAATTATTCAAAAACAATAGGTGATAGCTTCAGTGGTATTGAGATAGGATCCCAGTTTAATCTGTTAAATGTTTTTTTTACTCCAAAACAAAAAAAGCTCTAATTTTTTACAGATGAATTTAAGTTTTTCTTGAATTCTTATCTAAATTTTAGAGAAAACGGAAGTTTTAACTTAAATTAAGTCAAAAATATTTAAAATTATAAATGTATATTGACCTAATAAGAAATAGAATTTTTATTGAACCTAATTGAAAAGAAATTTCACTTCATGCAGCTCTCTTTAATATATTTGAATCCTTGCCCTCTGTTTTTATTTCCTCATCCTTTTCTGTGTCAGCCATATGAAAACACGCTTTCGGCCCTCCTGGCCCCTTCGGTAAGTACATTTGGTCTAGATCCGCACCTCACCTCACCTTCACTAGACGTGGATATACTCTTAGTATATTCTCTGCTGTAAATTAGTCCAATATTTTCGTTTTTTACTCGAGGATTCAACCTCTGCCGTTTCACAGGATGCCGTTTCACAGCTTTGAGTGGTAACTAGGTGACTGCCAGAGAGTAAACAGAAACGTATCGGACTGATCCAATCAGCTCTCTGATCAACCAGTCGCCTGGATCGCTGGTTGATCAGATCATCGCTTTGGACTGATATGCTGCTCAGGTTTCACCAGTAACCTCCTCCCAACACCCCGCGCTCTGTTATTCTCTGCACAATTGCAGTAATTATAATCCGCACATGGTGCACGAATTACTGCACTTCCTTTTCCCGCTCTCACTCGCATAAAAAAAAAAAAACACCACCTCGCAGAGTCTAAAATCCGGGATCATTTATCAGACTCGCGGGCATCTGTGAACAACTATCTATATCAGGGATGTCTGCCTTTAGTGGTAGCATGTGAAATTCAAACTGGCCTTCTCAGGACACTCTTTGACCCCTAGACACCACTTCTCCATCCAGGTTCTCCTTTTTATAGGGCAGGGACTTTAACCAACAAACTGTAAAGAACTTGAAGTAAAGGTTTGCATTGGCACACAATTTAATGTAGCTTGCTTTGTGAATAATATCTCAGCATTGAGCAGATATGGTGGGCACTGATGGATGCAACATTTGCGGCTAAGAGTAGATGGGGTTAATATTATTCAAGCAGGGTCAGCAAAGTGCTTATTGTATGGCTATGTATGTTTGCACAAGTTGCAAACCTACTTCTCTGTTCGCACACATGAATACATTTATCTACCCGTCTGTGTCTGAGTTAAGTGTGTTGGCAGGACTATAGCTATTAGACTGTGCCTGTTCATCAAAGCCCTGATCCCAGACAACCTTGTCGCCTGGCAACAGAGAGTGAAGTTCACTCAGGGTAGACCAGATGCAAAGAAAAAGAAAACAGAAGGAGTAAGAAGTGGCAGGCTCCACCTCCTTTTATTTTTGTTGATTTTGACTCAAAGCATTACAGACATTTAATTTCAGATTAATTCTTTTAAAGCCTACAGTTTTCCAGCATATCAGTTTGCAGATGCACAACTCAAGCTGGCAAGGGGTCATTGTTGTATATCCTGCTCCATACAGGTGTATGACTGCATTTAAAATCAGAGCCTGCATTAACTTTCACAATGTACATGTGCATCTATACCAAAGGCATCATGATCGAAAGTGAAATGCATCTTCATTTCAGAGCTGTTACACCGTAGAGCTGCAATTACCCACCAATGCCTGCTTTACTGCCAGGCAATCAACACTCCATTAGCCCCACCACGCTCAGCCCTAACACACACGTATGAAATTATATATACAGTCACAAGTGGGCATGCACATACAAATGCACACTCACCAACCAACGACTGTGAATTTGGAGGGGACGCAAATCATTACTGACCGCTATGGTCCCCCACCCCCATCTTTTTTTTACTGTTGATCTTTGTTTTCACCATTTTTTCCAGTCCCTAAAATAGTGCAGCTTCTGCTTCAGCTTCTGCCTCCTAAAGGAACAGAGATTTCTTTTTTTTTTTCATATTTAGAACATATCCTGGCTGAGTAAACCGATCATGTAATACTTCGCCTTCAGTACAGTAGAGAGTAAATGTGTTATTCATGGCCAGAGGCATTTCTATCATGTTAAGTGGAAAATCTGCGACGCAGAGCAAACCGGGATGCAGGTGGTTGTGAAATGAGCACAAACAGACATGCATGCTGCGTGTACACATAACAAAGCGTGTTTGCAAATCGGTGCACAGCAACACAGATGCGTGAAGTGCAAACAGACAAAAATGGGGGGGAAATGCACAAATCTGCTTCTCTGGATAGAAAGCTAAGCCTCTGCAGTGGCTGTCAAATTCCTGTACACATCTTTGAACTAATATACATTCCTGTTCACTTCTCTTTTCTTTCTTTTTAACTTTCTAATCGGTTCGAGCACACGGCAGAGTTTAAGTACATTTTCCTCCCCTGCTTTCTTGATCTAACTGGCTCTCCCAGCATGGGGGCATTGTTGTTACCAGCCACCCTTCAAAGAAGAGAGGCGAGTGGCAGGTTGTCCTTCACGTTGCCTACTTCCAGCTGATTTTTGAGAATCTGTGACCAAACATTTAACCCACAGTTTCATTAGTCATACAGATGACTCAGAATGAAAAAATATTTTCTCTTAAAATATGAAGAAAAGCCCTCAGAACAGCATGTAGTAGAGATAAAACTCATACAGTGCTTTGAAAAGGTATTTGCCACCTTGCATGTTCATGCTTTTTTGTCCTATACCTAAAAGTTTCAGCCCATCAAACTAATTTTACTGCAATATTAATATACAGTGAGGAAAATAAATGATTTCTGGATTTGTTTTTTTTAGATTATGTCTCTCAAAGTGGACATGCACCTTTACAATGACAATTTCAGACCCTGAAATCCATGATTTCTAAGTTGGAGAACTTGCAAAATAGCAAGGTGTTCAAATACTTATTTTCCTTGCGGTATAGTGCATATTTTAAATAATGAATTAAATAAACGTTTTATCAAAAGGGTTCTTTGTTGAGAGATTTAGAGATCAGTGAACTTTCTGGCCTACAGAAATAAGAAATTACTCATCCCTCAGTATAACCTTTCTGACAAAAATAATGACAAAAAAGATCTTATAAAGCAACATATGATTGCATGATCTAAAGAAACTTCAGAACACATAAGACACAGTATCAGTGACATTTATCTGTCTGGAAAGAAGTTTACAAAGCCATTCCCGGGGCACAAACAAAATTCTTAAATACATTTTAAAATTAAGGGTAATATGATGATAAAATGAACATCCAAACTGTTATGTTATACCTTCTAGTCTCCTTCTGAGTAGTGTTGCTTTGAAGAGGAGAGTCCTATCTTAGCTTCTTTCCAGCAAGAAGCTTCTGAGCTCTGAGCTTGCACAGACATCATCTGCAGGGTTTGCTGGTTTGTCTCCCGGCCAAAAGTGTATTGATCTAGACAAACCTGTCTGTGTTGTTTGGCCAAGCAAGACAACCAGAACCGCCAGCTCACATTGCCAAGGTGCTTTGCTCTTAAAGAGAACCACACTGGCCTGCTTCTACTCTCCTAAGGAAAAGCTTGCTGCTTTTCCAACCTCTCCTCTACACCTCCTAGGAGGAAACGATGAAACAGTAATTTTTTTTCTTATTTGTTATTTTAAAGTTTATGTGCCTGGGCAAATTAAGTTAGACATACTGTAGGTTTTAATGTTTTTATTTGCTCCAGAAATACTTTGCTTTAGCTTTCTGTTAGGTGTAATATTATATAGTTTAAACAAGGGTGGGTACCCAAAGATTTTACTCAAGTAAAGCCATCCAAGATAATCATCCAAGATATGACTCAAGTTAAAGTGAAAGTAGTAGGTAAAAAGGATCCTTGAGTACTGAGCAATTGTTGGATTATAGCAAAAAAATAAATATGAATATAAAGTAACAAAATCATATGGAAGAAATACTTTTACCAAATAATCTTTTTTTCACATGAAACCAGTCATTATAGTGAAATCTCTATATTTTAGGACAGGCTAAAGAACTTCCATTGATAATATCTATCTTTACTGTATGTGTACCTGATCTAGGAATAGTTCAAGTTACTAAAAGAGGAAGGAGTATTCAGAGATTTTTCTCAAGTAGGAATAGTAATACTGTACCTTACATGAATATTACTCAAGTAAAAGTAAGAAGTAGGTCACTGAAAGACTACTTTTAAAAGTATTTTTTTCAAAATGTTGCTCATGTAAATGTAACTGAGTAAATGTAACTACTCACAACCACACCTGTAGTAAACCATGCAAAAGGTCTACTGATATTGTTACGTTAGTTAGATTATTTCCAGCTCCGTCTTTCTTCAGTATTCTTTCTTAACAACACCTCATACTCCTGGGTGGGGTAAGTGGCTGCTTTTATTACTCCGCCAGATAGATTTGCTCCGCATTTCCATCTACAAACCTTCCGTTGAAATTTTGGGAAGAGAAATACTACAGTTGCTGATTGGCCTATGTTGGTGGAAATAAACCAATCAGATCAACAAGCATATGACGTACTAACAAAGCGGCGACGGAAGGCAATTGACAGATTAAACTCTTGCGGAAATCAGTCGGGAAGGGCAAAAGCATCTTTTCCTCTGAGAAAAGCCTCCCAGGCAGTGTTTTGCTCTTCTTTCAGTGAAAGAATATACTCTGTAATTCCGATAAAACTTGCTGATAGTCCGCTAACGCTGAACTTTCGCCGGCTGAATCACTTCATATTTACTGGAAGAGCTGAACTGTGCGGCAGCTACACCGTTGCGTCACACCACAACCAGCCTCAAAGCCAACGCTGATTGGGCGTTTCGCTTGGTGAATGGCTCCAAATTTTCTTTAACGGGGACTCTAGACTGATCTGTGAGTGAAACCTTGAAAGCTGGCGAGATCAGGATGGTCTCACCTGAGCTGAGCTGCCTACTAGAGGCTGTAAGAGCAGTATCCTAGTTGTCCTGCACACTTCTGGACTGAGATGAGGGATGTTACCTTACCAAAGGCTCCGATTACCAGGGAAACTATATTTGCCTTTATCTTTCAGGCTTTTTCTAGTTCTTCCCTGACCCCTTGGTATTTATCCAACTTCTCATGTTTTGTTTTTTCCCGATGTCTCCATCAGTTGGGATACCCACATTGCTCTCTCCTGCTGCCATCTGCTTCTTATCAATAATCACAATGCGTGATTGGTTGTCCACTATCATTTTGTCTGTATCTGTGAATCCCATGGGAACTTAGCTTGTTCATTCTCCACCGCAACCTAGGAAGCTGGCTCCCATCGGACCTGGAGGTCTCTAATTCGTATTCTGCAGAGATCCATCTGTGCTACACTGCTGCCCTTCAGCTCTAACTTCCTGATTAGAAGTTAGATCATTATGTTTAAACAGCTGATCGCATTTTAAAAATCAGTTTTGATCAGTTTTTCTAAATGCCTTTTTTATTAGATCAACAAATAGACCCATTGTGATCATTGCTTTCTTTTTTATCCATGGAGCTGGGTTTTATCCTCTATTATTTCTAGGACTGCAACAGGCTGAAGATTTCTGTGATCTAAATCCCTACTCACTTTCAGAAAGAATTTGTGTTTATCAATTTAATTTTTTCTATAATATTTTTGAATCCATGTCCATTCCGTTTTATATAATTTTTGCAATGTTTTATTTTGTTTAAAAATTAACTTTATCCGGAAAGATGATTTACAGATATAAGCCAAAGGTTTAACAACTGCATGACACTGATGTCACAACTCTGAACTGTTATCTCAGTGTCATTACAGTAAATTGACTTTTTTTTACTTTGCTAAAAATGGCTATAATCTCTTCTTTTTCAACTGCTGTGAGAAACATTACCGGTAAGTCAGGATTTTTTTTATAAGTAGCCTACCTCATTGCAGTTCTCTGATAACCCAGTATCATGTTTTTTTTCTGCAAAGTTTTAGACGATATTGCCGAAATAGAGACATGTCATCAGTAATTTCATTTTAGCTTAAATATTGTGGATAATTATTTCTTCTGATCCTTTTGCTAATAGCATTATATTTTCCATATGTTTTTTGAATATTTATTTTATTCTCACCTTTTATGTACTTTATTGTTCCTGTTAAGATTTTGGTTAATATGTCTATTATGTCTAAACTTTAAGAATTCTCTATATAGTGTTTTTTTTGTTTTTGTTTTTGTTTTTTTGTTTTTTACAGGCATTCCACAATTCTTTTTTACCCATGGATTATCAGAATATGCAGGAAAAACATTCCTGTGCATTCAAAGGGAAAATATTCATATTGTTTAATGGAAAAGCAGAAATGCAACTTGTGTGATTTCAAAACTCAAAACCTTAAATACTGATCTGTGATCAGTGCTAGCTTGCTCCCTCTGCTTCCTGTTTACTGCAGCCAAGCATTACCTAAATGTAGGAAAACATTTCACATTGCCTGGTTAAGTCACTCTACTGTAAATAAGAGAGACAAGTCTAATTCACATTTGGGTTTTCTTTTAACTTTAAACAGTTTTTTGAAAATTTGTAATGACATTTTGATGGCAACACGCTGCTATGTATCAGTTAAAACGATCTTGCATTTGTCTGAGGTTTCTTCTCCTTTTTTTCAGTCGCTGGCCTTTACCAATAAGTGGCGTGATCTTGCAGTTGGTCTCATATCAATTCAATCAATTTAAAGAGAGATTGGATAAAAATGTTTTTTTATTTAAGGAAACCGAGCATATTCGATTGAGCCATCAACCTCCTCAATTAATGCCTCCTGGATGAGAATGTAGCAACATGGAACAGCCCCTTGAATAGTCTCTTTATGGGGAACAACAACCAATTGGGGGTTTTAGAAGGCAGAGCAGATACGCAGAAGGACAACAGAAGCACTAATCTAGTAATATTTCTAGAAAGGTAAAAGGTTAAAAGCAGTAGAAGCTACATTAGCGTATTCATATCCAAAAACACACCGAAGCAGATCAACTCTGAGCCAGTATTCAAGTCTGGAAAATGAAAGAAAGCACAAACAATCTTAGTGAAAGCTTTTCCAACAGGTGCATTTTGTCAGGACTCCTTTCTTTGTGTTTGTGTTTCTGTGTTTGTCTCCCTTCATCCACCAGGAGGCGCCTGGTTCTTGTCCGCCTCCTCACACACCTGCTGATGGTTACCTCATTAGACAGAGTGTTCTTAAGCTGCTGACTGCCACTATCTCGACGCCAGAGTGTTTGCCAGTTTTGGGTACTCTAGCCAAGCTGAGTTTTGCTGAGTCAAACTGAGTTTTTTGTCAACCTGAGTTTAACTTTGTTTTTGTCTTTGCCTCTCAGCAGAAGGAGTCATCCTGCAAACTGGATTTCTCTGGACCTCTCCCTGAAAGCGATCAGCTGAGCTACAAGCTAGGTTGGGGTTGCTTCAGAAGCAGGAAGGGTTGGATCCACTTTCTACAAGGGATTAATCTCCACTCGACCCGTTCAAGTTCTCCTGGAAATCTAAGGAGTGTTTCTCCGTTCATCCACAAACAACCGCATTCTGGGTAAACCCTGTTCGCCCTCCACAGACAAACACTGGAACAACAGCACACACACAGAGGTCAAGGATTCCTTCACTTCCCTGAAGCATTTAACAACCAAATTCTCTTCCCCAAGTTAAAATTCCCCACTGAGCCTGAACTAACCCGCTGTGTCTTCCCCTCACTTTTCAGTTCGGTTGAGCAGTGTTTTCGGAGCAACACTTCTCTCTCTGTTTAACCTCTTCAATAAAACCCGTTAAACCTTTTTCCCTGGTCTCTCTGTTTGGTTTTCTGCATTTGGGTCTGAACTTTTGTAAAATCATGACACATGTAGCTACATATGTTGTACAACCATCCAAAGATTAGGCCGGGTATATCATCAAAATATGAATCTGCTAGCGGCAGTAGCCCAGCTAGTAGTCCTATTCCAGGACAGTTTGACACCTAAATAGAACCCCATGGCAGATTGAGTTACTATGTGGAAAGGAAAAAAAACTGAGAGAGGGGTTTGTTAAATGTCACAATAATTGCAATTAATATAAAATTAGAGAATAGTAGGAGAATGCAGTATGGTAAGAAAATGAGTCCTCAAGGCACCCTAGCCTATAGCTACATAGTGAAACCTTAGCCACTCTAACTATAAGAGAGGTTATTTGATTACGTGGTCAGTTTTTAGTGAATATGAATGATTTTGGAAAAGGATCCTGAGCTTGGTTTGATTGGGCTCTTATTGAGTTATTGTTATTAAATAAAGCGGCCTATTCTTTCAGCCCAGTTTCTGTAGATTTTGTTACTGAACAGCAAATTTGACTGCTCAGTCATGGTGGCTCAATCACATTAAGGTCAGAAGACTGAAATGGCCACTCTTAAAAATTTCCCTCTTATTCTGCTGTTTCCCATGACGGATCAACAGGCCATTGGGTTTTGGATTGCTCTTATGTTGAAATCACCAAGTATTTCTCGAAGAGCAAACGTCCCTCCAGTATTTTCTGATAACGTTCTGATTTCATTTTGCCTGTAATTTTTGACCACCTTCTTTGTGCCTGTGTAGCTCAAACACACACATTTTATCCACCTCTGTAGGAAACCTGGTTGGCCTCACTCCAAATACAGTTTATATGGTTGTCTCCAAAGGTTTGTGGCCTATCTCTGCACCGTTTGCCAAGTTAATTGATTTATTGTGGCAACTTCATCATGTTAGCATTTTTCTTTATTCTTTTTTGAAGAGTACTTTATCTCAGCTGAAGTTATTTTCTTTTTTTTTTATTATAATCAAAGGCTTTGATCTGGTATAAACTTTATATTTTGAAACCGTCTCAAGGTAAAACCTTATTGTAGTTCTTTTCCTGCAGGCTCTCCTCCATAAATGCCTACAGCAGAATAAAGCCTCATAATACCATTTAAAACAGTTTATGGTCAGTTTTCTGCCTCTTTTTTGGTATTTAACATTTTTTCCCACAGACTGATGCAGTGCAGCACAGAATGTACTGTAACATAAAGGGGTCTGTTCTAATCCCCCAAAAAACAACTCCCACAAATGCAACTAAAGGTGCAGTATCTCAACTACTTTTTATTGTTCAAATTTGATAGCTGCAGAGATCCCTATAATATATTCCTTAAAGTAGCAAAACATGCAAAAACATTAACAGGGATGTACATGCTTATAAAAAGAAAAACAACAACTCTTTAAATCTCACATTTTAATTTATAAAATGGTTATTAAAAGAATAAGATCCTGTAATGCACCAATCAGCTTTATTCTGACTTGGTGACAGCTGAAAGGAAAAAACATTAATAATCTTCTTACATTCATCTTAAATAGGGTGGAATAAATTAGTCACATGTCACCAAACGTCATCCTTAAAGTTGCTAAACCTGATGGTGGAGTGTTACGGCTCCCCCCCCCCCCCTTTACTGGGGAGAGAGGGAAGTAACTTGACAACCACAAAAAAATTCAGAGACCAAGTGAATGTTAGAAAAGAAAAATCAGGGATTTATTGGTTACAGAAAATCCCAAGCAACTCATACAAATGGTGGGGGAGAAAGGGGCGATTAGGTGGTGCCAAATCAAAGAAAATAATAAAAACAAAGAAGAAACGGGAACCTACCTAAGATCTAAGCTACATAAAACAAATGAAACAAAAACCCTGCTTAACTAATCTAACAAAAAGATTCACTAAAACTTTACAAAGGTGGCATCCACCTACTTACCTAGTGTGTTTAACAGAAAGTTTTCCTACGTGATGAGATGTACAGGGTACCCCAACCTTACCTTGTCCACTAACTCCCACCACAGACCATTAGACACACAGAACAAAACATGCAGCAAGCAAGCCAAGGAAAAAAGGGGTAGGATCTCTAAGTGGCTTGCTTATATAGGACCTCCCTGGATCCTGATTGGTCCAAAGGTGGAGAGAATCAATCAAGGGAAGATGGATCCCAGCTTCTGCTACCTGTGTAGAAGCAAAGGGGAGGGGGGAGGGGAAAGAAAAACAAACAGCCTGGCAGGCATGTAACATGGAGTAACTGACATTTCATAAGTATTAATTTTATTTGTATCAGTTTACTTATCAACATAAATTGTTTCACTTAACAAGACAAGTCAAAATATGTCTAACCAATTTTGATTTGGTTCATTTATCTCAGCTTACTCAAATCTGATATTAAGATCAGTTCAGATTTTACAAGCTTGGCATATTATGCTTTGCAAAAATTATTACAAACAGAAGCATTCCCACAGCAACATAGGGCCAGGGTTAGCTGTGGATGTCTGGAGCTACCGCAGGTTGATAATGCTACCCCAATTTCAGGCCTGCATACAGTATATGTTATTCCAGGATCCCCCAGTTTAGGTTCATTATTGTTTTCATTGACTCTGACCAGTTATTTCAGTCCCTCCTAAAGAAAAAGATCACCACTGCTTGTTTATTAAAAGGATGGTATATTGAAATGATGTGTAGTGTAGAACCGAAGTCAAATTCTTGGTTTATACAACATTTAAAAATGAATCTGATTCTAAATTTCAGACATTCTTGAAAAACAAAGTTAAATCTACAACTGAACCCAGCTGAAGAAGTACACTCAAGTGCTTTTTCTTTCAAGCTGCTGTCGACATTTCTTGTAATTACACTGCACTGATAAAAATGCTTTCAGGCTGTTAAATAAAAAAAAAAAGTTGATCTCCAACAGCATAGTTACACTTATTATATCATATACAGTATATTAAGAATAAGGGCTAATTTTAAGCATTTTCCATTAATGCTGAATTTATACTGAAACAATTGTCAGTTCCTCCATGTAACCATTATGTCAATGTCAACACATATTAGAAATATTTTTTTTTTCACCAAAGAAGAAAAGGAAGCGTCTTAGTGTACCATTGTTGATGGTGGTGCAAAGTAAAACAGGCATTAACTATTATTCTGTGGGCTACATACAGTAGTGATCAATATAACCCAACACACTGCTCCGGAATGTTTCACATTTAGAGTGAACAGGTGTGAGTCAGGCATAGATCTGTGGTGGAAATTGGAAAAGATGCTTTTAAGATTCACTAAAGAAGAGAACAAAAGTTTCACATACCTTCCTTAGCAACCACCATTATGACTGCATAGAAAACCAATTCTCAAGACAGACTGTAAAATAAAAGCTATTATCTTGAGTAGAATTAATGTACGAAAAAATGACTGATCGTGAGCAATAAGTGAAAGTAAGCATCGAAGACATGTTTTTTACATGGCAGGATATGACAGGATTATAGGTAAGCGTAAATTACACAAAATGTGGTCTTTGTATTGTTTGCTTGTTAGGAGAAAAAAATAAATTAAAATGAGAACAGTATGTTTTTTTTAAATAAAATACTCTGTGATGGCCTTTGAAATTCATTCAGTATTCAGTTATCCATCTCCATGTCCTAATGGAAAATCTAGAAGAAGCTTCTCATAAGACAGAGGAATGTACAGCTAGAGGTTTTGGAAGAGGAATCTTAACTAAAGCCACTTTAAATGTACACTTCTAGTAAATGTTTAAAACCTTTTTTTAGATATTATTGCTATTTCATTGGTAAAATTACACAGTTCATTTTGACAATCCAAATAATTCAATTCAGTTTATTAATATAGCGCCAATTCACAACACATGTCATCTCCAGGCATTTTACAATTCACCAGTTCAACCAGTCAAATTGATTAAAAGTTTTCTATCTAAGGAAAACCAGTTGATTGAATCGACTCATCGACTCGGATGCAATCCCTCACACTAAGCATGCTTGTAGCGACAGTGGAGGAAGAAACCTCCAGCAGAACCAGGCTCAGTTTGAGCGGCCATCTGCTGTGTATTTTTTAGTTTGGCAGTATTTACGTGCAACATCTGTATATTCTAATGTACTGCACTTTCACTTGTGTGATTTAGGTGTAAAACAAGTATGATCCCTAAGAGAGTCTGATATGGAGGTGTCTCAACTGTTTGCCAAGTGGTGTTGCAGTGCCTGTAAATTGGGTGCACCTGGCTGGTGTACGGATGCACAGCAAGGGGTAAGACTTAACCAGTGCACAGGTTTAGAGTGATGGGCAAAGTCTCACTGGTGCTTCGACAGTGACCATAAGGGGCATTTTACTTTATTCTAAACTTCATTCTTTCCCTACAAATGTTCTATTTCCTCTCAAAAACGTGTGCTTTTTAAGAAATCTTGGGTTGCCATTGCCGACACGTCAATTTATGTAATCAGTTCTAAAGGTTGCTAACCAACAGACACAACAGCCAGATGTATTAGTGGCAATAACTGGTGAATCACTCTCAGCTTCACTGCCAGCATTCCAACAGTTTGTCAGCAGCTGCACAACAGAAAACAAAACTTTAGACTTGTTTTATGCAAATGTCAAGGACTCATACATCTCTGAACTAAGAACCCCTCTTGGGAAATCAGATCACAATCTTTTTTTTTCTCTTCTTCTTCTCTGAGTATAAGCCAATTTGTAAGAGACAACCTGCATCAAAAAGAACTGCAAGAAGATGGACACAGGAAACTGAAGAGGCCCTAAAAGGTTGTTTTGAGGCTACAAACTGGGGTACACTGTGTCTTTGAGAGAACATCAATGCAATGACTTAGTGTGTAATTAGCCCTTTATTTTTTCATTTCTAACTTTGACTTCCCTCTCTGGCGGTTATGGAAAATCCAAAGAAAAGTTGCATCTTCTTATAGACAGCACTGGTTATTTGATTTCTTTAGTGCATATAACATGATAAAGTCTGACTAAATTTGTGAGAAACTGCAGACGACCCTTTTAAAAGCATAAACAATTTCTTGGATCTGAGACTACCTGACAAACAGACCACATTTTTATAAACTGAAGGGTCAGCTGTCTAATCAAGAAGTCAGCAGCACAGGAGCACCACAGGGCTCGGTACTCTTACCATTCCTTTTTCCTCTCTACACACCTGACTTCCATTACCAGATAGAGTCCTGTCATCTGCAGAGATACTGGGAGGACTCTGCAATTATTGGGTGCATCAAAGATGGACAAGTGGCTGAGTATAGACAGCTAATGAACCTCTTTTTGAAATGGTGTGTAAACAATTATCTGATCCTAAATGTCAACACAACTAGTGACATGATTTTAGATTTCAGAAGAAACAGGAACAAGATGAATCATTTTAACACCATGGGAGAAGAAGTGGAGGTGGTGAAGGAGTATTGATACCTTGGTGTTTACTTGACTGGAGATAAAACTGTGAAACTGACTAAAAGAAGGGACAGAGCAGACTGTACTTTCTACTAAAGCTTAGGTCCTTCTGTGTTTGCATCAACATGCTACATATCCTTTAAGGGAGAGATTCCCAGGATCATCTATAATTGTTCTGATGATGTCATCACGACAAGGATATTAAACTATTACCAAACCAGTAACTACTCCTTCAATGACCTGCAGCACATCTGGGCATAAAATGCATCACTGGCATAAACATGCATATATAAAGCAGATAAATGTACCCAGATGCATGTTGATAAAAATTAATGAGGAATAATGTTTTACATTTTTGTCAATCTAGGGATCTAGTTTCCCTAACAATGAATTGTATCAATACCATAGCTCAAAGTATATCAATATTTATCAGATGAAGCATTACCATCAACAAAACTACTAAAGATGTGCAGTAATTCAATTCAGTGCAGTTTATTTATATAGCACCAATTCAGATCACTTGTCATCTCAAGGCACCTTACAGTTCACCAGATCATCCAGTCAAATTGATTAAAAGTTTTCTATCTAAGGAAAGCCAGTTGAATGCATCGACTCATTGACTCGAAAGGCAATCTCTTACACTAAGCATGCCTGTAGCGACAGTGGAGAGGAAAAATTCTCTTTTAACAGAAGGAACATCCAGCAGAACCTGGCTCAGTGTGAGCGGCCATCTGCCGGCGCCTTCACTGGGGTTCAAGGAGCATATACAGAGGTACAAAGTCTAACTATAAGTTGTATCAAAAAGGAAAGTTTTAAGCCTAGCCTTAAAGTAGACATGGTGTCTGCCTCATGGATTAAAAGCTGGTAGCTGGTTCCACAGCAGAGGAGCTTATTAACTAAAAGATCTGCCTCCCATACATTAGAAATTCTACGAACCATTAGTAAACTTTCAGATTGAGAGAAAGTTTTCTGTTAGGATCATAAGGAACTGTGATATAAGTTTGAGCTTGGCCATTTAAGGCTTTATATGTGAGAAGGAGGAGGATTTTAAATTCTATTCTGGATTCAACAGGAAGCCTTAACTAGAGATGGTGGACTTCCTGACAGCAAAGATTTAGAATAGTCCAGTCTTGAAGTAACAAATGCATGGACAAGTTTCTCAGCATCACCCCTGGACAGGATGTTTCTAATTTTTGTGATATTGTTGGGATCTGGAGGCTTGTCTACTTTCTCCACCAGAGGGCGCACAAGATCTCTCCTGAGGGCATGAGCTGACTTCGACACCTGTTTCCCATCTGCTCATCAGGAGCCCTACTTAAGGTGGAGGAGGCTGACACTTCCCTGCCAGAGTGTTTGCCAGTGATGGTACAGCAAAACCTGAGCCAGCTCCTCTGATCGGTTACCCTGATTTTGTGATCTAATCTGATCCTGTGTTTTTCTGCCTCTCAGATCCTGACTTATCTAGATATCAGTCATCCTGGGAGAAACAATCACTGTCTGGAACCTGCCTGCCTGCCCTCCATCTCAGCCTCCGTGTCTGCCTCTGCCCTCAGCCTGCCGACTAGCCTCTGGACCCACAAGGTTCCCCCCCTGCTGATCAGATTCCCCTCTGAGCAAGTAATCTGTAAACTGCAAGTTTCCTGGATCCACTCTAACTGATCTGTCCTCCTCTAGTGTCTTCCCTCCCGTGACCAGTCTGACGAAACAAGATCCTGTGTACATTTAATTAAGAACTCTGTTGAATAAACTGTTTAACTTTTTCCCTGTCTTAAGAGTGTTTTCTGCATGTGGGTTAGACGCCTAGACCCCAACATGACAGATATTCCGCAGATAAAAGAAGGAAATTCTAGAAACCTCTTTCATATAGGATTTAAACGACAGGTCCTGATCAAAAATAACACCAAGAATTTTTACTTTATTATCTAAAAATCAGTTTAATCCCATCCAAAATGAAGTGACTGGACTAATCAGCTTTTTTTCAAAGACTTCTGGTTCAAAGACTATAACTTCTGTTTTGTTCTGCATCTAGAGCAGAAAGTTAAGAGTCAATCCAGGTTTTTATGTCTTTCAAGAAATATCTGTAATCTACATAATGGGCTAGCTTCATCTGAAAAGATATAGCTGAGTAGGATTTAGCACCCATAGTAGAAAGAGCCTTGATTGATGCAGTTTGTCTCTAGCTTTTATACATAAAAGCTACAAGCCCAAACACAACAGCAGCAAAAATACACTTAAAATAAAGGAAAACATACCCTTGAAACTTAATAAAATGCAATCAAAAAGAAAAAATGAAAACCTATTTTTAATGCAATTTTAAGTTCAAAAAGCTCTGCCTACAATTATTTATTTTGAAAAGTTTTAAATTTGTGATATTAAAAAGCAAGACAGTGGTTAGATTATTTCTCACTTAGACATTTCAATCTATTCAGCTACAGGGGTCAAAGGGCTTTTTGTCGCCTTTCCTTTCCAGCTGGTGTGTGTAATGAGCCTATAGCTGCCAGTGCATTCAATCTATTTTTAGCAGCTGTCACTTTGAAAACATTGTACTGTAGGGAAGGTATCACCGTGTACTGTATGTAGAAGGTCTAAAGCAGCTATTTTCACTAGAAACAGGAAAAAGAAATCTAGATATTTTATTCTAGTATTTGTAGACTTAACAAATTTTACTGCTAAATAGTGCACATTTTTGTAGCTGACCATGACACAAAACTCATACAGCATCTAAAAGTTGCAAGTGTAGAAGTTTTAAATGGAAATATAAGTGATTTGTCATCAATCGGTTTGACATAAGAAAAAAAGGATAAATAGACACCCACACTTAAATTTAATAAAACACAGGCTATACGGGGGGTTTAATCTTTAGCTTCTTTTCAGGATAAAACTGATCTGTAATCATCTTTTCTCATCAACTGCTCCTGTCATTTAAGTTATAATTTTTCCGGTGAGTCTAACCGACACACAAGTGCCAACATTAAAACACAATAATGGAAAGGGAAACAAAAGCAAAAAATAAAAACGTTATTTTCAATTGTGAATGCAGACATTTCATTTCAATGCAATCTAGCTTATTCATATGGTACCTATTTACGATACATCTCAATGCACTTTACAGAGACAATTCAACCAGATCATACAGTCAGATTGGTTTAAAGTTTCCCTATCTAAGGAAAACCAGCTCATTGCACTGACTTGAAAGCAATCCCATCACAGCAGGCATGCTTGTAGAGACAGTGGAGAGAAAAACTCCTTTTTAACAGGAAGAAACCTCCTCTTGAAATTGGCTCAGTGTGAGCTGCCATCTGCCGAGGCCGACTGTGAGGTTCAAGGAGACAGAAAGCGGAATACAGATAGCAAGTAAAAAGGCAAAATTTAACCAGCTGCACAGGTAGCCCATACAAATTAAAAGAAAGCCAGGCAGAAAAGCTCCTAGCCAGCTCCGAAGTCAGAGAAAGAGAGCACACACAGTCACAGTCAGACAACCAGGACTATGCTGATAAATAGGCCAAGCTCCAACATCAATGAACAAAGGTGCTGATATTTCTTGCCATGATGGTGACGCAGCTAAACAGGAACAGACCAGATAAAGCTACTATGATGAGAAAAAGCAGAGAGAGCATAACATTAGAGATTAAACTAACCCATTTTCCAGAATGGGATAATAGAGATAGAATAAAGCAGAATTATGCAAAACTGGTCCTCATGTCCTCCAGCAATCTAAGCCTATAGCAGCATAACTATAAAGATAGCCTGCATAACTTGAGCCAATGTAACTATAAGTTTATCAAAAATAAAAGTTTTAAGCCTTGCCTTAAAAGTAGACAGGGTCTCTGCCTCACAGGCTAAAACTGGTGGTTGATTCCAAAGGAAAGGAACGTGATAACTAAAAGAGCTACCCCCCACTTGTCTTTTAGAACTTGTAAACAAGCAGATTGGGAGCGATTTCACAAAAAGTCAGCAGAAAGCATTATCTGTTTATCCCGTTCTCATTACGTGGTCCACAGACTAATTAAATTACCTCTTGCAATAAATCTAAACAGGCTGCAAAATGTTAAGCCTACATTTATACTATTTCTCCAATATGTGATGGGAGTCTGAAGCAGCGCATGGGCATGTTTCAATTAATTTTATGTGTTACACACATCACAATTAATAACCAGTTCCAGCAGAGGTGATCACATGTCCTTTTCTTCAAAGATCAAATAAAGTCTAAAATCTTTAAGGGGGCAAATTTATTCCAGTGTCAAGTCTTTTGTCCAAATTTAAGATTAATTATATAATTTACAATTAATAAAACAAGTCAGGATGTCCAGGCCACCCAAATATTTAATCCCTGTAAGTTATAATTCTAAACCTGTGTTATTTGTTCTTAGGACTAAATAATTTCCTGAACATAAATCATATTTAAATAAAGAGTGATTTATAGTCTAAAAAAAAATAGCCTTTCTTTGTCTAAGAAAAAAAAAATAGAAAGATTCAAAACTCACTAATGATGAAATATTAAAAGGATCAGAGATAGTTTTAACTCCTGGTTTCCCTGGTTTTCATATTGTCCTTTTGTTATAGGTTTTGTACTAAATATCTTTTCCTTCCTTACTTACTCTGAGCTTGGAAATTGTAACAAGACTTGGAAAATATTTCAAATCCACACTTAAAACTCTGATAGATTATTTAGATGTTTAAATTTAAGGCTTAAACTACAATTTAAGGAATCAAAGTCTCAAGAAATACACTATAAAATGAAAGCTTTACATTTTGATAATACATTTTTTTGTTTGTTTGTTCGTTTAGGTGGAGATAGGGAAACAATCTTTTCATTGTTTGAACCATGAAGATATTGTTATGGGACTTTAACTTCCTAGCAAATAGTTTAATGAAAAAAAAAGATTGTGCGTGTTCAGTCATATTTATCCAGCTCTGCGATGTCCCAAATGACCAAAACCTTTTCCTCTTCTGGTTTTCCATGCAAGTTGATGAAGACTTTACATTTCGTGGTCAATGTGGACTGGATCTTCTTCTGCTTCCTCAGGAACCAGGCCCTCCTTGCGATGTCGGCGTTCTTCCCGATCAGGTGCTCATTAATGAACATGTTTGACCCCTTTTGTCAAACTGCCCTGTTTCAGCAGAGCAGTTTTTTCTTTCCGGTTACCGAACCTCATGATAATCGCCAGTCTGTCATTGTTCCCTCGTTTCTAGAGTGTCTGGCATGCTTCAACGGTGTCACAGTCCAGCTTTATCCCCTTCGACAAGAGGAAAGAGGCCACCTGTTCCTCCGTGGAGTTCGTCTTGCTAGGTGATGGCTCACCAGCCAGACAGGGCCCTGCCACCGCACCAGCGTAAAAGCAGGGCTTTATACGCAATCCGCTGATGATCACATCATTCATTTTGGTTTAGTCAGCCACTGTGTCTTCCGAAACTCCAAATTCATTTGTCCTTTTCCTCATTCCGCAGTCGCAAAGCCTTCACCTCTTCAAACAGAATGGACTTTTACTAGAGTTGAATGGCCAAGGTTTCTCCGGAAAGGAAGTATCCAACACCTTCCTTATCTCCTCAAAATCCTCCAGGCTTGCTTCTACCTAGGGCCCATGCTGGCAACAGGAATGTAAACACCATCACACAACAGCCAAGATGCCGTTGACCCCAAGATGCCATTTTCAGCTTCAGCTTTAATCTACTTGAATACATAAACCCAACAAAAACAGTAAAACAGAAGGTTGATCAACTTCACCTTTCAAACACTGACAGATACTGAATATAAATAACACAAAATGTAGCCATATATATGCATCATATTATTTAAAGTAAAACAGTTTGGAAAAAACCTGTTCAGCTTTTCTTTGTTTATTCCCCTCAGAGATTTGTCATCATTTACCCCTTTCAGATGATGCTTTAAATATGGAAGACTAGAAACAATCCTGAGAAGATATCAATCTGTCTGCCTACATCGATTGCACTACAAATGCAGTAACTCACTCAAAGTCAATAAGGGAAAGTCATCCTCTTTTTTTCACAGATCCCACTTTATCCCTTCTAGTGTCAGTCCCTGTCTTCTATTTTTCTCATTGGCACCAGCAATATAAATAATTACCCGAAGAGCTGAAAATGGAAAACAGAAACACAAAGTAAAGAAAAAAAAGTTCTTACAGACATCTCATAAACCACCATCCTGTCAAAAATGAGCCTCACTCCCGATTGCAGTTTTCGATCTGTGTGTCAGTGTGCTGCTGAAAGTAGTAATTAGGTTGTCAAGGAGAA
Source organism: Cyprinodon brontotheroides (assembly GCA_018398635.1). Taxonomy (NCBI): domain Eukaryota; kingdom Metazoa; phylum Chordata; class Actinopteri; order Cyprinodontiformes; family Cyprinodontidae; genus Cyprinodon; species Cyprinodon brontotheroides. Next base: position 3,715,211 of record JAGKQL010000069.1, on the reverse strand, counting down.
AGCATGCCAAAGAAACATAATAACCAACAGACACACGCACCTACACACACAGTCTCTGGAAGGGACATCTTGGGGACGGAGGAGCCATTATGAATAAGTTGATGACAGGGACTATTGTGTGCTGTGTGCATTCACTCCACTACTTACCACCAAATACTGGCTTATCATTATGCAGAAATAACTTTTTGTCCTTTTAGGACCTCATAGACATTGTTAAAATGTAGTATGTATAGTTATATGTAGTTTAAGACTTACACCTGCATTAGTAAAGGTGTATAAAGTTTTCAATAAATATAAGTAAATAAAAGTAACTGTAAAAGAACCTTTACAGAAAATTACTTTAGTGAGAGTGAAAGTCATAAATGACAAAAGTAGTTAAGTAAAAAAAAAAAATGTTTACAATAATTGGTAAATGCCGACGGTAAAGTAAAAGTGCCAGCAGGACTCTAGAACCTGGTGCCTGCTTTCATCTGATGCTTAATACAATATGGCAAAAGATAGGTAGTATAGATACTTTATAGATACCAATACTGTTGGTTGTGTTTTACTGGAAAGAATCTTTCTGAATTAACTGCTGATGGTTTTTGAGAGTTCTGAGCTGAATGGTAATGCTCACTGAGCCTGAATGAACCATCAATGCTGTGTTTTACTGTCTGCTTAATTTCTCTTTTTCATTTGTTTGAAGAGTTTTGGTGCTACAGTTGGACTGGCTAGCATAATTAGCACAAAAGCTATGGTAGCAGCCATTTTAATCTGTGTTTGTTCCAGCTGGTCCGCATCACAACAGAACCTCCTGGTACCCATTCCCTTGGGGAGCAGATGGCTGACATTTTCGGCGCCCTGCGTGAAATGCGGGGTTAAGCGTCTTTGCTGAGGGAGCCAGGGTGGCAGACTTTGGGAGTAGGTTTTAAAATCACAACCTCAGGATTCCAAGCTCTATGCCCTAACCACTGGGCTACCACTCCCTGGATTTTAAAACATTCCTCACTTATTGTCATTTTTCACAGTTTTGATTCCACTGAATATCACTGCATCAGGGTTATTCACATTTATCTGCTGCTATGTTAAAGGCATCTTGACTCCTTAAAACCTTAAAACTTGAACATTTCTCAGAGACTCTACATCAGACTCTTAGAACCCGCTTTTCCTCTTTTTTTGTTTACATTTTTTTGTGCCTTATTGTCTCTTATTTTCAGTATTGTTTAGTGTTTGCGTAGTTATTAGACACAATAATACTGTGTGACTATAAGCTAATAAAGGTTCCATTGTATTTTAAAGGTATACTATGCAACTGGTGTTCATTTTCCAGCGAGGCTCCCCAGAGAGGAAAAGTAAAAGTGCACTGTGCGTGAAATATGCTCAGCTGTTCTCCTGGTTTTCTCCGTCAAGCCAGGCGAGGTTGTTTTGAGCTTAGCAGCAGACGAACGCAATAGCGAATGACTAACACAGTGAAAGTATGAACATGCACACAGAGAGAGAGAAACCATTCCAATGTTAATTACAATCGCATCAGCAGAAACGCGAGGTCCGCGTCAGTCTTGCAGCCTTCTTTTTTATTTTTTGCTCTTGCCTGCATTCGGAAAAAAGCTTGCCTGATGTTTACCTGTGTACGACTCCTCTCTCTGTCCGGAGCCCTTTTTCTCTTTTCTTGCCTGCTCCGGCACTTGGGCTTTTCGCTGTTTTCACGCTGGTTCCGCCATGATAACTGCACAAAGATCGCCACTGTGCTAGCAACGAGCATGCTTTTAACTGGGGCGTGTAGCAGTTCTCGCGCCGTAAAAAGCAAGACCGACTCTCGCGAGACTTCTGAGAGCCTGTCGGTGCGGGCGAGGGCTCCTGCAATTGCAAGTGCGGTATTTCCCCACAGACCACCAGGGCGGCCGAGAATATCTTTGTTCAACCTGAAATGACTCATTTAATCATCCAAAGACGTTATGGAACACATTAATTAACTGAAAATGTGTTGCATAGTGTGCCTTTAAGCGCTGGTCTGAAATAACTTTGTTAGAAACCTCTTGTATGTGCTGCTTGTAAAGCAGCTCTGTTCTTAGTCTAAGGAAGTTCAGACTCACTCCTCACTTTGAGCCGTGAAATGTTTGTTGGGCATCTCACTGAAATCAAAAACAGGTTGTTCACATGGTTCAGGACACCTGTATTAAAGGTGAGAAACGCCGTTTTTTTTTTTACATTGGCCCCTTGATTTTATGTTATTACATCATGTTCTACTCACCCATATTAGTTGTGTGTCATTTGAAGCTGTTCTGAAGATATTTTTGGTTTTGTAATATCGCAGTAATGTCTTCCTCTATGGGCAACGAGTTGAAGGCAAAGACTAAAATGTTCATACTTTATTCTTTATGGTATGCCAGCATTCATGTAAACGTAATCGAATCACTGTCTCCCAGACATCCGCGGTTATATTTTTTATATTTATATCTTTAAAAAACAAACAGAGTGTGTACACTGTAAAAACGATCTAGAAATAGGTACAATTTTCTAAAATTAAGTGTATTTACTCTTAATTTGAGTGGGTGAATAAAATGTTTTGCCAATGGATTTAGTATTTTTACCCTTAAAAGAAGATATTTAGATAAAATCCACTTGAAATAAGATGATGCAATTGTGGTTTCTTATTTTAAATGTAAATTGTCTTGTTCCATTGGCAAAATGTGTCTTTTACCTCCTCAATTTTAGGAAAAAATAACACATCTAGATTTCCATTTTTTCCAGTGTATGACATCATCCGCGCAACGGACTGGAGTTGTGACAGGCAGCCAGGGCCATAGGCGGCTACGCTCTACCCCTTCTATTCATTCGGCGAGCTAATCTGAATTGTTCAATTCCATTTCGAGAGCAATATCAGTAGCACTAGACATCTTCCAGGCATGTAAGTAAAACTAGCAACACTTCAGCGGACAGGATGAATGAATGGTAGCCGGCGAGCACGGGTGACATCGTACATACTCTGCTTTGTTTTTAAATATAAAAAATATAACCGCGGATGTCTGGGGGACAGGGATTTGCCTACATGTAATGTATGCTGGTGTACCATAAAGAATAAATTATGAACAATTTAGTTTGTGCCTTCAACTCATTGCCCATAGGAAGAGTAGGAAGTCGTTACTTGGATATTACAAAACCGAATATCTTCAGAACGGCTCCAAATGACACAAAACTAATATGGGTAAGTAGAACATTATGTAATAACATAAAATGAAGGGGCCAATGTAAAAAAAAAAATTGGTGTTCCCCTTTAACTGGTTAAGTATATCCTGGTAAATTATCCTGGTTAATTGTTGCAAAAATAAGAAGTCAAATATCACAATATATCTTAGGCCTTGATAGATGATCTCATATTTCCCTCAAATAAAACATGGATTTCATTGTGGATTCTCCTCTGAGAAAGTCTTTGCTCCAGTAAAGCATTCAAAATCACGAAACACCAAGCCCTATGCTTTACAATGGTATAAGGTTCATTCTCTAAAGGGTTTATGACAATTCTTTGGTGACATTTTAAAAAAAGTAAAGATTAAATTTTTTCTTAGTGTGTTGATCCTGTGGGAAACTAGAAAACAGATATTTTATTCCAGTAGAGATCATTTTAAAACAATGCTTAAAATACAGAATGAACATAGGTGTTCACTGAAGGAGCTCAAAATGCAGTTTTTTTTAGATGTGTGCAGAACTGATGTATATGTGAGTAAACATCCTTAATACTTATCCTTGCGATAACAGTGGTTCTTTTTTCTATGCAGTCTAAGTACAAACCTTTATGTAGTGTACTTATTTGCATTTGGTAGAAACAGAAATTTGATTTATCCTTGATGCAATGATAGAAGCAAACACCAGATGGCCTAAGAGTCAAGCACTCGCACATCAAATTTTCCAGATCCTCCAATGGGTCCAGTCACAGTAAAGGCCTAAATCAAACTCACAACATGATATTCACAGTAGTAGCCACTCAAAATTTCCCCATTTTCCTTGATAGGCAATTGGCTGGTCCCCTACAGTTCATTTTTAAACATCAATAGTTGTACTAAAATATTCTTTCTTCCATCATTTGTGGACATTAAGATCTAACGAAAAGCATAATCTCCTGGTCAGACCCTGTAATTAAGAGAAAGGGTGGAGTCAGAAGTAAAAAAATATGCATGCCAAGGAGAAGGAGGTGGGTCACTCCAGTGGCTGGAAGTTGGAGGGGATTTTGCTGGGAGTTGCTGGGAATAATAATAATAGATTTTTATTGATCTCAAACTGGAGAAATTTATCTCTGCATTTTACCCATTCCCTAGGGGAGCAGTGAGCTGCCATTGTGCAGTGCCCACAGGGGGGGGCACTGTGGGGTTAAGGGTCTTGCTCAGAGACTATTAGTAGAGGCGATCAAACCGGGTACTTGCAACCTTCTCAGAGCACAAGCACACTGCTTTAAGCCACTAGGCTCCCACTCACAAGTGGGCTGCCATTCAGCTGGTGTTTAACTGGGAGGGGCCAAATTACAATCACTTGTACTGAATTGAGGGAAGCTTGAACACCTACCCAAAACTTCTAGTTGGAATTGTGACTACAAAGCAGCAATACCAGAAAATTATTTTACATAGTATATGTTGACTATTTTGTCCCTTCAAATGATGATTTCTGTTTTGGGTTTTCACAACGGCCTATTTTTCAGTGTAGTCCTGTTTCCCTGACTATGACTGGCTGAATGTGCTCTCTTCATCCTCTGATGGTGTTGGCTCATTTGCCTGGCTGTGTCTTTCCTGAATGGAGCTGCCTGTGGACAAGTTCCTTTGTATCTCTGCTTCTTTCTCTATGTCTGTAATGCATGACCTCTGCCCTAAAGTGATATAGCAATTTCAGTAGGACTGAAATAGAATTATATTTGACTGGCCCTCCAACTTCACATACCTTTATTGATAACTTGATCATTTTATTAAATTAACCATCTTTCTTGAAGGTACATGCATAAATATTTATAGCCTATCTGTTTTGAAAGCAAGATATGTTGTGAGCTCTAATTGCAGCTCTTTCATCAGCCTTTCTCTCTTGATTATGATCACATCACAAAGAGGTGGGAGGAAAAAGGAAAACTAGCAGAAGAAGGTGGAGGTGGGAGGAGGTAGGGACATCAGGGAAACTCTTGAAGAACACACACCAGTTGATTCTGTTACACCTTACACAGTGGGAGCTGCCAATCCAATTAAGCCTGCAGCCAACAGAGGTACACACACATATCCACATGGCTGGCATGGTTTGACATTCATAAGGGGTACTTTCTTACTATATTGATATGCCTCAAATTTGAATTTCCCATACACATTTAATTTTTTATTTTTTACATTGTAAGGGAATGACTCTCATGGGTACAGTCTGTGCCTAAACACAGATAAACCCACTCACACCTATGAAGACAGCTCCAGCTGAGTTGCTGACAATCATCACATCCCCTGCATAGCGAGGGTATCACAGCAACAGCATGTACGGCAGGGGGTGTGAGAGTCTTTCTGACTAATCAAGGCATGTAAGCACCCGCATGTCTACACATGACCCAACACTTCAAAGTCCTGCTGTTGCCTGCCTTTAGTAGATTTCCCTTTCCAATGCAAGTACAAACCCTTTGAACACCTGTCCTGCCCTTACTCCTGTATCTCCTCATCACTCCTCTTTCCCAAGGCACTCCACATCTTTTATTACTGAGGGGTTAACCCTTTTTGTTCATTGTGTCAACACAGGGTTTTCCTTTTTGGAATGCACCCTATTGCATTTTCTTGCTGTGGTAATCAAGAAAACATGGCAATGGCTGTTTTCTTCAATCCTGGAAGAAACATTGTAAGTTGTTCTTTTTTTGCCTTGAATTATGAGAATGAATCAAATCTCATATTAAGAAATTCAATTTTCACTTATCAAGGGATTTAAACAAAATAAAAACATTCTTCAAAATGATTAATATACATTGATGGGAGACAGCAGCAAATGGAAATACATGTAAGACCAGACAGTAGCTTTCACATTCACACTTCTGCAATCATCAGCAAAATCCTGGAAGAACTTAGCAAACAACTTGGGCCTAATGTAAGACTGATAAATGTCCCAAACCAAGAACCATCCTTGATTCCATCTCTGTTGATGACATACTAATGATATATAAAAAGTGATTTAAATCTGAGTCAAATTGAATTCATATTTGCCGCTGAGCTGCACAGGAAGGCATGGGTTAGCACTGTTGCCATATAGCAAGGTCATGAGTGTACAGTGTCTTTGTAATACGTTTTTCTGCCGTCTACAGGTATCAGCAATCTGAAAGGGTTTACTCCACAATTTACTAAATGAGGACATAATAGGAACCAGCCAGTCTTCATCTCTGCATGTATAAGTAGATGTGGAGAACAAATAGATAATTATAGTAAACCTAATCCTACACATCAACCAGTGGATTCTCATGAGTTCATTAGTTCGTATGAAAAGTGATGCACAGTAATTTCGTACGTTTTAGACGTTTTTTTCGTCAAATTTCGTCGTATGTTTACGTCTTGCCTCGAGACAAGATATCCTTGTGCATGGGCATCTTACGGACCATTAAATAACATAGAATTTAACATAAAATTAACCCTGACCCTAACCCTAAGATACAAAACAGCAAGCAACCTATTTAGAGAGACCTGAAGAAGTGATTATTGCACTGTTTTTCTCAGTTTTCACGTCCGTCCGCGGATCTGCTTTTTTCATCTGTTGCTGCATGCTCATGCCTGATCTGTATTTTCGAGGAAAAACGTCCAAAGCCTTACAAAATACTGTGCATAACTTTTCAAATGCGATTTCATACGAACTGATAATGAGAATGTGTTGCTTCAACACATTAAAAGGTACTTCTAATTAACATTTTAACAATAATTTTAACACAGGCTTTATAGAGCTTGACGAAAATTATTTAATTCATGTTTTATGCTCCGGAGACCTGTAGAATATATCTTTCTACTTCTTTTTTCATTCAGTTACCCATCTGTGTTAGCCTCCCCTTTAGTGGAGTAGAACACAAACTTGCAAAGAAGACAAGCTTGTCATAGATCCAGGACATACAGTGGTAGCCATTCAAAATTACCCCACTTTCCTTGATGGGTTGGTCCTTGGCTGGTCCCCTACAATTCCTTTTTAAACATCAATATTTGTACTAAAATATTAGTCCACCAGTTACGTCTGTTACGTCCACCAGGCTTGTTTGGTGGAGACCATTTAACAAAGGGATTTTTATAAGTGAACATTAAATTAATGTAAACTATACCCTAAAGAGAAACCTGAAAAGGGGATAAATAAAATGGAGAATAGAACATGGCTTACTGCAAAACGGGTCAATAACTACACAGAAATAAGCAAATGCAAACAAACCTAACAAAACCCACACACACTGCAAAAATCTAAATCTAGATAAGTAATTTTTCTTAAAATAAGTGCATTTGTTCTTGAATTGAGGGGGGTAAAAGAACTTATTTTGCCAATGGAACAGACAATTTACACTTAAAATAAGAAAAACAATTGCATTGTCTTATTTCAAGTGCATATTATCTAGTATCTTATTTTAAGAGTAAAAATTACTCATTCTATTGGCAAACTATCTCATTTACCTACTCAAATTAAGGGTGAATACACTTAATTTAAGAATTTTTTACTTATTTCTAGATTGTTTTTGCAGTGCAACCATAGGATAGGATACAAACCAAACCAAACCAAACTGAACTGCCACTCAAAGAAACAAACCCATGTGTGATGAAAGGAGCGGAGTGTTTGCTTCTCAAAAATCTGGGGATCTTTGTTGGTCAGTTCTGAAAAAACTTAAAATCAACAGGTGGTCTTACACTTTCAATTTTAGCTGGTCATGTAGACTCCACTGAATGCAACTGAGGAACACTGGCTAAAGCCACAGGTATTCGATATTCTTGTTTACTCCTAGCTGATTTAGTTTTGGTAAATAAGATCTAAAGACAAGCATCATCTCCTGCTCAGACCCTATAATTTAGTGAAAGTTGGAGTCAGAGTGAAAAAAAAAAATGCAATATCTGGTGGCTGGAATTCAGAGGGAAGTGGGCTGCCATTCGGGTGGTGTTTGACTGGGAAGGGCCATGTTGAATGGCTGCTACTGTAACTTTCTTTGTACATGAAACAGAAAATATATTCCTCTATCTCCATGTCAGCTCACAAATAAGCTCCTTTGATTGGTTGATGGGGCATGTCGAGTAGCAAAGATCATAATTTTCCATCTGTTGCTTGTGAAGTGCGTTACATGCTTCAGATGCTGATGAGGTGCTGCTCCAGCTACTTAGATGATTTGAGATGCACTGGTGCCGCCCCTCGAGATGCTCTGCAGGACCTTTTGATGTGTCTTGATGTTGGTCAACTATACACTTTGCAAGTAAACTGGCTGCTTCTTTTGCTCAAATAGTGTTCGGTGTGAACGTAGAATTACATGGTAAGTTTGGTATCTAGGTCCCCATCACTATTTTGTTTAGAAAAAACAAAACAAGAAAAAACTTTACTAGGTCACCATTGTTTCTACAAAAGATGAAAAATGAGGATGTAAGGTTATGATAAGATTAAAATTAAAAAACATTAAAGTTCTAAACTTTTTATTGAAACTTGTTGGCTTACATTTTTTAATTCTTCCAACTTCTCTTTTTTTTTTACAGTGTGTCTGAAAAACCCTAACCATAACCCTGGAATACTTATTCAGTATAGTGATATTCTAACCTTATACTACACTATTATGTTGCATTCTTTAAATGGATCTTATCATTGCAGGTTTTCACTTTGTACAACCTTAAAACCTACAATGGATTTAAAACGGGTCAGCTGCACAAGCCTTGATGTTAAACTTTTGACTCGTCTGAGATGTCTGAAGTATTAAGAAAGCTGAACTTACAATGCCAGTTTAAGAGACAGTCTTTTGCAAACTGCATTCTACCTTTAGAAGCGTTGCTGCGTTTGACAAGGCGGGTTCACTGTGATAATGAACGAGATGTAAAATATAAATAATGCATATACTTTATCCCCAGTTATTTTTTATTTTTTTTGCCATATTTTTTCGATTGAGGAGACTTAAAGCCTCCAAGCAATTCTTTAAGCTGATTGTGCAAATGCAGTTTGAAATGCCCAAAGACCTCTCATCCCTGAGTAAATATTCTCTAAAAAATGTTTTCCTCTTTTATGTCCTATATATGAATATTTATCCTTTCAGACTACAATTTCAGGATTATTTTGTAAAAAACAAACTTTTTACAGACTCTCAACATGCATATAGAGCTGGCCACTCAACCTCTACTGCAATGATTCATATGACTGATGACTGGCTTAAAGCGATGGATAAATCTATGTTGATAGGTGTTGTGTACCTGTGATATATATGTGATAAATTCTAAATTTATATTCTATTTTCTCTTAAGGTTGTTATCATCTCTCTATGTTTGTAGCAAATGCAAAATCCAACATTTTAGTAAGGAGTTCTCATAAAGGAGAAGATATGATTAGATTATTGTGCTACCTGGCAAACCAAGTTCAGGATAGTATGTTAAGGAGCGGGAATTATGCTGACAAGGTTCTGCTCTGAGTATGATCAGATTAAAACCTTTAATAGAGCCCACACTGGTGGCACTGGTGACTTCACTGATTTAGTGCTTTCAGAAGCAGTTTTAGTATTTCCTAAGAAAAGCCTTACTGGGGTATTGTATGGTTGTGAGTATGAGAAAACAACCTTTTGTAGTTATGAAAGTAATTCAACATAATGCATTTTTTTCTACCAACAAAGCCTCTCACTTGTTTTAAACCATTCAATGTCTAATAATTGCATAAAATTTCAGCTATAATCTAAAGGTGTAAAGACAAGTTGCTATATATATATAAATATATATATATATATACACTTATGCGATAATGACTAAAAATAAATCTCAAAAACAATAAAATACATTTAGATAATTACATTTAATCAAAAAAAAGCAAACAAACTGAAGTTAAATATTAAACATTACACTCAATAAAAAGTACATTTTAATTCAATTCAATTCAGTTTATTTATATAGCGCCAAATTCACAACACATGTCATCTCAAGGCACTTTACAGTTCAACCAGATCATACAGTCAAATTGATACAAAGTTTTCTATCTAAGGAAAACCAGTTGATTGCATTGACTCATTGACTCAAATACAATCCCTCACACTGAGACTCCATTTGATGCCTGAAGTGTTTCTGTTTTTTATCTGACTGTTTTATTATATTTGTTCTTGTTTTATTGGCTGTTTTATTTTTACTTGTTCTTTTTTTGTACTTCTATATAGTAATTTTAAGAAATTACATTTTTTGGAGAATTTTATATTTATTTGTAACTGTTTTACTGTATGTTTTTAATGTGGACCCAGGAAGACTAGCTGTTTTGCCATGGCAACCTCTAATGGGGAATCATAATAAAATTACAAATTACTGCATATAAACATTCCAATATAATCATGTCATAAAACTTGGCAACATTGTAATATTTGCCTCATAGATGAAGCTTTATCTCTGCTTTCCAGTATCAACATGTGATATATATGTGATAGATTCTAAATTTACATTCTATTTTTCTCTTAAGGCTGTTATCATCTCTCAAAACAGAAACAGACAAATGCAAAAGCCAACATTTTAGGAAAAGCTCAGAGAGAGCAGAAGGATTAGAGATTGAACTAACAGACTGGCAAACCAAAGTTCAGAGAGAGAATGTTAAGCAGAATGATGAAAATGGGGACAAGGTTCCCTGCAATGCTCTGAGTATGATAGCAGCAAATCCATAGAGATAGCTCAGGATAACCTGAGCACTGGTGACTTCACAGTGTTATGCTTTCAGGAAAGTTTTAAGCCTAGCCTAAAAGTAGACTAGGGTGTCTGCCTCATGGATAAAAACTGGTAGTTGCCCGCCCAGTTATGAGTGAGCCGGATTCAACTAAAAAACATTTTTTTCTACCCATTCTCACTTGTTTTTAAACCATTCAATGTCTAATAACCACTAGTAAATCTAAAGATTGAGAGCGGCGCTTTATTTATATATATACACTTGAATAATGACTAAAAAGTAAGAAATCTCAACAAAATAGACAACATTTAGATAATTACATTTAATTAAAAGAAGCAAACAAACTGAAGTTAAATATTAAACATTACAATCAATAAAAAGTCAATTTTAGGCAACACACTTCCCACTCCCATTCCAACCTTCAACTTCTCTCTTTGAAAGCTGGTTGACAGGTCCACCTATGCTAGCAAAAAATTTAACACCCCTGGCCAGAAACTTCTAAACTTCTTTGTTATCTTATGTTGATACCAGTTCTTAAAAGCTTAACCATCCTTGTTTTTCTTTTCTATGGACTTGAATCTAAGAAATGTAAGTCTAAAAAAAAAAGCTCTATCAAGAAGATAGTACATTCTAGCACACCTTACCTCCGGCCCACTTGACCTTGACCTAATAACTAGTCTTTCTGGTACAGAATCCTTCAGTGTTGATGTTGGCATTAGAACCAGAAGAAAATATGTGTATATATTGGACCCCTCAATATTCCTAAAACTCTCATTTATAAACGTTATTTACTGTAATTAGTTAGGGTATGAGTCCATCAAAGCTGATTGTACACAAGAACCCTTAAAATCCCTTAAGCCTGGCGACACATGCTCATGCTGATCTATTCATAGAAATGGCCAAAACACAGTCACATGGTGTTTCATCCACATGACTTCCAAATGGGGCTTTAAAATTTCTAAAAAAATTTTCCAAATAATTTTTTTCACAAGTGCTTTTTATTTTATAGCTGTGTAAACAAATAAAATTATATTTCAAATACCACCTGACATGTGTGACTCTGCAGGAGTAATGCAACAGCTGATATTCATTTTTAGCCCCACCCCCTAATGTCTGGGATCATTGGAAACTAGAGGCTTAGCACTTTTGGCACTGTGCCAAAATCACATTTTCAGCTGGTGTACTCCCCACTAAAACTTTTGTGAAATATACATGATTCAACTTATTCAGTCCAAATTTCCCTGGGTTAGAGTCCAGATGTGGATGTATAAAGTCTGAGGGTTCATCTAGAACCTTGAGCATCCCCAAAGTGGGTCCTCGAGGGGCGGCTGCGATCACCTGCAGGTTTTAGAGGTTTCCCTTGCTCCAGCACAGCTGATTTTAGTTGTTGAAGCTAATTAACAGGCTTTTGCTCTACTGCAATCATTATAATCAGCTGTTTTAAAGCAGGGATCACCTCTATAGAACCTTTTAGGACATGCGGCTCTCGAGGACCGAGTTTAGGGATGCCCTGATCTAGAGATTTAAATGGGGTTTCAAGCATCGACTTCTTGCAGTGTTAATTTTTGAAACGAGTTTGGCAAGGCTAAATATGTTTTCATTTTTTCTTTGTTTTTATCACCCATAACTATGATATGAAGATATAATCTTTGGAGGGAGCTTAAAAGCCGTGTGGCCCAGCGACAGCCCCGAAAACCTGAAGGCTCTGGAGGAGATCTGTATGGAGGAGTGGGCCAAAATCCCTGCTGTAGTGTGTGAAAACCTGGTCAAGAATTACACGAAACATCTGATCTCTGTAATTGCAAACAAAGGTTTCTGTACCAAATATTAATTTTCATTGTTCTGGCATATCAAATACTTATTTCACGCAATAAAATGGAAATTAATTATTTAAAAATCATACATTGTATTTTTCTGGATTTTTGTTTTAGATTCCATCACTCACAGTTGAAGAGTATCTATGATAAAAATTACAGTCTTCTACAAGCTTTGCAAGTGGAAAAAACCTGAAAAATCAACAGTGTATCAAATACTTGTTTTCCCCACTGTATTTAATTTAGGCTCATACTCAATACTTTGGGTTGGTCCAAGTCATCCTTAAAACCTATTGTTTTTTGACAACGATATTGAATAATTCCCTATGGGAAAGAGTATCTTTCTTAAGCACTAATGATGATTAATTTGGCAAAACACTGAAAACATATTAGGACATTAGGGAAAAAAAGAGACCAAACATGCAGGTGCAATACACTCCAAGGTGGTATGGATTTAAAATGGTGAGTTAGACGGTAGGGGTGCAGTGTGGGGAGAGAGAAAACATTAAAGAAGTTTATGGTAGAGAAGAAAAATATGAGTCTTCTTCAAGTGAGTCTAATGGATTTCTCTTGTTGAGCCCTCATCTTTTCTGACACACATCGCTGTCCACCGCAGCTTACGCTGAAAGCACCGGCCCTTCATCATAACTCACCGCCTCCAACTAATGGGGGTTTGCCTCTGATATGAAAAGAGTGTTAACACAAAGTGCTTTTGTTGCCAGGATTTTCTATTTCTCTTTAATGTCAGCCAGCTCTGATATGTAATCTTTATATATATATATGTAACATATATATATATATATATATAATATAACTATACTGCTATATATATATATATATATATATATATATATATATATATATATATATATATATATAGGCACTGGTGTTAAACTTTTCTTTTGACATGTAAGGAATTGCAGGCCTGAGATTATAATGTGAGATTTTTCACCAGATCGAAGGCTGGATTTACACTTCATGCCTGATGTGACATATGATAATGAATTCTATGTGCACAATTCCCCCCCTGCCATGGCATAAATCTCTGTCATGCAGTGATAAATGTGGAACCTCGCTTAGACAGATTGATTTTTTAATTCAGTGATTTCTCAATATGAAAAAAAAAAAATTGCTGTCAGTGTATCCTTTTCTGTTGTCCCTGTACTAGAAGGTATCAGTCCCTGTCAGTAATTAAATAGCTCAAAAATAAACTCTGCTTTGACAAGGAAGCACCACTTGTCCACCAAAGATGTGGGAGTTCATTTGCAGCAATTAACATTTAAACACCTGCCATTATTGATTGACCATATCTGAACAGTCCAATTTGACATTCACATGATTCCTGCTCATTGGTTATCAATGCAGATGTTGTTGAAACACTGATATTTCAGCATACCGAAACATCTAGAAATTTACCTCTACATTTAACAGAGGGTCTCCTCTGGGTCTCCTTAGACCCAGAGTGGGTCTAAGGAGACCCAGAGTGGCAGTCTGTGGGAGTGGGACTCTAACTCAGAACCTCAGGATTCCAACTTCTATGCCCTATCCACTAGGCCGCCACTCCCCTCTTTTCATGGTAATGGGTAGTAAAAGTTGGAAGCACAAGGTGCCAAATGCACTAATGGTTGTTTTATTAAAAGCTACCCTTTTGGGCATGGACATCTTTAAAGAACAGTCGGTAATATAGCTTTCTTTGGCTCAGTGTAGCGCTCTGAAAGTTATTCAATTGAGCAAATGGCACTAAGATATCTACATATGATTTTACTCAGGTAGTTAAAAACACAAGAAAAAGAATAAAGCAGTTTTTAATCATTTTAATGTTTATAGATCACCATTGCAGTGTCAGGAATCCCAGTTTTGTGTATTCGTCTGTTTGTCTTGTGTTTTTGTGTTTCTCCCTTCCACCACCAGTTGGGCGCCTGGCCCCGGTTAAGCCTCCTCACACACACCTGCAAGCTGTTGCCCCTCATCACCGGACTGCTCTTAAGTTGCCCTACTTCAGCGCCAGAGTGTTTTGCCAGTTTGGGGTACTCTAGCCAAACCTTGTTTATGCTGAGTCCTAATCTGAGTTTTTTGTATATTGAGTTTTTGTCTTGTAGTCAAGCTGTGAGATCTCATTGAGTTTTACTGAGCGGGTCCTTTTCTCCCTGAGACTAAACCTTGTTTATTCTTTGCCTTTAGACAGGAGGCCTTCCCTGCAAACTGTAGCGCTTTTTCGGACCGCCTTCAACCAGGTGGGATCAACTGAGGTCTTCTTACACTGAGCGGACCCAGTTCCAAACAGGAGGTTTGGATCCGACCTGCTTTAGCGAACTTTTACTGAGATCTCTCTGGTAAAGGGGAGTCATGCTTCACCATGACCCGTTCAAGGAGTACCACAGAGAAGAAGCTGAGTTGCAACCAGCAGCTGCATCATTCAACTCCGTCCGGGTTCTGGGTAAACCCATTTCGCCCTCCCGCGAATCAAACATTCTCGGGAAGACCATCAAACAGACTGAAGTCTATGTGTCTCTACTTCTCTGAAAATGTGAGTGGCAACAAATCCTCTCCTTCAAGATTAACAACTCCAATTTCCCACTGAGCCTGAACCCACAACAGCCGTCTTCCGGTTTCTGGCTGAGCAGAGTTCGGAGGAACTCTGCACCAAACTCCCAATATACCCTTCAATGAAACCCGTTGAACTTTTACTCTGTGTCTCTCTGTTTTGGCTTCATTGCATTTGTGTCTGAGCTTTAGAAAGAATCATGACATGCAGATCTTTAATTTATATTATTTTGACTAATGGAGTAGATTAAATTCCATTGTTGAAAGCAAAAAACACATTTTATGAATAAAAATTTGAAAAAAAGGGGCAATACAGAAATTAGATTTTGAAAAATTCATAATCAAGAATGGCTTACAGAGTAACTTTGCTGTTTTCGTAGATGTTTTTAATACATGTTTTCTTTAAATTTTTCACTTTTTTAAACAGCATTTCCCTTTTTTTCCAGATTTCTGTCATTCAGACTGAATTTCACGATTCGCGTTCTTTTCAAATTGAGTTATCAAATTGTCTTCACTTCAAGCCCCATAGCAATGTAGTTGCTAACGTGTATGCACACCAATTAAAATACTGCCTCCTCTCTCACTCGGAGAATGTGATCTGTTAAAAAGAGTAAAAAAAAAAAAAGAATGCAATACATAAAACTCAATCTAAGTTCAACAAAACAAAATGAATAAAAAAATACATATTAAAAAGCTAAGTTACTATCAACGCTGTTTTGTGAGAGTGGCATTGTGTAATTTTTTATTTTATTTATTCAAAGGGGGCCGCACTTTTGTTCAGGTATTATTTTAACCAGTCCAGAGCTCTACCAGAAAGGCCGACACTGATACAGATTGTCTTATGGAATGAAGTAGTCAATAGTGCTCAATGCTGCACTAAGGTCTTGCAATTCCAGCATGGAGGTTCTTCCAAAGTCTAAATTTATAGATGTCATTGCAGACTTAGACAAGTACTGTGCTGGGCATGTTAAACTGTTAAGACACAGCTTTTTCAATAATCTCACAACTGAAAAGGAGGTTTGAGTAGCAGGTTGTCCAAGTTGCTCATTTGATGATTACTCTTTTTGAGGTCTTTGGAATAACATATGAGAGAGTATTTCTAAAAAAAATCTAAAACAAAATGTTATGACAGGGTAACATAATAACTAATAATTCATGTTTAATAAAATAAAGTGCATCGCAACTACTACCACCCGTCATGTTGTTCATATAGTTGTGGTCATTCTATTATCTTTCCAATCTCTTGACCATTCATAGGTTTTTTGTATCACCTTTCATAATTACTACAGGTGTTTATAATTTTAGGACCATAGACTTTGCTGGAAACACAAATATCTTAGTATGCAACTTTAATTAATTTGACTGCAATAAGTGCAGAGTTTAATCCAAAAGCTCTTTCCATTTTCTTTTTACCAGACATGCCAAGATCTTTATGGGATTGTAGTAAATGCACAAGTAAGCAAAAATGTTCCAGCTACAGCTACTTGCTTTAATTTCACATTTATCTATTTACTTTATACACTTATTAGATATGATTCACCTTAAAATATCTATAAATTTGAATTAGATAGCAGGCAGGCTTTCACAACATATAAAATTAAACATATAACTCTTCTGTGTGCTTTTTCTCCCACAAAAGCTATAATCGTTCTGCTTAACATTTGAAGCCTTCAGCCACCTAAAGAAGCATGTCAGATGTACATCAAACGAATCACTCTTAAGTATGTTCCATGCTAGAGGGGTTCATCAGTAACAAATGGCCCCCAACCCACTCATCTGAGATGTACTTATAAAAAGACCCAAGCTCGGCACTCTGATGTCTCATCTGATCTCATCTTGTGCTTGTGCTTGTGTGTGTCTGTCGCAAGAGGCAGATGCAAGGAGAAAATTGTGTAGTCTTGGATATTTATGGTGAAGGGTTTGCCTTGTTGCCTCATTCCTCACAGCTGGCAATGCTGGCACACTGAAGGCCATATTATACTGATTGATGTGCCGAGGAAACTATTTAAACTGGGCATTATGGGAGTAGGCTGGTTGCAAGTGCAAAGTGAGGTAAAGACCTATGAAGCAGAATATTATGATCATGGGAGGGATCTGTGAGGGGGTGGATTATATATAAGCCAGCAAAAAAACATTTGGTGACACTTAAAGATGATAAGTACAGTAGAAGCTGGAATGACCGGGAAGGTATTAAGAAATGAGCAAGTCTGAAATGGGTCAAATTGGGATTAGTACTTTCTACGAGCTTCTTAAAAAATTGGCTATTGTGGTGTGTTCTGGGTATGCAATGGCAAATTTCTATTAATAACGGCATAAAGAAGCACCAATATTAAAAAGTAACAGGAGGTAAGGCTGGCCTTTTTGGTCCATTAGTAAAAAAAATGTAGGTAAGATTTCTAGACACATCTTATGTTAGTTTGTATAGAAAGGTGTAGCTCCGCTTATTGGGTATGGGATACATGACTGCAGGGTGTCCTTGCTGATGTATCAACTGCCAAATGTATCAACAATGGGTAGGTGAGGAGGATAGAGGCATGGTTTTAGAAAATGATATGTCCAGGTGTTGTGGATCACTTAATTGGAGAAGACATGGCAATTGGGTGGACTATAAGAAAAAGTCTTGCAATGACATTGCATTGCTTTAAGCAATGTTTTAATGTTAAATGATTGCCCTTTCCTTCCATGTGGATGTTACTTTGACATTTACCAACTAAATATGTGGGTTTGTATTTCCTGATAGCGGATACTTTTTGACTAAATCCAGTTGAGCAAGTGACTTGTAGACAACATGCCTGATCCATTAATGTTTATTCTGAAGAACTTAAAAAGGTTTGCTGTAAACACAAGTGCCAAATACCCATACTAGCATAAAAAAGACCTATAGAGTAATAAAAAGGTGGTTATAATGTCATGCCTGATTGGGATGTTGACTAAGGGCCTGAAGTTCAGAAGGTTTGTGTGTCTTAAAACAGGTGAACATTTGTTTTACATGAGCAGAGCCGATCTTCAAAGTAAGTGCAAAGTGATTTGATTGACAGTGTGTACAAACCATTTTATTGGTGTTTGTGTTCGTCAATGTGCAGCTCATATTTCTAATCAGTGAACTTCCCAAATTCATGCGTTGAGGTTATGCAAAAGTAAACAAGTAAGCGATTTTACATCATTTTTAGCACTTTTGAAAAAGTCTAGGTGTGCTGTGTAGGAATTTAAAAGGAAAACATTGATGTCCACTTAAACAATAGACCCAAATGCTCCCTAAATCTAGACCCCTCTATTTGTACTAGATAAGAAACTCAAAAAGCAGGAAATAGTAACACTTTTGATAACAGGAAAATGCACAGAATAAGCATTGGTTTGCTTCATTACTTTTTGTCGCATTTTGTGGCAACATTTTCTTTATTACTATAAGCACCACATATATAAAGCAGGTTTATAAAGTGCTAACACAGTTAAATTATGATTTCTATAAGTTAATGTTGCACAGAATGTTGCAATAAAATTAAATTATAGTTAAGGTATTACAACATAACAGTTATTTATCAGTGGATAAATCCACTCAAACTGACATGCAGTTCAAGCACAGGATGTTGTTGTTGACTATTGCTGGTACAGTATAACCTGGATATTTTTTTTTCATTATTGTTTGATTCAGTTTTTTTTATTTTATTTAAAGATTCATCTAAAAGTAAAATTCTCCTCTCCTTAATTTCTTTACCACAAAATTAAATCCAAAAGAGATCATTCTCGCGTGGTTGTATGGTCACATGGTCAGCCTTCGTTCTAAATTGACAGCTGCGGCTTATATGGCTGAAGAGTGGCAACTCAGGTAGGAGAGGCCTCCTGACGCTGATGCAGATAGGCTTCCAGCTGATCGTACGCCTCCAGCAAGTGTCTACAATACTGACTTCCACTCATATGCCTCTCAACTTATAGATGCATTGTTGTGGATTAAAGCCTTCATCGGATCACAAGGTTTGACAAGTGGGAACAGGTGAGTGTTTGTGTTCTGTTCAGGAGCTAGCATGCTAGTGTTGCGCCCTCTGCTCTGATATCTTGGGAGAGGTACGTGGTTGCTTTTGAGTTAAAATGAATAATGGAGATGCTGCCGACGTCTTTACTCACTTTAACTTTATTCAAAAGAACACCAAAACCCTTTCTGCGCAAGCGCAAAACACAGTTCTCTGCTGGACAGAAGCAATCGATCTACAAACAATCGAACTCTTAAGAAATTGTAAATAGTGTACATAGTATGAATACCACTACTTTTTAACACTCATAACAACAATGATAATTATGAAATACAAATTATTTTTAACTCTGGTTTTTAACTGACATATCAGTCTTTTAAACCTGTGTATTTTAATTTGTGTATGGACAACTTTTTAAATATTTTAATAATTTTAACCTGTCACACTAGGACTAGCCTCCCAGCAATTGTTTGGGCTCAGTCAGGGTAAACTGATATGAGTATGTTTATTAACCTGGATTAAGCATTTAAACTTAAACTATTTTGAATTTGTATGCTAAAATGAAATGATTGAGTACTCACATGAGTTTATTGGTTTTAATATAAATTTATTTCACTGCAGTGATAAGGAAACATGTACAGGTATGCTTATTTTTGATAGACAAAAATTAAGATTGATCAATCAGACCTGTTTTTATACAGACAAGGTTTCCATTTATGGATTTTGTTCCATTTCAGGATTTTGTTCTAGGATCCCATTCCAGGATCCGTCTCCAGGACTCAGAACCTCTGGTGGATCACACTGGCGAGCTAGACCCATAAGACACATAAAAGGAAACAGCACTTTCTGTTAACACCGTCCCAACTAGGAACTGGTTGAATTCCTTGCATAAAGGAAAACACCTTGGATTTCATCTGCTGTAATGAGTGATGATGTCTGTAAATATTGTAAATGTTAATACATATCACTAATTTTGTATCATTCTGTTGTCTGTCAGTGTATTATGGAACTCAAGAGTCCTTTCTGATTTAATTTGTTTATTTATTCAATCACTAATATTCATATAAATAATATATATTACACTGGATTATTTTTACTCGCAGAAAGAAGAATTTATTTTTGGTATAGTGTCTTTTTTTATAAAAAGTAAAAGCAACACAGTGTCTGGATGCATTTTTAAAAAATGATTCACGACTTAATCTGATAGATCTACCGTTGCTCTCAGTCACAACAGCTGATACACATCAAAAGGGCTCAAAAGTTTCTCCTCTTCAACCCTCCGCTTCAAGTCAGTATTTGAAGAAAATAACTACCTTATTTTGCCTTTTTAGAAAGTAAGACATTTAAATTCACCATAAAAAGAAAAAGAAACTTTATGAAAAAGGTACATATTTCTGTCATGTCACTGCAAAGATCGCTTATTTCTTTCTTCATTTAAAACATGTCCTTGTCATTACTATTCTTCTCTAGGCTATAGGAGACAAGATCAAAATGAACCTGCGTGTCTGTCAGTCAGCGGTAAGAGCTCAGACTGAATATCATGGCGAACGGTTTAAGTGACTCACACCACATGCCGCTGCCTTCAGCAGCACAAAGGCAGAGTGACTGAAATAGCTCTCGTTTATGCATTTCCACATTTCAATCTCTTTTTAATTTGGTTTCTGGCACATTCTTAGGCTTCAATTCTCACCAGTTAGAGAAAAATGCAAACAAAAATACTTTCTGTTGTAGAACCAGTGAGCAATGCAACGTAAATGTTCTTTGCCATTGATTTTTGCTCTTCATTATGCTGGTAGAAGCAAATATTCATGGTGTGTGTGTGTGTGTGTGGGTACGGATATTTCTTACACTGTGGGGACCATTCTCCATAACTCGTGGCATTTCGAGGGACCGACTGCTCGTCGTTGGGAACAACTGCCCGGCCCCTATGGGTACAAGTGCTGTTTTAGTGTTAGGTAATAGGTTTAGGAAGAAGTTGTGAGAATTGAGTTTAGGCTTAGGTATGAACCCGTAATGGATAGTGTTCTTACTTTTGAGCCCATGAAAGGGTAAGAGATAGGAGGTACCAGGAAGCAGGAGCTACAATTGTAGACATTTAGAAGCCTTGGTTGGCTTGCAGTTGCAGTGTACACCTTTTGTTATTATGCTCTCTCTGCTTTTTCTCCTCCGGGAGAGAAATATCAGCTGTCTTGCCATCAATACATTTTGTTATAGATGTTGGAGATCGGCCTGTTTTTCAGTGTATTCTTGTTTCTCTGAATGTGACTGACTGGATGTGTTCTCTTCCTCCTCTGACATGGGAGCTGGCTCAGAGTTCGTCTCCCCGGCTGTTTGTTTCCTGGACAGGCAGATGGCCGCTCACCACTGAGCCTGGTTCTGCTGGAGGTTTCTTCCTGTTAAAAGGGAGTTTTTCCTCTCCACTGTCGTTATAAGCAGGCTTAGTGTGAGGGTAGGGATTAGCATCCGAGTCAATCACTGTAACATGCAACTCAACACGGGTTTCCCTTAGATAGCAAACTTTGGCGTGTATGATCTGGTGAATTGTAAAAGTGCCTTGATATGACATGTGTGTTGTGAATTGGAGCTATATAAATAAACTGAACTGAATTTACTTTAGATAATAGATTAAACAGTTATAAAAATATATTGTTTTCATTTTCTATAGAGTCCCCATTATTAAAATAGCTAAAATATGAGCTATCAAGTAAAAAAGAAAACACAAACTGCATTAAAACATCCTCTCTGCTAATTATTTGTTTTTATCTACCGGTAATATTTAAACAAAATCAGAACCCCTGCTTTTCCTCGTTATGTCCATCCTCACCCGCCTATCTCCAAATTTCTCACTCATTCATGGACCTGTTGCCTTATCAGTGCCCAGACTCTCCTGTGATTCATAACCCAGAGGTAGGGATAGATAAGCACAAAAGATGAGTCACCCTTTAGTATGATAAATTCATAGAGTCTCCTGGTATCTGGATCACCTTTATTGCAGCAAAGTATTTTGTAAAATGCCCCCGTTTAACAACAAATGGCTAGATTTGCTTAAACCTGCACTCTCAAAATAAAGAAATGTCCCCAGAATGATGACTATGTTACATAATAGTTCTGTTTGTAGGAGACCATTTACTCCTTTTTACTTTCAGTCAGTGGTCAATCTCTACAAACTTTCTTTCATTTGGCTTTTTTTTCAAAGTGCTTACCAGAGTCATACAAATGGTAAATAACATCTTTATTCTGAATTCCTCTTAACACCAACTACACATTTGTTATTGTCCTTCATACGAGAAACTAACAATATTTACACATCTACTCTACTCTTTTAAACTAAGGTTCATTGGGATCGCTCTGTAAGTACTTCATTCTAGTAAAAAACCCTCCGGAATCCCACAATGGGACAAGAAAGGGATTTTTTGTATTCTATTCCATAAAGACTGTGTTTTTCAACATGTCTCAGTATTTCAGTGTTTCTATGAAAACTAACAATACCCAAAACATTTAAGTTTTATAAATAACTATTTTTAAAGTAAACTGGAGGCTTCAAGTTGAAACATTTGATAGAAATGCTGTCTTACAGCAAGAAGGTCTTCGGCTTAAATACCATGCTTTCTCAGCAGAGTTTACATGTTCTCTCCGTGCGAACCCCCGTGGTTTTATCAGGGTTTCTTTTCTATCATCCCAGGTTGTTCCCTTAGTCCTAAAACATGACTGGTAGGTTAAATCTTAAATCTTTGTCTTTGATTTGAAAATCAATAGCCTGTACTTTTACAGCTATTCTATCAGGACTAACAGAAACACAGTTGCTTCTCTGCTGGGCCCTCTGACCAGCAGTTCCCATTATGGGTCATGTTAGACATCATGACGAACCTGCTTTAGCAAGCAATGGGTCGTCTCATACGCCATGCACTTTAGACACACAATACATAATTTTATTTGTCTCAATATTTCACATTACCATAGTTGAAGATGGAGGACATGCTTGGTGCAAAGTGTGGTCCATTTTTAATAATAATCTAATGCTGGTTTATAAAAGAATAGATATATATATCTCACCTAAGCAGCATTGCAAAGAGCCCAGTAGGTAGCCTAGGTATGTTGCAATTAGAAAATTGTGCTTTTGAGTCTAGCTTCACCTTGTCACATGTCAATATACCCCAGGTCAAGGCACTAAATCTGAAAATGGCCAACAGAGTGACATATTGTGGTTGAATCTGTGCTTGTTTGTGGGTGTCCATTATAGATTAGGTTATTCCATTTTAGTGAATTACTTTGCTAATTATCAGCTTCATTGTGGTTCCTCTGTTTGTTCATGTTTAATTTTTGGCTATATTACAAATAGTTTTTCTACTGAAAAGAAGAGCAATGGACGTATGATCCTTGTCATTTTTCCAAATTATCTTTTCATGTCTTATAAGGTCCTTGTATGCTGCTCTTGCTTTGTCATCAGAGTTTCAAGATTCCACCAGCAACTCACTGGTATATGCTATGCCATGGCTGTTTAGGTGAAGTGGGAGAAATCCTAAACCACAGATCATTGTCCTCCTTTATTCTTTCAAACCATAAGAAAAAGTGAGCAGTAATAATGTACTCTTTATGGTCAATGAAAACATTTACACAGCCTACACAGGTCATGACCCAGTTGAAACCTAAGTCCATTGTTGGCTGACACCGAAGCAAGTTTTGAGTTTTTTATCTACTCTAATTTATTCACTCTAAATAATCCCTCTTTAATAATAAATACACATATAGTCATACATCTATCATTCTCTGTACTCAGTGTAGTCATTTAGAACTAAGCTTATGAAAATATATTTTCACAAAATAAAACCCTGTCGGATTTAAGGTAGGTTTTTTATAAAATACTTTAACGTGGGGGAGGTTTTGATGTAGTAATATATTAACATTATATCTTTAAGGTAATAGTTTATCAATGAAATATTAATTATTTAAACAACCCTGTTTACCCCTGGTTGCACGGTAAGATCCTATTTTTTGTATTTATCTATAAGACATTGAACCATAAACATTTGTATGTGCCATACTCTTAAGCAGAATACAGTCACATTACAAATTAATATTGACCAAAACCTCAAACTTGTATGTAATCAAGGTTTTTAAAAATTATTTTTATAACTTGGTTAGTCATATTAAATCATTTATTTCTTAATCTCTTTCTGCCCTTGGCCAATGAGACTTTGCTTCCATTCAGGTTAGTTTTAGTTTGCATTTTGTAATTGTACGGTAATTAAAATTGATACTGTGTGTAAAAAGAGAAATGTCTGAGTTTCCTTTTATCTCAACTACTATCCAAATTGATTATGCCTCCCCCACCAATGTGCATATTATTATTTTAAATGCCTTTTAATCTTTCAATACAAACTTAAGTTTGATAGATATGGAAATAGAATAGTCTTACACAGAGATCTTAGACTAAAAATCCTTATCCCAAAATAAAGGTAAAAATTCAAAACCATCTCCATCTCCTACCTGATTGATCAGAAAAACAGCAGACCCAAATCAAAACCTCTGTCCCTTGCTGGGCAACCTAAGTCCATTGTTGGCTGACACCAGGGAGCAAGTTTTGAGTTTTTTATCTACTCTAATTTATTCACTCTAAATAATCCCTCTTTAATAATAAATACACATATAGTCATACATCTATCATTCTCTGTACTCAGTGTAGTCATTTAGAACTAAGCTTATGAAAATATATTTTCACAAAATAAAACCCTGTCGGATTTAAGGTAGGTTTTTTATAAAATACTTTAACGTGGGGGAGGTTTTGATGTAGTAATATATTAACATTATATCTTTAAGGTAATAGTTTATCAATGAAATATTAATTATTTAAACAACCCTGTTTACCCCTGGTTGCACGGTAAGATCCTATTTTTTGTATTTATCTATAAGACATTGAACCATAAACATTTGTATGTGCCATACTCTTAAGCAGAATACAGTCACATTACAAATTAATATTGACCAAAACCTCAAACTTGTATGTAATCAAGGTTTTTAAAAATTATTTTTATAACTTGGTTAGTCATATTAAATCATTTATTTCTTAATCTCTTTCTGCCCTTGGCCAATGAGACTTTGCTTCCATTCAGGTTAGTTTTAGTTTGCATTTTGTAATTGTACGGTAATTAAAATTGATACTGTGTGTAAAAAGAGAAATGTCTGAGTTTCCTTTTATCTCAACTACTATCCAAATTGATTATGCCTCCCCCACCAATGTGCATATTATTATTTTAAATGCCTTTTAATCTTTCAATACAAACTTAAGTTTGATAGATATGGAAATAGAATAGTCTTACACAGAGATCTTAGACTAAAAATCCTTATCCCAAAATAAAGGTAAAAATTCAAAACCATCTCCATCTCCTACCTGATTGATCAGAAAAACAGCAGACCCAAATCAAAACCTCTGTCCCTGTGCAAAGGTTTGCAAAAGGGGGTCTCTAAACCATTAATATCATTAGAGAATTGCAGAATATCTGACAGAATTTCTTTGGAAAAATACTTGATACGCATATCATACGTTGATATGAGAAATGATATGCATTGTGAATTGGTGGTAATACTATATAAAATTAAAAGGTATAGTGGAGGATGTCCTGTTTCCAGGTTGATCATCAAAATAGGTGGTCCTCCTAATTTTCAGTCATTCTGGATATGTTTATGTAAGGCTGTCCTATATGCTCGTCCCCATTTTCACTTACCGGTGGTGACTCTGATAGAGTGGAAAAACTGCAAATCTCCTTCTGGAAAGTAAGCTTGTATGAGCAATGCATTAATAGGCTGTCCCTCTCGGGAGCGGGTACAGGGTTGGGCATGTGCATTTTTTTAAAAGTGGAGAGGGTGGGTCTTTGTTAAAATCCTCCACTTTACCTTTAACCTAATTTCACTGAGTTGTTTTTAGTTTAACAGAAAAAACAATGAGGTCACTGCAAGCTTGTAAAGAGGAGTTTTTTGTTTATATCTAATAGAAACTTTCAGCCTTGGAAGGCAAGGATGGTAAAAAGCTAAAAGATTTGATAAGCCTACTGAAAAGAAATTATATTCCTGGTATGCCTCTCTAGCTTTGGTGAAAGGTGAAGTGGGACTCCCCCTGCCAAACTATTTAACATTTGGAGTAATAAATAAATGTTCCACACATCTTCAGCTACTTTACCATTCCAAACTACAAATCTTGTTTCTGTTGAGTGATTATGTGATTGGAACCTATAATTCAGCTAACAAGAGCCTCTCTATATGCAATGATGTGCTTAGCTTTACTGTTACTCCCTTATATATTTTTTTGCTGTGGCTGCTCTGCCTACTCAGATGTTTCCACAGAGGTCGACCTGCTAATAGTCGGGATTTGGCTCCCTTCCCATTGCAAAAAAAGCTGAGTCTGATACCATGCTTACGTGTTATGTGTCTGGTAACGCCATCACACTGGATAAGCATTGATGATATCACCAGTGCAACAGAAATCAGGAAAGTAAACAATAGAGAGCAACATGGAATGCAGCCATGGCATACTAAGTCGTACTAAGGATGCTTTATTGTTTGTTTCTTTGTCTGCACCACGTTTATCGAATGTAAGCAGAGCTGCTTTGGGTTGTTAGATGAGGTGTGACTGGCATGATGGTGTGACATACATTAGTTGCACTCACTTAAAGGTATAGTGGACAGATTTTCGCAAATTTTTGGAAAGACCCACCCTTCCCACTTTTAAAAACAAATGCACATGCACAACCCTGTACTCGCGCTCCCGAGAGGGAAGGCCTATTAAACACGTGCAAGAGCATGCATGTTTAGGAGAAAAAAAGGACTAAGCACTGAAAAAGCTTTTGGCTTCGGCCAGGATGGATTCACAGCAAAACAGACTGCCAGATTAGATTACAACACTCATGAGAAAAGAGAATAGAGAAAATAAAAGCAAAATTTATGAAAAGTAATATCTCCCTTTTAGCAGCCTAAACTTATAGCTGGGCTATCGAAATTAATTAGGATAACCTGAACCGCTGTAACTACAGTGTATTTGTTAGGAAAAAGGAAAGTTTTAAGGCAAGCCTTAAACGTAGACATGG
Organism: Cyprinodon brontotheroides; assembly: GCA_018398635.1. Taxonomy (NCBI): domain Eukaryota; kingdom Metazoa; phylum Chordata; class Actinopteri; order Cyprinodontiformes; family Cyprinodontidae; genus Cyprinodon; species Cyprinodon brontotheroides. Next base: position 3,687,995 of record JAGKQL010000069.1, on the reverse strand, counting down.
TATCTAAATCATTGACTGGTGGATGGTTGGAAGGGAGGGAAGCTTGATGGCTTGAATACTGCCTCACACTGTACTTTTACAAATTATATAAACCACTTGTAAACACTGAAGATTGTAAGATATTTGCTCTGTTAGGAAAATCTATACAAAATCTGATCTTGGATAGAAGATGAAACCTGGTTATAAAGGGATTTATATGTGAGGAGATTTCAAATTATATTCTGGATTTCACAGCATTGTGAATTTTGCATGGAGAGATCATAGTAAAAGTTGATATTTTGGAAGTAATCCTGCACAGCGTTCTGCACAGCAATGTGTTTTTGCAAAATGTAGGATGTTCTCTCTGTGTAATTATGTATTCCCAGTTCTCTTATGGTTTCCTGCCTCTGTGCTTTGACTCAGCAGTTTATAGCCACAATGAAAGAAAAGATTGTACTATAATAACTAAATCAAAGCTGAACATATTTGTGTCATCAAAAACTATCATTCTTATTTCATCCCTTCTGAAATACTTCATGTTGTATTATATTTCATTTACATTAAAAAAGGCAAAAAAAAAAAGACAGCTTCATAAATGCACAGAAACTGATAGGACACCAGTAAATACAATGCACAAATTACAAGGGCAAGGAAATGCAAGCAAGGACATTCAATATAACAAGAAGGCACACAGGGAGTGACTCTATTAAATTCAACAGGATTTGCATTAATGTGTGCTTGTGTGTGGTGTAAATGTGAGGCAGATAGAAACTGTTAAATATTCCATTCTTTGTTGCTCTTTACCCGTCGGCTGTTTGTTTCCTCCTTCTACCCTACATCATAGCCTCGCTGTCCATCGTGTTCCCCTCCATCATACTTCTTCTCGCAAAGCTGCCAGCAAAATGGCTGTCTTTAAATGGCCCACTCAGCATGGCAAGATGATTCGCTTATCATCAAGGTCTGCTTTCTACGCAGACATCACACTGATGCACAAAAAAAAACACACACACAACAATACAGCTGAGGATTTATGCAAGGCTGGGAATTTGCATAGCCCCATACACACATATTCAGATTCTACTATGCTTTCTTTTTTTGTTTTGCACACAGACAAATCCAGCCACCCCAACACACACACACACACACACACACACACACCTGTCTGCTCTGAAGCATTCCTCATAATTATTTCTCCCATCTGCCACATCCACTGCACCATTCTCCTCTTCTTCAAGCCTCCAGGGTTTACCCTGTCTGCCCCACAGGGGAGACTTCACATGGAGTGAAATACAGTGTTGCCAACATATGTCTCTAGCAATCAATTTAAGCCACCAGGCTATCTTCTTTGGCTACTCACACATAGCAGTTTGGCACAGGGGGCTGCATTAGGAATGGCTCTGCTCCCATCACATGTAAAGTCAGAGTTAGTTTTACTTGAAACCTTTGCTTTGGTCTGTGCAAGTCCATGTTTCCCTCATGTGACTGTGCTGACGTGAACACGCATCCGGCTTCAACACTTATTTTTAGCTTTTGAGTTGAAAATGTGCCTTCTGTAGGGGAGGGAAAATTTTGCTGCTCTTTAGTCTCTTCCCTAGTAGTGGTGTTCCACTTGCAGCATATAAATATTGTCCAATCAGCAGGCTTTCACAATTTTTTAACAATATCAGAATAAAAGCATCTTAATCTCATAGGAGTGAGTACTAATATGAATCTTAATTTCTAATGCTGACTTTCCACGATAGTCTATAGCTACATTATTTTTGTTCATCTGCCTTTCATTTTGATGGCTTTTACTCTGGCTAAGGTTAATAACACTCCAACATTGCCTTACTATAAATTTACCACTGTGGTGGTTTTGGTAACCTAAGCCATAACAGTTTGTTGCACAATATTTTACAATATAAATCTTCTAACTGTCATGATTCAGAACAAAAGGACCTAGTATTCAAGGCAGGACAGACAGTGGGATTATTCAAAGTATTGATTAAAAGTCGGGTCTGCGCATCAGCAGCTGCTGTAGCCAGGACATCTCGGGTAGGTAGAAGAAAAAAGCAAGTTTGTAACCACGTACCAAATCTAACGGAGGAAGTTTGCGCTGGATGTGAGTCACCTGACCTGGTTTACAAGTTCAGTTGATGCCCAGAGTCACGAGGTAGGATCCGAGGAAGGTACTGGCTGCCAACAAGATTAGGCGAGGCGCCAACCAGTGCTTCCCAGATGGCGCTTTAGCCCCGGAGAACTAAAAGGAGTCCCAAAAAGCTAGGTCAGGCAGGATATGCGTCAGAACAGGAACAGGCAGGTTTAGAGGTCCAGGGAGTCCCGAAGCCAGGTCGAACGGCGAAACAGATCAGAACATGCACAGGGCATGCTCAGAGATCCAGGAGTAGCAAAGAGCAGTTCGAAGACAAATCGCTTTAGATGGGAACAAACCTGAGGAAGCAGTGGTTTGTGAGCCAGAAAAGCGTCAGGTAATCAGAAACTTACTAATGGGTAATGCTAAAAAGCACCACTTTGCCACTGATATTAAGACTGGAACAGGCAGGCTTAGTGGTTGAGAGGCAGAGGCCGGTCAGGATCAGGAAATCAGAACCACTAAGGTACTCTTAAAACCCTTTCACCACTGGCTAGAGAGATAAAGAATAATCTGGCACTGATGAGTGGATGCACAGCACTTTAACACTAGGCAGGAGCAGGTGGATCAGATGACCAGTGATGAAAATGTGGGTAGAGTTAGATAGGTGTATGGAATGAGTACGATTAAGCCAGTCATCAGTGCCAAGATCATGACAGAAACCCTCCCCTAATGGCAGATGCCTATACTGGGCTCTAAAAGTCTAAAACAAGAAACAAAAACCCGAAACACAATAACCCAAGCTAAGGTGGGTGGGACGGGTCCAGAAAAAGCTACGCACCACTAATCGCCTATACAGCCCCTTCTGACAGCAAATGCGGAAGGCAGCCTGGCCATCTGCGGGCAGAGAACCTAAGAACCTCATTGTATGCCTGACACTAGCGCGGAGAACGGCTAGAAATGCCATTTCCTAAAGCACTTATATTAGTCAAGCCAAAAGCTACTCTTTAACTGTCAAGGAGGGTTCCGGTGTTCCATGTACTAGGAGGGTCAGAAAGTTTGGCTATCCAACAAACATTTGCCCCACAGGGTGGATAGCAGGAAGCGGGGTTTCTCGCCTTATCAGGCTATTAGCCACTGCTTAAGTGGTGAACCCAGTGGCAGTCTGCCTCCAGCTCCTTCTTACCATGAATTTATGGTGGTAGCCATTTTAAATTTCCCCAGTTTCCTTGATGGGCCCTTGGCTGGTCCCCTACAACTCCTTTTTAAACATCAATATTTGTACTAAAATATTCTTTCTGTCATGATGTGGACATTACAGCCTAAGAGAAGAGCTGCCATCTCCTGGTCAAAACCCTGTAATTCAGTGAAGAAAGAGTGGAGTCAGAATAACAAAGTATGCAAGAGGGGGTCCTTCCAGTGGCTGGAAGGTGGAGAGGATTTTGCTGGGAGTTGGAGGGAAGTGGGCTGTCATTAGGCTGCCATTTGACTAGGAAGGGCCATTTTGAATGGCTGCTACTGTAAAACCCACATTTCATATGTCCTGGGTCAAGCTAGTGGTACCATCTAGATTTATGTCCACCTTCACGTCACCTCCACCCACCCGATTCATCGATAGGTAGCCTGCTTACATGGTCAACCGCCTTCTGAGGTCTGGGAGGAGGGACAGGGGGATCCAGTACTTGGTGGACTGGGAGGGTATTGGTCCTGAAGAGTGGTCCTGTAGACTCCTTCTACAGTCTGAACAATGTTATGTATTACACAAATATCCTTTTCCACCTATATGAAAAGCATCTGTTACATGCCGACTTATATGTTTATATATATAACATTGCATTTTATTTTGCAGTTAAGGAAAACTTCTACAACTATCCTGTGGGAAGCTCTAATTATCTCAGAGTGTATATTGTGTCACAGCCTACAGAGCCTTTAAAGTGTGGTAACTGGGTGTCACAGGTCTCTCATGAAGTAATATTCTTCTGCTGTATTTAAAAATAGAGTTTGTTACAATGTTTCTTTTGCAATCCTCTCCTTGCACAGTGGCCACTAGTTGAACACAAGTTTAGGGTGTAGAGGCAGGTTAGGGAGAGGGGTAGAAAAGGGCACCAGATAGGAACTAAAATGGCCGGACAAAATAGTGGAACTGACCTCGCTAATCGCTTTGACACCCACGACTGAAGCCATAATCGAAAACTGGAAAATTCTTCAAATGCGTTTTGGACATAAGTTTTGCGATAATGTGAGAATTCAAATTTATTAAATAAAATAACACCACATTGGTTCATTGCTCTAAGTTGCAATAAAGTGGCAATAAAATGTAAGTAGCTGCATGAATAGCTTACTAAGGCCCCGGCCCACACGGTAAGAAACCCTGGCCTAAACGCGCTAATTTTTCACCAAACCAAAGCCTCTTTACATCCACATCGGCCGGCGCTTTTTGAGTTTTAGACTAGCCTTCTGGCGGAAGGATTTAAAGTCTTTTCAAGCTAAGCTTCCATCTTTACGCTCTAACCGCATATTATTTTTTACACGCATGCTGGTAGCGTCAGCTTTCTAAACACGCGAGCGCCACCAGTATCATTAGTCAAATAATGGCCGCAGCAGCAATGCTACCTCACCCTGCTGCTGTCGGGCTTACAAATGGAATCTTCTTATTCTGAATATCTCCAGGAAGAACAGAGCACATCTAATTTGGCCACATAGTTCAGCACCTGAATTTGAATTTAACCACTTAAAATGGACCCGCAGGGCAACCATGTATAAATATTAGTGCGCATGCCCAACATTTCGTCGCTTATTTTTGCTTTGGCACCACAGCGCCACTTACAGGCCTGGCATACATTTTGCAGCGTTTTCATGCATTCGTGTGGACGCTCACATTTATTTTACGTCTCCGTCTTTACGGCAAACGTTTTGGAAAATATCAGCGTTTCGTGTTCGTTTTGACTTCGTGTGGACGGGGCCTAAGTCCTACAACTCTAATGGATGTGAGGCCACATTATAGGTTTGCAGCATTTATTAATGAAATAACATTTGATATTGTAACTTTAATTCAATTCAATTCAGTTTATTTATATAGCGCCGATTCACAACACAAGTCATCTCAAGGCACTTTACAGTTCAACCAGATGATACAGTCAAATTGATTCAAAGTTTTCTATCTAAGGAAAACCAGTTGATTGCATTGACTCATTGTATCAAAAAATATAATCCCACACACTAAGCATGCTTGTAGCGACAGTGGAGAGGAAAAACTTCCTTTTAACAGGAAGAAACCTCCTGCAGAACCAGGCTCAGTGTGAGCGGCCATCTGCCGAGGCCGACTGGGGTTCAAGGAGAGAGAAGCAGAGATACAAAAAGCAGCTATAAAAGGCGGCCCCGTCCAGGAAACACACAGCCAGGCCGACGAGCACCAAGCCAGCTACCATGTCAGAGGACGAAGAGAGCACATCCAGCCAGTCATGGTCAGAGTATTACTACTACATAAATTAGTAGTAATACAATCATAACATTTTTCTACAATTAAAAGATAAAAGGCTTGTGTCCAAGGTAATTGCGTCTTCTTGCACATTTCATTGTTTTTTGGTTATTGTAGCTCTGTTGAGATTATGAGAAGGTGAAATATGAAGTCAACTACAAATCTATTGTCTTATTTGCATACATATGTTCAATTTATGTGCTCTTCTACCTTTGCTTCAGAGATGTAAGGATTTGTCGTAAACCATTTAAGTTTTATTTTAAAAGTATATGATACTTTCTCTTTCAGATGTTTTTAATTATTGAATTCATTGACAGCAAGGCTGTGAATATAATACCAGAGTCCTTGTTTGCAGACGGAATCAAAAGTGGCCCAGCTATAAAATTGTAAACAGAGCAATTCAGAAAAATGAAGAGCAACAGAAGACTGGAAATGCTATGATGAGCGTTTCCTCTCGAAAGCATGTACTGTACAATCAAAATCCCTTCCAAACACATTAGTATTAACACCATGAAAACATACATTTTAAAAGTTAACATAAGATTCTTGTTTCATATACCTGTTGGAAATTGGTAATTTTTAGATGATATACTGGTGTAGTTTCAAAATCTGTAATTGTAACTGTAATTGTAATTGTAATTGTAACCCAAGGAGGCGCTACATGTATCTCACCATAGACTTCTTTAGGTTTAGGTATGAATCCAGTCATTTTATATGATTTTTTGCCTTTTTCGGGACAAATTTTCAGTCGTGTTAGAATTTTTTCAATCAGGCTGAGTCTCAGACTCATCATCTGTCCTGCATTCTGTAGTATACAGGGGTAACGAGAGGCAATCACCCTCTTACAACCTCCAGATCAAGAATCAGAAGGTTGGGAGAAAATCAAACATGTTTGAAATTCAGTCAACCGTCGTGAGGTGTTCGTGAGCAAATCCTGCTGTTGAAGCAAAGCTACAAGTCGATTTATCAGAACCTCGAGCACTGCACATGTGCAAAAAAGGGAGTTCTTCTTCCAGATTGACATGTCCGATCAGCACCATCTCTCGTTGCTAAGTCCAACGTATGGTTTTTGGACGTGCAGTGTGAGCAGGTAGATCGCATCAGAGCTTCTGGCATATATAGTGTAAGAAAAAAAGTAGTGAGCTGTGAACTTTTAAACCCTGCATTTTCATCGTACAGTTTGAGCTGTAGCTGCATGCAACAGTTGGAAACATTGTACTGTGTATCCCGGCATTAGGGTTAGTAGATAGTGAGGAGACTCCATTACAGCAAATGCTTTGGTCACAGTATTTTGACGGGTCACAGATTTCGTCCTAACACCAGTATAATTTCATCATAGATATTACGACCATTATTATTATGATGATGATGAGACTCCATTACAGCAAATGCTTTGGTCACAGTATTTTGACGGGTCACAGATTTCGTCCTAACACCAGTATAATTTCATCATAGATATTACGACCATTACTATTATGATGATGATGATGATAATTATTATTGTTAATATCTCATCTGATTAGCTACTTAAAAGGATAATAACCAGAATCCACATAATAAATGAACATTAAACAGGTGGTTATCTCTTTCTCCATCATTTTCAGATTAGACAAATATTGTCTCATTCAGTTTTGTTTTTACTGCCTCTTATCTATTTATAATGATGGTAGCAAAGTAGACTTAAGCCTGGAAGTCTGTGCTCTTGAATCACAACCATAAAACAGCAAAACAACTTAAAACTCTACTTAGAATAACTATCTGAAGACAAACCCCTGTTGATGCATGGAGAACCACCTTACCAGATTGATGCCTTACAAGGAGTTTTCGATCACTCTGTTTAATTTTATCCTAGTCTCTTTTACTCATGCAAGCTGCAGCCAATGCTCTTGTCTTAGTTTTTTTTTTGATTAGCTTGGTTTATGGTACATTTTGGGTCCTCATCTTTAGTAAAACAAAACATATCAAAGCCCTTTTTAATTATCCTGGGAATGTACCAAACATTTATCACAGTAATCAGCCCAATCCAAATCAAATGAACCAATTTACATACTTACCATAACACAGGGCAGCTCCCCATCAGCTGCGACCGGTTGTGATAACAGACGTTCATTTCTTCCTTGTCTGTTTTAAAAGTGCTGTGCTCCTCATTTATACCCTAACAGCTGTCAACCAGCTAGCTAATAACTGCTTCTGTGTGCAACATTCTCAGTCGCTCCTTCTGCTGTAATAACAGTCTACACACAAAAATGTCCCCCTCATTCATTAAACGGTAAAATCTGGGACATTTCTGGGGACAGGTGGTCCAAAATAGGGACTCTACCCAGGAATCGGGGACGTCTGGTCACCATACTTTTAAATACCCTGCACGTAAAGATTATTGCAAATAGTTTATAGATGCTCTAAGCTTTGGACAGTATTACGAATTTTGTTTTTGTAATTCTAGGTCAATTTCTTGACACACAAAAGAGCCATGTTTTATTTAAGATTTAATTTAGTATTGTTTGTTTTTGCTTTGTTTCCTGTTTGGTTGCTGGGATCTTGTTAAACCCATAATAATGACACATAGACATTTCTGATGGAATATAGAAATCTAAAGTACTATTATTGAATGACATGCATTGGGCTGAATGAAGAGGTTACTGGTCTATACTATCTGCCTAATTTCCCTGCACAAATGATAAAAAAACATTCTCTGGGGGCCCTTATGGTTAATACATTTTTATGTTCAAATTTAGCAATATGAGATCACACTTCTTTTCTGAAGATCTCTGTTCAACATGAGCAATTGCTAATAGCTGCAAACCATTTTTTAAAACCTTGATCCATAACTGATATGTGCATGCTAGATTACTACCTCTATTTCCTGTTTATTACAGCCATGATGGATTGCAGCAACTAGTAATTCAATAAATATAGCAAACAATTAGTGTGGGAGTGGAAAGCCCTGTGTGGTGGTTCCTTACTATCTTCCTCATAAGGATGACTTAATTTCAGTCCCAGTGCTAGCTTTTGCGCAGAAAAAATGTGAAAATTAACATAAAATGTAGGGTCTTTCACACGAAAGGTTTTGAGATAAACTCGCAAGTACAAGCCCCTGTGAGCTGCCTCTGCTCATTCATAACTGTTCTAATATAGCTGCTAATATACATAGGTAGGCTTCTACGATTAAAGCAACAGCTTGACACTGTAAAATGAAATGACGCTAGCGGTGTTACTTCCACTGTGATAATTTTATTTCTACAATAAATCTAGATTTCTTATAATCATAATACTAATAATAAATAACTGTATTTTTCTTTTTTTTTTTTTTTTTCTTTTTTTTTTTTTGCTACTCTATATATGAAATTCCCATATCCATCAAGTGCCACAAGGTGGGGCTGCAGCCCCTCACTCCCACAGTAATGAGAGCAGATTTTCCTGTGCAGGATGTGCTGCTTTTTGTCATTTGACTGCAGTGATATGGACATTTTAATCTGTAGCCGAGAGCAGGTTGGGGAGTTTGTTTTTGATAGATGAGAATATATTGGTTAACATCCAAAGCTCTCTCCGAATTGCTCTTGGCATCTTTCCCATTGAGTGTTTTGTTTTGAAGGTAAAAATATGTTGTCAAAATGGTAATGATGGTAAGTCCGGTGTAATATTTGTGCTCCCTGTAAACACTGTGTCAGCCTGCAGCATGCCAGTAATTCCTTTGTTTCGGCACCAGTGGAGTGAACAGCTCCACCAATTTTCCCCTTCCCTCCAACTTTATTTCTGTTCGACCGGCTAAATAAATGCCCACTTTCAGGGTAAGGGTAGCAAAGCATTAAGAACAGAAGAATGAACAAAACAGGAGAGGAAGAAGAGAAAAAATGTAAGTGAAGCAGACAGGAGTTAATATGGAACAGTTTATATTTGTTCTCTTTATTTTGTGTTTTTTTTTTTAGATGCAAGCTGTGAAATAATTAATTTCCATTTCTTCTACTCCTTCCAAAGTATATTGTTCTTTCAGTCAATCAACTAAAGCTGTTAAGATAAGACACAAGGCCTATAGAGTGACCCCCCCACACACACAAAAAAAATGCAGAGATGTCTTTCTTAATGTTTCTGTAAGATCAAGTAGAAAGACATGGAAAGGACAGAGATAGTAGGAAAACAACACATATAGTGCTCACCCACACAAACAGATTCCTTTTATTTTCTGACATACACATACTTAACTTAGACACAGATGCGGGTCTAATCACTGTTACCATGTCAAATAAAGTGGATGGACTGATGGACTGTCTTCATTATGCTCCAGCTCTTCTCTAGGAGAAGACGAGTGGGCAGAAGAGGTTTAAATCACCATAATCCCTTCCCAGTGCCATTTCATTCTAGCTTTTAAGTTCCCTTACTTGTTCTTCCTCCTTGTATCTCCAGCTGTTTTGTCTCTGTAAAACTATCCATGTGAAGAAAATGTCTGCCTTTCACAGAGATATATTGCTAAAAAAAAAGAGAGAGAAAATGGTTAAAGCTCTTGTGCTACTGTGAGGCTTCAAAACAGTCCTATTTCATAGGCCTACATTGTTTGAGACTGCACAAACCCCAGCTGATATAGCCCCTCATTTGAAGAGTGGCATTATTTTAAGCTTTTAATCTTTATATTAATTGGTAGCGGTCTTACACTTAAAGGTCGATCTTTTATTTCCAGGTGGATCATCTAAGTGGACCTCCTAATTGTCAATCATTCTGGTGATATGTTTACGTAAGGCCGCCCTACATGCTCTACGCGTTAGCTATCTTTTTGTGCACGTGTGCACTTTCAGGCATAGATGTGTGGTGAGCTACGGTTTTTCTTTAAAAATGGCGGAGGGTGGTAAGAGAAAAAGTGTCTACGAAGTGTATGAGAAGAAAAAAAAGGCCTCAGAAGAGGCAAATATATCCCATAATACTTTGTATGGAGAGCTCTCTGCGCAAAGCATTGTGGGATTTGCTGTCACAGTGGCCCACTGTCACAAGGCTATTACTACCCGACAGCGGTAACTAATAACACAGTTATGTGACCAACGAGGAGCAAAAAAAAGTGATCATCTTTTCGAACGGTAGGTTAACTGAATTCGTTATAGAGTCCACTATATAGCCCCCGCTCTATATAGTGACTTAGGGGTTAGGGCGGACGTTCGGACACAGTAAGCTAGTATGAGCTATGAGAACAGCAACTTTTAAACACTTGGACAACTTTTATTGCCATTGTGTATACAAAACAAAATTTAATTTTGCACAGCTTTCATGACATTTCCATTACTTAATGTGGAGCAGTGCTCAAATGTAAACAGTGTGTAAGAAAAAAAAAATGGTGCAAAAAAACCCACATTGACATGGAAGTTCAGAGGACAGGAACAACAACCGCACATGGGTGTTCTTCTCCTCCAGGTGTGCTAGGTTCAGGTTAAGAGCAGAGGAGATGGCGTCCTCAGTGGACCGGTTTCGTCCGAAGGCGCACTGGAATACGTTGAATGTTGAAGGGAGACCAGAGACAATGTGTTCTTTAACCAGCCTTTCGAAGCACTTCATCATGAAAGGAGACAGTGCTTCTTTGGGACCGGAATGATGTTGGCAGACTTAAAGCATGCCGGCACTATAGATTGGTCCAGCGAGGTGCCAAAAATGTCTAAGGACACCAGCCAGCTGACCTGCACACAACTTGTACACCCATCCAGGTATGTTATCGGGGCCTGGGGCATTTCTTGGGTTGACTCTCCTCAGAGTTTTCCTCACTTTAGCTATGTCAAGACACCTCTCCCTGGTGTAGAATGGCTTTTATTGCTGGAGTGCTGTTTAGTGCCTCAAACCTTCCAAAGAAGTTGTTTAGTTCATTTAGAAAGTCAGCATTAGATGCATCTACCATGGGGAGGGGGGTTTTCCCTCCTGGTGTTGTGGAGGAGGTCCTGGATCTTCTGGCTGTGGTTCTGCTTCGCTGATCTGATGGTTCAAGCTGCACACACTGTCCACAGTACCTTTCTATCACCAGACTTGAAAGCTGAGTTCAGTGCTTATAGAGATTTCCGAACCTCCCCATTCATGCGGTGTCATTGGTTTGCCCGGATGGTGGTGTTCTTTGTGATGCTGATGTCCTCAATGCATTTGTTGATGTACGCTGACACAGTCATGGCTTATTCATCTATATTTATTTTGTTGTCAAAGGTTGCTGCAGCTTTGAACATGTTCCACTCGGAGCATTTAAAACAATCCTTGACTTCTGGTCACCCTAGTGGAGATTAAAGCTCTCTGCTGATTTTAGCTCTTTCAGTGTGCTAATTTTAGCTTTTCACAGGTGGAAGAGACAATAAAATATTTAATTCAAAAACATCTAAAAAAAGGGAGTTTAAATCTGTCAAATAATGCCCCATCTCTTAAATGCAGATGAACAGATCTAAAATGATTAATAATATTCACAAAAAACCACAGCTTTTGTCATTAACATTAACTTTGCGGGATTCTGATTGTGTAAAAAATCCCTGAGCAAAAATGATGAATAAATTGTAAAAAGTAAAGGTGGTTTTGACTAGAATATCAGCAGGGAGTTTATCTGACCAACACTGGCCATTTGTCAGTATACCTAGCTCGGCATCTCCACAGAAACTATTGTTATGAAGGTCACTTTACAGAAAGGAAATAAAAAGGTTTTCAATGGAGAAAGTTCAGGGTGATCACCTGTATTTCATTCAGCCATTGCTGCATTGTGCTCCCATGGATGACTTACTATTCACTTAGTACAATACAGCGTGGCCTCTGCAGCCTCTCACTAAGACTGTCAGAAGACCTGGAGCCAGGCCATTGGTGCTTTGTCAGGAAGTTGGATCACAGCCTCCCAGGAGTCTGCATGCTTACTGGAAGGTCATTTTGAGTCATGGATCTCCTGCTTCTGTTCAGTTCATCTTTTGCTGAATTATCTTTAGGCTTGATGGCTTAAAAACCTAGACATATATGTACGTACAAATTTTAAGTCGGATCTTGTGTACTTTAAACAAAGAATACATCAATATACAGACAAAAAGAATGGAACATGTTTAGTTTTATTCATATTATGTTTAATTAATGCCAGACATTAAGCCACACTGCATAAACACATGAACTCTGGCTGTGTTAAGTTTTATCTGACTATTTTCTACTGTTGAAGATCGAGCCACACACACACACACACACACACACACTTATGGGTCGTTAATGAGGGTGCTTCTTTAAACCTCCAACTGTGAGGCAAAGAGGAATTAGTTTGAACAAGTATGTGCCGGCGGAGAATCTTGCTCGTATATCCTGAAAGCTGTGCATGGTCAAGGGATTCAACTTGGACTTTCTGCTTTCAATTAAGCCGATAATGAGCTGACATTAAGGTCAAGCATGGACAGTGGTGCAGGGGAGCAATGCACATTAATCAAAAGAAACTCTTCCAAGTGGTCAGTCATTAAACACAGGATTAAGAATTCTCGATGTCCTGTAACTAAATAACATGGCACTGTAGTGTGATACCTCTTTGTGAATTATAATGCTTGATAGTATGGAACAATGTTTGTAGCATTTATTCTTACAAGTTATTACTTAGAAATGACTGACATACATAGTAGCTTCAAAAACTAAGCATTTTTACTTTGGTAATAATAATAATAATAAATCATTATTTATCTGAATACTTTGTGTCTTTCAGACTTTCTATTGTGTATTGCCTAGAAACAGGGGCAATTGTACGCCCCATCCAGACAAGGTCTAGAGTGGTGCAAGCTTCTTGATCAAATGGGGTTGTCCAATTCATCAAACTGAACTGGCCACAAAACAAAATACATTTCAGTGGTGTAGTCTAGGGTATACCCACTTCTAAATTCCCTATAATCAGTACTGTTAAATAGAGTCTCCTTTTTTCCTAGGATAGTAAAGCCATTGCCTTCGCTACTCTGCTTTTTATTGGGTAATACTCACTGGCTTTACTGATAACATTGGTTAAAACTGTACGCATCATGACCAGTGAGCAAATCGGAGGCAGAGAGGGGCAGTTCAAGCTGAGGTTAATATTGCTCACATAATAAATAACATTTATAAGTTATAGGGCACTCACCGAAATACCTTGAAATAAAAATTTAGCAGTTAAGAGTGCTATGGGTGGACAGCATAAGACCTCATTATTTTTGTAAAATAAAATAAAAATGTATGGAAAAAATTGAGATCAATCAAATTACCTATGACGATCACTTGCACTGATGTGGTAACAAAAATTCCAAATTGTGCTTCTATTAGGAATTTGTGCAAAACACTTACAGACTGAAAGAAACACATGTTTTGTAACAAAATAGTTTTTTATGCTTGTGAGCGTTCTAACTTATCTACTTAATAACTTTTAAATATTTTTACTAACATTTTTGTAACATATGCAACAACAGCAGGCAACATTAGCTCACTGGTGGTATTCTTTAAAGCTGTTACATTCAGCTTTCAGACAGAGGTCGACCTTGCAGAATCCACTAACCACATTTGACCTCACAGACATCAGAAGACTGAACCTGTTTGAATGCATCAGGTTTGGAACTTGAGGGATCCTGGTGTCCATAGCCCAGTAATCCTCAACAAATAGAAGATAAACTCTCCCCAGATAAATGAAGATGGCCACAAAGGTCATTATGCCATTATCATTGGTGGTGAAAGTGGTGTTTATATCCTTCTGAGTGGTGTACAAGTTGGTTTGATGCATGATGTGACTGATAAAATGAGGGCCCAAGTTCCTTTCAAAGTAGTGGAAAGGGGATTCAATTTAATCAGGGTGGAAGTGCATGTATTTAGGTAGAGGTGTATTGTCCAGGTCAACTCTGTGCCGGGTGGTTTATCTGGTTGCTCACTTCGTGCTGTCATTAGGCCTCTTAGCTTGTAGGGCAGGCTTTTCCTCCTTTTTTATCACCCTCATCATCATCCTCCTCAGCATGGAGCCCTCCACTGCATGTTGCATGTGTCTCCTCTTAAAAGAGAGGCCCAGCTCACTTGTGCCTTCAAATTCCAGGTTATAGGTCGGTGGGCCATAGGCTGGGTCTGACACAAATCGTCATCATCTTTTGGTCATCATCACTGATTGCAGGGTGGGCTGGCATAATAATTTCCCTGCATTTGCGAGCTGGTAAAACAAATTGTAGTAAAAAAAAAAGTCGAACAGTTTTTAAGTTATAAAACTTACAAAAATAATCATATTCACTGCAATAACATAAGACAACTTTTATTAGACTAGACTTAGACAGATTTATTTTGTCAATTCCCAGTCAACAGAAGGTAAAGCACAGGTGTCTCCCAGTTGACTGGGAAGGGCCATTTTGAATGGCTGCTACTGTATGTGGTTGTAGTCATAATTTCGGCACTTGACCAATCAAAGTAGAGCTTGGATGCAGCAAACTTCCTTATTCTGCAGAAGCGGAACACAGTCCCGGTTTGACTCTGACACGCTCCACATTACAGTCATAAAATAAAAACTAACCAAGTTAAGTCCCTGAAACTCACATTTTAGGGTTGAATAGCTGTTTCACAGTAAGCCATACTTAAAGTATTTTTCGTTAAGCATTACATAAGAAATTATAGAACAAAAATGGGGTGAGCACCATATTTGATCCTATGTCCTGTTCTGATAGACAATGAGGTTTTTAGACATATTCTCTATGCAAGTACTTGGTGCATTCATTTTATAAATGAAGCAGTAATACTAAACTTATTAAAATAAGTTCCCAAGGGTTTCTGTATTAGCATATCTGTTTCAGTAAGAAGCTTACATTTTCAAGCTATAGGTTCTAAGTATCAATGATTTTTGGGAGGTATTTTTCTAATCTAAGCAGGTGTTTTATGTGTTGTTGTAGTGAATATGGGTGATTTTTGTCAATTTTACGATCCAGTAACAGTTTTTAAAAAAAATCATGCTTTATTGCAGTGAAATTGGTGATTTTTGTCAGTTATCTACAAACGTAATAAAAGTTACTATGGCCGCACTCCAAGAGCAGCTCCTCTCAACAATTTCACAAAATATGCTGATTAAAATGATACAAACAGACATCAAACCCACATCTATGATCGTCAACGCCTGCTGGAGCTATGGTCACAAAATGTTTTAAATACAGACATTTTTGACTGTTTAAAAGCTGTGAACTGCTACGGACAGATGTCAACAAAACAACAGCGGAAAATAATAGATGGAGGAAGAGATGTGCGAGGCTGTTTTATTTTTCTTCTTTACATGACTTGCTGTCCCGCGCAATCTGCTCTGGGACATCTTGCTGCATTGTGCTTCATCATTCGGGAAAAATATAATACAGTTCAGCATTCAACACTGCAAAATCAACGCTGAATAAATGCTTTATTTTCAGTCAAAGAAATCGCTAACACATCAGTTGCATAATGAATGTTGATTCAACTGCTTGAAATCTACCGACAACCTGTACTGACGGAGTTAAATAAACTTTGGTTCGATGTTCCCTTGCTGTCTAAGCAGCTCGCTGGGCTGAAATCTTTCCTCATGAAAATGCATGTTTTCATATACATTTAAACAAAATAAATGTCTAAAAGCAGTAGATGTTAACATACATATGGCAAGTAATAAACAAATTAGTTTAGTCATTTAATCAAAACCTGTAAAGATTGTATTTTTTCATTATTGATCTTCAGGAAGTTGGTGCAAGACGTTTTTTGCCTATCTGAGTTTGTCACAGAGTTTGTTCCATATTTAATTTGCATAAAACCGCGTCTTGTAGGAAGGTAATCATGACCGGGGGGTGTGTGTGTACCTTTCTGATAAGCTGTCATGACAGAGGGGAAGGTGCAAGAAAATCCTGATATTCATTTATTACTTGTAAATGGAAAGTTTAAGAACTTGAAACTGGCATTTTCATAGTGACAGGTAAAGTACCACACTAAAGCACCTGGCTGCCTCCTGGTGTAGATCCACCTTACTGACAATCTCTCATTAGGAAACACTATCATAGCCTCCAATACAAAACAGCACAGTATGATTTTATTTCCTCAATTGCTTTAGAACAAACAGATATTGCTGGCATTGCCTTGAATCATATATAGGACCTGACTTATTAATAACAATACTTTATCAATGTTTGAGTCACTTTGATAAAGGTTGTCAGCCAGATGAAGAGAGAAAGGGGGATATTGATGGATACCCTGCTGTTATAATAAATGGTAAGGAATAAGCAAAGCCCTGGTGTCTCCACCTAAGAATTAAAATTATTATAATTATAAATCAAATAATTGATTTTTCGGCCCAAATTAGCCAAATGTTTGTAAGACTTTTTGTTTTTATTCTATTTTTTATATATAAAGGATTCCAAAGAAAACAGCTTTGGTTTATTTTTTCTCAGGAGGGTGCAGTCATTAAACTTTTTTTTTTAATATCGACAAAAATAGAGAGAGAGAAGTCAGCTGAGGTGACCCAGACATATTTTTAAAATGCTACCCCCCTTCAAATGCCAAACTTTGGGAGGTGTTCCAGGCATGTTCACCAGGAGGAAGCTACGAGAACAACAAAGGAACTGGAGGGACTGGCCGTTTCTCAATTCAAAAGAACGCAAGTATAGACTCACCTTCACGCCAAATTACGTTCTTGACAAGAACACAGGGAAGTACCAACTTCACAACATGAAAACAGACAGATGAAAAAAAGTGGCAGCAAAAAACAAAACAAACCCAGATAAAAACAATAATTCCTAAATATCTTCACAAAAAAAAATATTGGACCATTTTTCTGAACAAAATCATGAGATCTTACCTTTCAGACAGGCTTGAGTTAAATTGTTAAAAAAAATACAGAAGATATGTTATGTGTATTTTACTTGGAATTACTATTTGAACAGAAAATTAAATATCAAATTGAAATATTACTGCCACTGTAACATTAGTACTAATTTGGATATATACAGGACATAAAATACTGAATATGAACTTTCATAAATTGCTTAGATTTATTTGTAAAACTGTATTTATGTATGAAAGTTTTATTCATTTTTTGACAGAACTCTGTTTAGTTTTTCAGGTTGATATTATACTAATCAGTATTGATTTTTTGTTTCTTCACAGAGTGAGTTAAATTGTACCATTTTTTTCATTTATTGTTGATATGTAAGCAGATGGAAATGGAAATGACGGGAAATAACAAACTCTCCACAAAATAACAAAAAACTCACCTTTTAATCTGATATACAGTATATTGGTTAGGGTAGGTTACTTCTTTAAATTGGGGAAAGTGGATTGTGTACATGAATTTTAATCTTTTTTAGGATTCAGTTTAAATTCTCTCTTCACACTAAACCACAATAGATACTCCTCTCCAGTCATTCTTTGCGTACCATATAGTTTGCATCAACCATAACTGGTCTGCCGTATGGTATTTAACCATAGGGGTAAAGAGAAGCCTGTGGAGGAGTAGTTGGCAGGGGGGAGCAGCAACCTCAGCACGATGACAAGATTACCCCTATACCCAATTCAATTAGAAGCCTACTGTAGTCACCATTAAACCCCTTCGGGGTCTACATAATCATAACAGATGACTGTCTGTGAGACAACCATCATCTTTCATCTCCAAGAGGCTCGAAGAGGAGTAGAGCTGGGGTACTCATTCTCAGGATTATTCACCGATGTAAGAGTAATAATTCTCTTGTAGCCCAGGACGTTTGGTGTAAAAAAAAAAATAAATTATTTGAATTTCTCAACTGCATGCAAAGCTACAGTGAAAACAATTTTTTACTTTTTGTATAACACACCCACTGCTTTCACTCCATGAGGCTGTTTTTTGTCTTTACTAGGTGGATGATTTCAAGGTTATAGCTACTTGAAAACGGAGATCCAAAAGCAGTTAGCAGCCACCAAAGATTTCCAGCAGTGTTGGCAGATAGTCGAGGTTTTCCAGCCCAAAACAAACCGCCACATCACACAACAGATGTGTGATGTGGAACAGCCCAATTAATATATTGTTATATTTACTGTATGAACATGAACACATTTCATTACAACTTAATTCAACACTACATGTCAAAACGATACAATCCAACTAAATCTGCCCAGAGTTGTTCTCCCTTAACAACTCTGACCCAGCCACCAAAGCAATGTCAAATCCAGTGAGTGTCATAAGACAAATCACGTAAACGGTACTAACATGTTTGCAGATGGATTTATAACCACGTAGACCACTAGCCTATCAGTGCGCACACACAAATATGCTAGGCTTATTTTTCCATAACTGAAATGATTACATTTATTATGGTTGATTTTAGAATTCTTACCTTTAATGCTTATTAGATTGTTGGCTGGAATGTGGAACATCTGAACACTGAGCTTTTATTCCAATGAACTATATTACAATCCGTTGTGATTTGTGAGATGGTTGAAATCTACCCAATAACTGTCGGGGAGGAGGTAACGTTGCTGATGTCCATCCATTCCATGATAGTCCAGTTCGCACATCCATCAAACTTAACAGGATCGGCAGGCCAATGCGATTTATGGACTCGTCTTTAAGAGGAGGGCTTGTGAAAAAGCTCTTTAAATTGGTTCTTTTGATATTGGGATGGTGAGGAGTTTAATTTCACCAAGCGCTAAAACTCGAAAGCGGTGGTTACCTCCAGCATCTTTAAAAGATTCTTCTTCCAACCAGTTCACAACACATTTCGTCTCAGGACACTTTACAATCCCACCCAATCATACAGTCAGATTGGTTGAAAGTTTTCTGTCCATAGACAAACAGCAAATTGCATCCACTTATTGACTTGAAAGCGACTGGGGTTCAAGGAGACAGAGGCAGGCATGCAGAAAGAAGCAGAGATACAAAAGCTCCACAGGTAGCCCTGTCCAGGAAACATACAGCCAGGCAGATGAGCTACAAGCCAGTTTTCATGTCAGAGGATGAAAGAGAGCCCATTCAGTTTGCCCCAATCAAAGAAACAGGACTACACTGAAAAACAGGGTAAGCTTCAACATCTATGAACAAAGTTTTATAGGGGGCGAAAGTTGCGTTGGATGAAGGAGTTTGTCCTGAAACCTGAGGTTTGTCAGTTCAAGCCTTGGTTCAGACTTTCATTGTCATTGTGTCCTCAGCTGCATTGCCTACCCATGGTGGTCAGAGGGATTGGTGGTGCCAGTGTATGTGCAGCCTCCCCTCTGTCAGTGAGGGCAGCTGTGGCTTGCCACCATCAGGATGCGAGTGTATGCGTGAATGCGTGAAGGATTTGTATGCAGTGTGGCGGCTTTGGTCAAGAATCCTGACTTGAAGCTGCACAGCTAGTATATGTACAAAAACCATCAAGGCGGACTTAGAAGTTTTTGGGCCCTAGGCAAAGACAGGCATGGGGCCCTCTGAATTGAGAGACAACATATAGAACAGACCCAGTATACAGATACAGAAATTATAATAGAATAGACTTAGATTATTTGTTCTACCTTTTGTCCCTCTCTTCTTATCCTTTTTGTTGTGGTTTTCTTCTGTGTTCTTTTGTCCCGCTTTCTGTAGTAGTCTAGGCAAAGGCAGGCACGGGGCCATCTGAAATGAGAAAACAAAGGGTCAATTATACAAATTGACATTTTAAGAGAATAAACATGCATTGTTTTACCTTTTATCCCTCTCTTCCTGTCCTTTTTTTCATGTTGTCCGTTTCAGTTTACTCTTTTTTTCTTTTGTTTTATTCTCTTCCTGTCTTTTTCTCAGTCTGAATTTATCTCCCTTTTGTCCTTGTCTTTCTTATTCTTTTGTTTATACTTTACTCATATTCTAATCATCTCTCTCCTTATTGTAATATAAATATATATTATTTTACGTGGTATATATATATATATATACTATATATATATATATATAAATATATATATATATATATATATAAATATATACTATTTTTTATATATATATATATAAATATATATTATTTTATATATATATATATATATAAAATATATATTATTTTATATATATATATATATATATATATATATATATATATATATATATATATATATAAATAAATAAAAGGTGCATGTCACAGGAAAGACTAGTGTTGTTTCAAATATGACAATTGCTTAAACTACAGAACAGTAAATTATTTAATCTATAATTAATGTGACCATTAACATCCCCAGCTGTGCACAATAACACATATCAAATCAATGTAAATACAAAGCTGTAAAGCAGAGTGAGATGTTGGTAACAACTTCCTTATGTTTTTTTAATGTATAACTTAAATTATTAAAAGACTAAAACACCTAAAACTTATGGGTGATTTTACAACATTTAAAAGCCTGAGATTTTCCTGAAATTCAACATAAAAAAAACACCTAAATAATTGATTTTTCATCGTTTGTAGCAAATTCAAATGAAATTAGAAACTTACTTTAAAATGACCCATCTTCAATAAGGTAAATAAATACTTATCAATATAGGGGGAATGTCCCCTTCGACAGCTTAATACTCACTAGTTGTTCAACTCCACACGATGGATCCTCCTTAACAGGTACCAGACTTGCAGCTGTTTGCGGCAGGTTACTGCTGCTCGCCGCTGCCGCAGTGAAGAAGCCAAACTCAGTCATTTTTGGTAACTTTGAAAGCAGCTTCCTACTTTCATTCTTTTTTCTCCTCTTTTCAGCACCGCTATGGTAGCTTCTTTTCATCTTTTTTCTTTCCTTTCTTTTCTCTTCTCCACTCTGCTCGTCTCGTCTCTTCGCGCCGTTTGTTTTTTTCAAATAGTTTGCTGCAGTGTGTTTGGACCTTTCTGCCCATGCGCAGCAAATGGACTGAACCAATGTACAGTGGACACTGTAGGGGGGGCCCCGAGACACACTTAATATTATAAGCATTCTAATGGCATTTTAAGCAAAAGGATTTTTATCAAAAACATAATTAATGTGCACAAATAAAGTAATTGTTGAATTATCCATACATGTAAAAGGAGTTTTAGGGGGCCCCCCAGGAACTCGGGGCCCTAGGCAACTGCCTAGTTTTGCCTAATGGTAAGTCCGCCCCTGCAAGCCATTTACCATTTACCAAAGGAATTGATTATGTAACAGCAGCACAGCTGATATTTATCACTGTGTTGGTGTCACAGACAAGATTCAAGTTTTAAGCCTTACACTAAAAGTAGGAGAGGAGCCTGATAACTAAAAGATATCCCTCCATTCTTCTTTTAGAAAAGACCCACTAATAAACCTGCATATTGAGAGTGAAGTGGAAATATAGACCAATCTTTAACAACTGTGATATCATGCATAGGTCATTATTCTGTTGCATGACCCAGAGCCGAGACCAGGCTTACTTACCCTGGGCAGATCACTTGTCTTTAGAATCCCTTGATAGTCTTATGATTTCATTGTTTCCTGCAGAGATTCTAGACACCCTGTGCCAGATGAAGCAAAGCAGCCCCAGAACATAGCCTGAGCCTCTTCTATGTTTCACTGTAGAGACAGTGTTCTTTTCCTAATAAGCGTAATTTTTCCATCTGTGAACATAAAGCTGATGATCCCTGGCAAAAAGTTATACTTATCTCAGGGGTTCCTACAGCCATATGGTAAAATTAAATTCAAGACTTTTTTAAGACTTTTTAAAGCCACTTGAAAGAAATAAAATTTTAAGACCAAATTCACAAGAAACACAAGAAAAACCTGACAACTTAACCCAAAGGTTTATTATAACATAAACCACTGCGCACTATTTCAAATTTTGAAAAGCTTCCCATACAGGAAGAAAGTAAAACACACAAATGACAGATATATTTTAACAATTATTTAACTGAATTCACAAACTTTGTTTTAGCGGGGAACAAAACAAATCAGTTTTAAAGCCACAACATAACCAGTGCTAAGTCTTTTTTGGAGCTATTTTTCTTTGTATCGTTTTTTTCTTAGTATGTTTGATTTGGTGATAAGTGGAGGCTTTGCAGAGACAAGGGTGTAACAAAACCGAGAAATACCGGCTGTTTCTCGGTAACTCGATTTTGACGCTTTGTGTTTCGTGCTTCGCATGTGCGACTCCACTGCCTTAATTTCCATTGTTACGAGCTTGAATCGTTTCTTGCACAAAATACACTGTGCCTCATAAATGCTCCTGGTTTTAGCCATGGAGAAAACTCTTGGCTGGATAGACAATTTTCGTTACATTTACACTTGCTCATATTTTCCAGACAAAAAGTTCATGGTGCATCACCCAAATGTCCCGGCTGCAACAAGGCTTTTATTGGTTCCGCTATCGGGACGGAACCAATAATGGCGAGCAGTTATTTTTTTTTAAATTAAAAAAAAAAAAAAAAAAAACGTTTTATTTTGATTACAAAAATA
>JAGKQL010000069.1:3648692-3664669 GCA_018398635.1 Cyprinodon brontotheroides | reverse complement strand
ATATTTCTAACCATCTATTATGTTGTTTTTAAAGTTTCATTATAACTGCTCTGTATGATCATTATAATACACAGCAAATCTTGCTTGAATTGAGCATTTCTGTTTGTATATAAAGCTGAATTATTCCATGTATTTGTTTGGAAGCACATATTTATCCTAGTAATTATTTTCTATAAACTTTTATGAATGCAACTCCAACTGCAAAGGTGCTTAGTGTCATTGAAAGCTCCACATATTGTGGAGCTTTTACAGTAACTGCGGTGTACCTGCCTGAAGCCCAGAGAGAGTCTGTAAGAAACGTCTGTTTAGCAGCACCTGTGCATTTCCTCCTCTGTCCTCATCAATTCTGCATATTCTCTACTGCGGTTTCACCTGCAGTGTTTGAAGAGGTTGTCATGTTGCTCACCGTTTTCCCACAAACACCACATGTCACAATTTTGGCTATTTGTAGTGCTAAACTAATGCCTTATTAACTTTCTTATGATCTACCACTATTTGTTTGAGCAGGGCATCGTGCTGTGCTTGGCATTACATACTGACAATTACATTACATACCTACAAGGCGGCAGAAGGAAAAGGAGTTTCCATCAAATGCATGCATTTATGCAATTTTTTTGATAATATGCATTACCTGAAATGACTATCAACAGTATAGAAATATTAATCCCATTATCTCTTTAAAGCCTGGTATCTGAAGTATCTAGATTGAAGTATCCTCAAATCACTAATACTTGAATACATTTGTAAAAGTTATAGTAAGAAATTCCAAGTTAGGTGTGCAGGCGTGTGTGCTCCCGTTTCTAACTGTGACTGTTTTCATTAAGCAGCAGGATCAAAACATTTCCTTTAAGACATAAGTATGATGCTTCTTTTAAAAAGTCCTGTTAGGTTTGTGTTTCTGTTATGTTTTTCTTTTGATATTCAGTTTTGCTTTAGTCTTTGTTTTATACGTTTTTATGGTTGAGTTGTTATTTTGTTGTGTTCCTTGGGTTTTTCTCAGTTACTGTCTCACTCTTGGTTCTGTTATATTTTCTTTTTAGTGTTCAGTTTTGCTTTACTCCTTGTTTTCTAGTGTTAGTGGTTTTATTTTTATTTTGCCGTGTTCTCTGGTTAATTCCTAGTTACTGTTTCAGTCTTGGTTCTGTTTTGTTTTCTTTTGAGTATCCAGTTTTGCTTTACTCCTTGTTTTCTAGTTTAAAGGGTTTAATTCTTATTTTGTTGTGTTTTTCTGGTTATTTTCAGTTTTCTTGGTTTCTATTTGTTGCCCTCTGCTGCCCTCTTATGTTCTTCTTTTTCCCTAGCTCTTTTCCTCTCTTGCTCTGTGCACACCTGCTCCCAGTTTGCTCATGAGCCCTCTCTTTGTTTCTGTCTCGTATAAATACTCTTGCTGTTCAGTTCCTCTTTGCTGGGTCTTTGTCTAACATGCTCCTACTTCGTCTCTCTGAGCCTTTCTCCTTTGAGTAGTGATTCCCCTGATGTCTCCATGGGTTCTGGTTAGTTTTTTACTTATTTTCATGTTTTTATATATATATATTTTTTTTTTGAATCATGGTTTCTTGTTTGTTTTGGACTTTGTTTTCATTTTGGCTTTTGGATTCCTGATTGCCTTTTTGTTTGGACTTTTTTTTTTTTAATTAGGATTTTGGATTACCTGTCCCTGCATTTAGTCAACTCAACGATAAATCCACATTTAACCCACCTCTGCCTTCCTGCCTCTGCCTTTGGGTCAACAATGCCCCCCCACCCGTTTGTGCTGGTTTGTGCAGCAAAATTTTCTGTTTGTGCCACTATCATTTTTAAGATATAAAGTAATATTTCTAGAGGTCGTAGCACAAACGTTTGACACTAATTTTGTCTGATTTGAAGAAGGTAGGGGGGGACAATTTCACTCAGGTCGAATCCTGATAAGTCCTTCATTACCTACTGACTTGATTTCCATTAACTTCTGCAAATGGTGTTACCTCTTGCTATAGTAAACAGTAAATGACCACCCAGAAAAACTGAGGCAGCGTTGTGGCATTGTCTAAATTTGCCCTAGATAAATGTTATATGATAAAAAGCTTAATATTTTTAGCCTTCAACCAACCATACATGGCGCAAGGGAAAGAATTGTGACATTCATGGGTATAAAAAAAATAAAAAAGAATATATAATTTTTAAGTAATTATGAGTTTTTATCTATAAAAACATGCGTTTTTAAGTTAATTGAAAAATTGCATCATATTGAGTCCAACACACCTTGTCATGGATCGCTTTAAACTACTTTAGCTCTCTTATCATCACTCCATCCCATTCCTTTTTATTTCTGACCACCAAACTTTTGTTATCAACTTCAAACTCAAGATATTACAGTTCACTAAATATCTTAAAATCTATTTGTTTCTATTGTTCCTTCTATTTATATCTTCTAACTGACATAAGATGTCCCAGCCCTATTGGATCATATGTTTATCATATTTTTATTACTATCTTTGAGGCAGCTTTTTGCAAGAACCACAGTCTTAAACATTTAAACACAGCACACACAGATGCTCACAGTCTACTAAGAAAATAATGGATAAAAAGGTGATTAGAGAAGCAAAAGATATATGAGGTGAAGAGAGTTGGCAAACATTAGAGAACTGCACTGAAGCAGAGAGACCAGGGAATTTTAAGAGAACCACAATGACACACATACAGAATAAAAGAATCCCTGGAATTAAGTCATGGAGAAATGCTTCACTGCAAAGCATTTTCATGTGTATTTTGTGGAATCAATAATTAGCTGTTAAAGGCTTTTTAGGACAAAATAAAGCATTTAATATATCCCCTTTATCTTCACCTGGCGCACTATAAAAACTCAACAAAGAACCTGGAAAGCTCGGGCAGGCATACAAGCAGCAACACCTGATGGAAATGCCAGTTTTGATCTTGAAATCTGTTAGAAATAAATTTAAAACACCGGTTGTCTGTTGGAGCTCTGATAAGGCTGCCGTGTCTCTCCAGGCAGGCCTGTAGACATTCTCTGGCAGCACAGACACCTGTACAGATAACAACATCCTCTCATGTTCCTGTACCAATGAGGTGAGCATGTCCTTCTGCAGTCAATTTGTCTCAGAGCATATTTACATTGTATTCTGTGTGGTAGAAGTTAGGATGTGACAGGACAACTGTGTCCCGATTCTCTTTTTTTCTTACAGAGAAAAGCAGAAATCCTCTGTGGGGGTTTAGCATGAAGTTTATCCAAGCTGTGGAAGAGACCTTGCTTGAGAAACAATGAGTCATAGACCTCGATCCTCTCTCAGTGGGGTTACGATTGGAAAAGTGCATTTTACATTTTTTTCAAATAGATTTGGTAAAACAAGAAATTGATGAGGTCCTGCGTTCGAGCCCCACTCACACAGAATGCCAGTCTGGGTCCCTGAGCAAAAGACCCTTAACCCCACACTGCTCCCCGGGCACCACAATATGGCAGCCCATTGCTCCCCAAGAAGCAATCGGCTCCCCAAGGAGTTAAATGCAGATAGTTCATTTCTTTGCATGCACTGTACAGTGTAATGACAATAAAAGCTGGAAAAACAAACAAACAACGACGTGCAGAATCAGGCACAGAGGCAAAGTAAAGGATATAATATTGGGAAGTGATCCAAAGGATAGTTTAGCAATAAATATTAATAAATGGCAAGCATTATCAAAATGATCAAGTTGGGAACTAACAATTTAACAAACCAGCATCCCGGTTTGTATCCCAACTAGGTTTGGGCAATTAACTGCATTTGCAACATAATCCCAATTTAAGAAAATGCAAC
Organism: Cyprinodon brontotheroides; assembly: GCA_018398635.1. Classification (NCBI taxonomy): domain Eukaryota; kingdom Metazoa; phylum Chordata; class Actinopteri; order Cyprinodontiformes; family Cyprinodontidae; genus Cyprinodon; species Cyprinodon brontotheroides. Next base: position 3,660,881 of record JAGKQL010000069.1, on the reverse strand, counting down.
TTACAAATCGCATAGGCTCTCAGTTTTGATTACATTACATTTAACAAGACTAAGGGACACATTTATTTTAGTCCCTAAGTCCCTCCAGTCCTTTAAATAAAACTTCCACCTTGCATCCCGATCTATGTTTGCAAGTCAGAATAAGCACTTTTCCAAACAAAGATCACAATAAAATACTGCAACAATGCACTCTGGATAAGCAAGCTTTTAAAGGGAATGAAAAAACTAAAACCCTACAGTAAAACATCAACATACTAGTATTAAATTCTAATAACAATTGCAATGTTGGTTTGAAATAATCACAATTTAGAATCGTTTAGCCCCAATCCCAACCAAATATTCTATTTATCAAAATTCACATTTATGTGCCACCTACAGCTGATTTGTCACCTAAATTCCCAGTTAAATGAAGTAAAATGAAAGTTGGTGTTTCCAATAAAACAAAATGGGAAAAGTCCAAGGGATATGAGCAGCTTCACAAAACACTGTTCTTTAAATTTCTGCAATAAGGTCTACTATGAATTGTATAGATTCAGTCCAAATATGAAGCTTAAACATTTATCTGCTGCTCTGCTTCAGTACAAGTACAATGCACATCTATATTTAATAACTATATGAAGCTCTTATTTATGCTCGTAATATACTCTGGCATGCAGGCTTCATTTGGGAATTTGCTAAGTACTATAAGTTGTTTTTTATGCCAAAATGAAATAAAGAAAGAACCATGTTAATAGTAGAAGCTAAACAGCTTGTTTTTTCTCATTCTTCAGTTCTAGAACAACACAGGGACCAACATACTGCAGTTGGCCACGTTCTTCCATGTTTATCATTTATTGTCAGTAGCTACGTTTACATGCGGTGGACACAACTAATCGGGATTGAAGGCCTGATCAGATCAAAAATGTTTTCATGTAAACATGTCAGACTGAAATATTCTAATCCGATTCGGGTCCGATCGGATCTTAAAATTTAATTCCAAATGAGGAGGTGGTTTCTTTTGCCGATCGCCATTCCGATGGCGTTCAATGTAAACACCCATTCGGATCTTAAGAGTAAAAATAATCTTCACCGCGCGTAATGCGGCGTCAGCGTGACGCTTGTTTCAGCCTCAACAACAGGAAACCACGATTAAATACCGCTCTGCGCTGTGAACAACATGGCGGGGGGAGTCTAGGAACGCCGCGACTTATACACCCAAGTTCATTTAAAAGCTGCAGGAAGCAGGAACTTTTATCCTCCCTCCTCTTCCTCTTTTCTCTCTCCACAGCCCACTCGCTCTCCCCGCGCCCGGTTCAATCGCTCATTCTCTACATTTTCTCGTATACATTTCGCCGCCAAGCTATTTTCCTCTCTCTCCTTTTTCTTTCCAGCTAAGCCCGCCGAAGACGCTTAATCGAGGCTCTCCCAAGACCGAAGCGCGGAGCAGAACTGCCAAGTTTTGGCGGAAGTTTCCAAAGCGCATGCTTAAAAAGATTTAATCTGATCAACGCTTGAGTACATGTATACACACGCCATGATCGGATCATTTCATTTAGTGTCCATGTAAACGGAGATTTTGAATTTCCGATCAACCAAGGTTTGGATCGGATCGGGGAAATTTTACGCATGTAAACGTAGCTAATGTTGCAATCTGTGCAGTACAAAGGATTTTTTAGCTGCGAATAACCTGATGAAAACAAACATGTAAAAATCTGTGGCAGGGTTCCTGTGTGTGTGTGTGGGTATGTGTGCGTGTGGGGGGGGTTGCGTTTGGGGGCTGTATGTGTGCGAGTATCTTGGTGGAGTACATGGGTAGCCAACAGTGTTGTAGTACTCGAGATCAGTCTTGACCGATGTCTAGACCATTTTTTGATGGTCTCGGTCTCGTCTCGGACTTGACCGCATTTGGTCTCGGTCTTGTCTCGGTCTCGGGCGCTGAGGACTTGGCATTTTATTTCAAGACCGGTCAAGACCACAACTGTGGAAATAACGCTAATCATCAGAATATTATCAGTTTCTTTAAGATCCTTCTTTTTATTGGATGCTTGGATTCAAATCCAAGTAATAACCTGTCTCATTGGTAAATGCATGTTGTTGTTTTTTACCGCTGTCACGCCCACCCCCTTTCTCACCTGCGCTGCAGCACTTCGATTGAAAGTCACAAGTGATTGTCTGAGAATGGGATAGAATGTCGGCCAAATCATTGGTTATAAAATTCGACTAATTAAATCATAAAGAATATATTTGTAATGCAACATTGAGAAATAGACTATGTCCAACTTTTATCGACACCTTGAAAGAAAGCACAAAGAAAGGTAAGCTACGTACATATTTAAGTCATTATTTTGTGACAGTATGTTATGAGACCGACAAGCTGTGAAAATGTTGAGCACTTCTGCCTTTTCTCCATGTTCCCAGTGCTAACTAGAGAAATACACCGCTTGGTCAAAAACAAACCATCTGATTCAGCAACAGGGTCTTAGAACTGACAAAAGTCAGGCAACTTGGTGACAGATATGGATTTATTTAAGAAAAGTTATATAATATATCTTTAATCTGTATATGAGAGAGAAACGAGAAATGATTGGCATTTTTTCAGTTTTACACATTTGCACATTGTTTTGAAGTAGCACATTTAAAAAACATGATTTTGATCATGATTTTGATCATGTTTCACATTTTGTTGTCACATACTGGCACTGGTCTTGGTCTTGACTTCGTTCTCGACTTCCCTCGGTCTTGGTCTTGACTCGTTCTCGACTTCCCTCGGTCTTGGTCTTGACTCGGTCTCGACTTCCCTCGGTCTTGGTCTTGACTCCGTCTCGGTCTCGACTTCCCTCGGTCTTGGTCTTGACTCGGTCCCTCACCTCGGTCTTGGTCTTGACTTGGTCTCGGACCCTAAAAGTCTTGGTCTTGTCTTGGTCTCGGGTTAGGTGGTCTCAACCACAACACTGGTAGCCTACACAGGTGGATCTGATCAGGATTAAAAGTGCAACATAGCTTTCACTCAGTGCTGCATGATTAACATTTACTAGAAGTCTCTCTGGCCATCTCTTGTTGTAACTTGGAAAAAAAAAGAAATGTATTAATCTCACAATGGAGAAATTAACTCCCTGCATTTAACCCATCCCCTTGGGGAGCAGTGGGCTGCCACTGTGCAGCTCCCGAGGAGCAGTGTGGGGTTAAGGCCAGAGTGCCGGGTGTGGTAATCGAACCGAGTATATGCAACCTTCTCAGAGCACAAGCGCACTGCTCTAACCACTAGGTCAACACTCCCCCCAAATTCACTAGTTGTTTGCTATCTCCTGTGAATTTCCCAGAAATAGAATAGAAAATCCCTTTATTTTCCCACAATGTGGAAATTATGTTGTTACAGCAGCAAAAAGATTATAGAAAAAATGGTCACACAAATGTGGACCCTTAGATAAATGTATAAGAATAGCATAATAGTAAAGAGTTACAAGATAAACAATAAAATACAGTACTGAAAAGTGTTTTAACAGTATAAAACTGTACACCTGGAGAATAAATAACCAATATGCAGCTATGGACATTTTTAAAGTAATGGATTTTTGAAAATAGCAGCAACATCAGAGATGTGCAAAATCACAGCAGCATGTAGCTCAGTCCTTGTGTTTGCTGTCTCGAGGCTTTCTCTCTCTGGATAGGTAGATGAGACACAGAAATAGTATAGAATAGGACATAGGTTGCATTTGAAAAGATCAGATAGGTATCAGATTGAGGATTCACCACATAGCCAAGTGGCTTGGGTGGCATTGGAAAAAATGGGATCTGTGTTGTTCAGATAGGCATGAAAATGTCAGATACAGGTCACATATGGGCAAAAAAATTGCATTCATGTCACTTCAGGCTGCTATGAACGTAGCCTAAGACAGGGACACAAAATGCTAAAAAATGTGAAAAATCTAAAAACTAGTTGTTACTTCTTCAAAAAGTTTATCACGGTTGTTTCTAGCTAATTTCTTTTTTGCTGTTTACTGTCCCTGATGATACGTGTAGCGGCGCATTAAGGGTCAGTAGCTGTTGAAAATATGAGGGAAATTGTGCCAATTACCAGCACAACCCTGTCAATGAGATGAAGAAAATATCAGTCTGACTTACAAAGTTGAAATCACATTTTACTGTAATTACCTTTTTCATTTTTTCGAACATATAATTGACTATTCGGCGAGACAGCTTGAACAAACCACTTTGATGCCCTAATGATTACCCTCATTGCCATGATGTGTTTTTCACAGACAGACAATGTACCATGCCAAGGAGCTGGTATAACATTTTTGTACCATTCCAAAATTGTAAGGCATATTATTGCATTATATTTGAGAGGACATCTTTTTTAATAGAAAATGAGATGTAATATTTGACTCTTTTAGAGACAGCACATCTCCACAGAATCTCCTTAAAGACAATATTGCATTAATATTCTTACTGCTTGAGCACTTCCGCAATTACTCATGTTGCAAACGTGTGCAAAAGTTATTTGTTGAAATAGACAAGCACAAAGTACGACATTGATCATTTCCAAACTTTGTCAGACATAAAAGTCTTAAAAGTGTGGAGTACATACTTTATGTATATATATAGTAGTGGTTGGCATAGATTATTTTTTAAACCTAGCTTAATCTCACTGCATTCTTGGAATTAATCTAGATTAAAATAGCTCATATGAATTCTGCCAAAGGGCTTCATGAATCAGAATTACTTAATTAATCCCTTGAGGGAATTTGTTTTCTTGCAGTGCAGAAGAGAGAAAAATAAGATTGTGGTTACAAATAGGATATAAGAATTATATAAGATAAGGATAAGAATAAAATAAGATAAGGGTAAGGATAAACTAAGATAAGGATGATATATCTGTGCTACCTAAATTATAGTAAAAGTAAGTCTTTCAACAGGTTTCTCAAGCCAGGTGGCGCGTTAGACCAGGGGCTCATCTCCTTTATCAAAAATTTATAACACACTGACTTAGACTAGTTTTACTACATTTAATTAATATATAATATATATTTTCTACAATGGTAGCAAGTGATTAAAAAATATTTAATAAGATGTATTTGTTATTAATAATTTTTCAGATACATGTGAATTTAAACTGGAGGCCTACAAATAGGTCATAATGAGAGCTAACATCAGTAGCCTTGTGTCAGTCAGTCCAATCTTTATTTCTCCTTTTTCCACCAGTCATTTAGACAATCCAACTTTGGGGCCAAACTTTGGGGCAACAGCATCCATACAGTGCTACCACCAGTGGCACCTAATCAGTCATTCATCTAAAGTGCAGAATAGAGGAAAAATGCACTTTCTGAACACTGTGATTGAATAATTTTGTACACTTTTTAGTTTCACACTTTTTTGTAACAGGTGCAGTTGCTGAGAATGACTTTTGTTTTCTTAACCGGTCTGGCTAGTGTCATTGCTATGTGTGCAAAGCATAGCCAAGTAAGGAAAACTTAATTTTAATTTTGTAAGTTTTTATCAAGCTTGCTTAATACTGTGCACACAGCAAACAACCTCAAAATATTATTCTTATTGTTTATTGTATTTATTTATTGTATTTTAATTATTAATCAAAATATTTCTCTTGAAATTTGGAGTTTTTATCCTTGTGGTATCGAAAATGGTATTGAGTATAGAATATTTTCCTTAATATCAGTATCGAGTTGAAAAGTTTAGTATCGTGACAACCCTAGTTTAGAATGTCTCTTGAGGTGTACAGTGATGCTGAGGTATTAACCATTATTGACAGATGTCCAGTGGTCCTGACTCAGTGCTACACACGTCTCCTCCACTAACTTCTCATCTTTCACAGCTTTCTCAGCAGTTTGCTGGTCATATATTCTTTTCAAGATAGTCCGACGTGCATGTAATCTGTAAGATGGGTCACCTGCTGCTTTGAGAACAAGCTTGAGCCCATCATCTTCAACCTCGCTGATGGCCGTTGTTAAAAAAAATACTATTTCCCTAAAGCAAACTGCAACTTTATGGCTGCATTATTGTAAGCATGTCAAGTTTGATGTGGGAACTGGAAGAGGGGGACGATTGATAAATGATATGACAGTCCGTTAAACGGCTGGATTACAACTGCTTTTTTAAAAGCCACCCGACAAACCCTTTGAGTGCATTCCTTACTACATTCTATATCAATATTATCTTTTGTATTCTATATTTTTATATATATTCTTCCAGCAATTCTTCCTGTGTTGCTGGAATCATAAAAATATTGTTATCTTTTAGACCTTTTACATGGCTGAAAGTTATGCAATATCTTTAAATGTATATCCTGGATCAAGTAACATTTTCCAACATACTTATCTATTCTTGGTTAATAGCAGAGCACGTTTTCTTCCTATTCGATGATTCCAGATATGTTTATGTTTGCAACATATTGACCAGGCCTCCTTCAGGGCTTTTATTGTTGGTAGTATTTAATATTTTTAAGTATTTTTTTAATCTGTTACTTTGTTGCGGTTATTTGTAAAATATAAGAAAGATTCACTATCAAGCATAACATTCTGAAACTCGCTTTGGCCTTACAATGAACATAATTTAAAAAAGAAACCTGCCGTTTAGGATTCCAGTGTCTGATTTTCTGTAGTGGTAATCATGTATCCTCCTTTTACCTCTCAGAAAGATTAGACACCCTTTCTAGTGTCAATGTGTCTGAAAGTCACTGCAAATATCCTGAGTCATCTCTTGGAGGTTAAGACATTTTATTATTTTTTTTTCATCACATGAATGCTTACTTTGGAGCACACCTTCCAAAGCAAAACTGCTCAAACCACTGATACTAATGGAACAATTTTTATCAGGAAGAATCTTATTTTAGTGATCTACTGTCAGAATGGAACAACAGAGAGGAGAGTTTAATATTAAATATTAAGACAGCCTGCCTTAACAGAGTTCATATAAACCTACACATTAAGTCGAGCAACAATCTCTTGTATTTTAAACATGTGTAGAATGTAAATATCTGGCTGGCTTGCCAAATATAGAAGCAGTTGTACTGCGTTATGTAGTCCTGTTTCTGACCTTATGCTCACTTAGCAACACAGAGAATGCAACATGTAGACAGGGAGTCTACATACTGTAAAGTCACGTACGAATCTTGGCAAAAACAGGGTTCTTACTGGCTGACTTGCACGCAATGAGGTCATAAGCTAAGAGATTTCCAGGAAGAGCGTCCAGTCGTACATGTGCATTCACACAGTGCGATGTGGAAACTATAAATTCCGCCTAGAATGGACTGAAGGTGGGGGAATAACTGAATTGTGACGATGCAGTGCTGAATGTATGAAGTGTTAAAGACAGCTGTATGAATTCGGTTTTGTAATTAAATGTTTCCCCCCTCCGGATGATAAAATGGCGTGGATTGTGGCCTTCTTTCTGTCATAAGGGAATTCTACCAATGAGCTTCCACACATGTTCTCCTTTTTTTATTTCTTCATTAAATTCTCTAGTTCCAGTGGGTGAAATTGGCACTTCCTGTAGCCTGTCATCATGCTAACTCGTCGAATCGGGGCTCCCCTGATAATGGCTTTCCATATTTTTTATGCACATGCTCAACACTGAGTGGACCTACTTAGAGTTGATTAAACTAATTCATAGCATCCGGTGTGAAACCGAAAACTCAGCATTCCCAACTTTATGCTAGATCGATTTAGAGTTGCGAATTTGAATCAGTTTGTTAAACCTGCTTCATGAAACGGACCCTACAGTAGGTAAGGATGGCCAACGATTGGCTTATGATCGCAGTGGCTACTCCAGGCCTTTGCATCTAGCTCAACCACTGGTAAGAACAAAAAACATATCTAGAATTTTGCAAGCAACTGCTTTCAGAATTCTTATTATGTTACAGTGTACTGTAAATGCAGAATAATTCATCATTAATATCTTGCTCTTAGGCCTAGGCCTTTAATTTGGCATGGTAAATGGCATGTACTTATATAGCACCTTTTATTCAAGTCAAGTCTTTACACTACATTCATTCACCCATTCACGCACACACTCACACACTGATGGTGGCGAGCTACATTGTATAGTAGCATTGCATAGTTCACATGCCATTGCATTAAATACATATATGCATGGTAAATTGTTCTATATCATAGGTTTTTTTCTACTTTGTTGTACATTGAACTGAAAAAAGCTGTGTGTGATGTGTTTACATATTATACCCTGTATCATGGGCAATTATTATAACTCTGAGCACCTGCTTATTTGGTGATCTCTGCAAGGTCCTGTTTTAGATGAGTCAGAAATGGCTTTTTTTGCAATACTCTAATGCGGTTTTAGAATGTAGTGTAGAGACTTTTTCTTTTTTGCTCTTTTGCTCACTTACTGTCCTGCTTACTGGGCAAGGTGACAAGATAATTATGTTTTCTGCATAGCTTGGTAGCCAGTGGGTAAAAAAAAAAATTCTATGCCACATAATTTCTACTCCCCAAGAAAATAGAAGGTCATAGATTGATTATCTAATAGCTATCTTAGTGAGTAAAAACTAAAAGATGCTTCATTCAAATATATATTGCAATGCCATATTCAGAGGTACCAGTTGTTTCTCCTAAGGTTGATTTTATTTGCAATCTGGTATTAGTATTCAGTTGTTTTCCAAATATCAATGTATCTAGATTACAAGTTGGGCATTGATCATTTAAGTGTGTACCTGTACTTCAAAAGTTCCTTATTATACAAATTATTATTATTTTGTATCAGTCATACAGGGAGGAATATAAGTATTTGAATACCCTGATATTTTGCAATTCCTCCCTCTTAGAAATCATGGAGGGGTCTGAAATTTTCATCGTAAGTGCATGTCCACTGTGAGAGAAAAATAATCAAGAAATCGCAATATTTGATTTTTTAAACTATCTATTTGGATTATACAGCTGCAAGTAAGTATTTGAACACTTGTCTATCAACTAGAATTCTGACACTCAAAGATGTTAGTCTGCCTCAAAAAGGTCCACCTCCTGTCCATTTATTATCCTAAATTAGATTCGTTAGCTGCGTAAAGACACCTGTCCAACCCATACAAACAGTAAGAATTCAACTATTAACATGGGAGAGACCAAAGAGCTGTCTAACAACACTATCTAACAACACTAGAGACAAAATTGTACACCTTAACAAGGCTAGACAGGGCTACAGGGAAATTGCCCAGTAGGAGGGGACTATCGCATCAGGTAGTCAGCGCGCATCATTTTGTACTTCTGCAGCTTTAGAGCCCCGTGAGGCGTTAGAGGTGTTAGCGAGGTAAAAAAAACACATCTTACGTTGGGGGAAAAACTCGAAATGGAACTGGTTTGAAAGTCGAATGCAACAGCCGCAGTGTGGGAGTATTTTGGATTCAATCAAATGACCGAGGTGAACCGCTGAACCTATGCGATGTATGACGCATTTGTCATAAAACAATAGCAACTAAGAACAGCAATACAACTAACCTACTGTACACATGCACCTAAAGCACAGCCACCCAATAAAGTTTCTCCTGCTGGAAACCAAAAGTACAGGCGGTGGCCTGTCGGCGCAAAGTGGCGCGCGCTCAGTTCATTTAATTGCTAAAGAGATGCTCCTATTTAATATTGTTGAAAGAGCTATCTTTTTAAAATCTAATGATATACAGACTTTATTAGTTGTACTCAATTGGCTGAATGTAGTTTTTATTTCCACTGTGGTTTTATCTGGTGTTTAGTTTTTATTCAAGTGTATTTTAGGTTCACAGAGACTGAAAGTCCATTTGATTTTTATTTCTCGTTTTATTTTGTTAACCAGTTGTGTGTTAAGTGTTCTGTTGAAAATAAAGTGTGTTTACCTTTGGCAGGAAAATGCATGCATTATTACGTCATTTCCATAAAATCGGTTTAAAAAGGTACTCAAACAATATTATCGTGTATCGCAATAATTTTTGAGACAATTAATCTCAGGCCTAGGCACCAGTACCTCTCTTGACCCCAGTTGTGTTAGAGCGTGACAGAAATGGATATCCAGAATATGAAGATTCTTATTTTGTTTGAAATGTTCATTTTGAAATGGAACAAATGTATTTTAAATACCAAAATCGATATTCAGAGAGTTTTCTGTAAACCTACATTGTGAAATGTGCCTCGGTAAACAGGCAGGGATAACAGGTTTTTCCCTTTTTGAGCTACTATGATCAAATATGTATGGGTGCACTCACACCAAAATATTTCTAAAGAACTAATTTTAAGCTCCAGTAACACTTTTATTTTCAATGTGATTGTTATTAGACCTTGGCAAGATATGTTGCCATGAAATAAATACTTGACTTTTGCTAATAAAGAACCAAAGTAGTTACAAACAGGGACTTCAATTAAAGAATATAAAGACTGCCACATTCAAATTGCCTAACCATTACATAAAAGAAATGCTGCAACTTAGTGATTTAGTCTTGATCCGGGAGAGCATCCTGTTAAAAAATCATATAACCATGGTTGCACACAAAAAAAAACCCAGCATGCATAGATTTACAGCGAGCGCTATGAAAAATAGCAGCTCTTTGCAGGATGCATGCTGCAGTGGAGCTCCTGAATCCTGCAGATCCATTGCACTAAGCAGAAGGCACACAGTGTAGTAGAAGTCAATACTTTACACACTGCTCCTCAGCAAAGTGAGATCCTCTTAAAGTAAGCCTCTCACACACAGGTTTTCTCAGAGTGATAAAAGCCTATTTTCTTTTTCGTGTGCAACTGCAACATGCAGGAGGTGTGTTCCATAGTCTTTGCAGACACACTATGTTAATGGGATGAACTATGCAATTTCCATGTGTGTTCACAATGTTTTTTTATCCATGGGAATAATCACAAGTCCTTCAACAACATGCACTTTGTAAACAAAAGGAAGTTTTAGAACACAGGCATTCTGTTTATCATATTGGTTCTTTGTAAGAAAAAAATCAACCTGTAATCAAACACATTTTCCTTTGCATCTGTAAAAATGTTCCTCCGGACTTTGCAGCAGGATAAGCTTTACCTTTTATCTCCCTGGACAAGGGTTAGATAACCGTGGAAATCTAATGCAAAACTGTCCATCTGTCGTATTTTATTTCGTTTTGCTCATCTCTGCTTCCTCCTCTCTCTGTGTCTCAATCTATCTCTTTGTATTTATTTCCTGCACTGAGTTCTGTAGTTAGTAGATGGCTCTGAAATGCCAGCTGTCAAAGTGACAGACGCAGTGTCACCTCTGTACAGCCCCGTCACTGAGGTGACAAGCCGTCAGCATGTGCCAGGGTGGATGGATGAAAGAGACTTGGACAGGGAGTGTAGGTGTTTGTTTGGCAACGATGAGCTGCTGTTTTTTTTTTCTGTTTATTTGTTTGTTTGTTTATTTTTCTGACAGTATTCCATTTGAATGATCTGGTAGACCAAAAAAAAAAAAAAAAAAAAAAAAACTTTTCCACAAATAAACATGCTTTGGGAGAGGAAAAAACATGCAAAGCTGCATACTTTGCAGATCCAGGTTTACTCCATGTTTGGACATGACTGACGTAAAGGGGAGAGAACCAGCCTGCGGTGAATGCAGGAAAGGTCACAACAGAAGACAAGACAGGATTGGGATAAAGGAAGAAAAAAAATCCTTGGTTGAAGGGCAGCAGCTGAGGGGAATATGGATGGGGAATGATGGAGGGATGAAACACAGTAATGTTAGAAAGCTGTTAGGAGGTATTTTGTAAAATAAAGTGGGAGCACAAGACAGAAGCAAGGTAAATGCACAGCAGAATGTAACAAATGGAAAAAATTTAGAGGAACTGAGAAGTAAAAAAAAAAACTTTAACAGCTGAACAAAAAGGCTCAAATTGGTTTATGTTGAGGCTGGAGTAAAAATATGTCTAATCAGGGTGAGCAGAACTACACTGGCTTTTTTTCACATACCCAGGAGTTGCTATAAACGGTGCGAGTCAAACTGAGATACAAATTTACTATTTACAAATTAGAAATGCCTGAAGGAGAAAAGAAAAAAAATGTGTTACTACTTTTCAGATCCGTCTGGTCACCTTTGTTTGTTTTTAAAGAGATCTTTCAATCCTGGACTTGTTTTTCTGGAAAAAAACTGATTTTCAGGAATCAGTTATAAGAATCTCATTTTAATTACTTTCCTCAGTAAGGTCCTCCTACCTCTAAAGCGCTCACAGGTGGTCCGTCTCAGCAGCCACATCGTGAAGCAAACCTTGTC
>JAGKQL010000069.1:3588072-3641027 GCA_018398635.1 Cyprinodon brontotheroides | reverse complement strand
CTGTTTTAGTGTTTAATCCTGTTTCTCTCTTAGAAGTAGCAATGGGCTCAGCTTTTACTGTGACTAACTGTATGTGCTTTCTTTCATCAGCTTTGGTATGGAAACTGATAACGAGCTCAGCTGCTTAAAGGAAAATTAACATTATTTAACACTTTTAGCCCATTTTCTGTAGTGTCCAGGATGAAATCGAATGATCGACACCAAAATTTTGACAATTGGTCCTGTCTCTGCTATTTGGCTCATGCAGAATCCCCCCCTGGCTGCTTCAGAATGGCTTCCATAGTGCATGTCAGATAATGTCCTTAAAACAACCTTAAACGTTCTTTTTTTAAAATATGCTACTCACCGGGTCGTCAGCGCTGTTCAATGACGTTCCAAAAAAAGTTTCGTGAAGAAAAACCGTTCCTGTCTTGTTTTATTTAGCATTTTGTAAATCCCAGAACTATTTTTTCCGATACATCACAACCGCTTATAAACTTCCGCTTCCCGTTCGAATCTGAAGCGTTGCACACTCCAGACCACTAGTTGGCGACGGTATCCTCTACCGTCAAACTCAAAGTCCAATATGTCCTCCTCAAGAATCCACCTTTCGTATTCCATTTTCAGAGTTTTTTAAAGTGTTTAACAGAGACGTTAGCACCTCGACGTCGGAGTACACAGAGTGAAGCAGAAACACTTGGGCCTTGCGAAAAGACTACAACTAAGCGTAAACAGGCCCCATTTCCGTTTCCGGTGGCGGAGGGATATTGACTATTCCAACAGAACTCAATGGGATTTACAAAATGCTAAATAAAACACTACAGGAACGTTTTTTCTTTACGAAACTTTTTTTGGAACGTCATTGAACAGCGCTGACGACCCGGTGAGTAGCATATTTAAAAAAAGAACGTTTAAGGTTGTTTTAAGGACATTATATCGGACATGCACTATGGAAGCCATTCTGAAGCAGCCAGGGGGGGATTCTGCATGAGCCAAATAGCAGAGACAGGACCAATTGTCAAAATTTTGGTGTCGATCATTCGATTTCATCCTGGACACTACAGAAAATGGGCTAAAAGTGTTAAAAACCGGAATTTTCCTTTAACTGTTTTGTTCCCAGATAAAGCCACCAAAGCAGCTAGTTTACTGTTACCTTTTCTTACATACATACATAAGGATCATTGCTTCTAATGCTACGTTCACACCGGACGCAGCAAAAGCAGCAAAATCCAGTTAGTTCTGATGCACGGCTGAAGCAGCTTTGCTGCTCTGGCTGCGTGGTGCAAAAGTGTGTCTGACGCGCGTTGGGCGGAGCTTCACTATCCTTTCTCTGCCTTGCAGCTATATTTGCTGAAATCAGTGGGAATAAAGTAGTTTTAATATGTTTTTAAGTGAGAAAATACACCTGAAAACGTAATCAGTGCAGTCAGTTCATTCAGATTATCATCCTGCCTTCTAATATTTTTTCTGTCGGAGCCGCTCAGACCCCCACATACCGGTGGTCACCGACAGTAGGAATCCCTTCAACAGCAGCCTCTGGCCGGGTCGCCGCCTCGCTGGTAGGTGGTTTTCATCTAAATAATCCAAACTGCAGGCACCATGATAATAAAAGCGAACATATTCTGCCGGCAGGTTTCAGCATTTTAAGTTAATTTATGCGTCAATAAACGCACGTCAACCATTGACTTTGCATGTAAACTCGCTGCTTCTGTCACGCCAGCTGCGTCCGGTGTGTCTGCTTCTGTCTCCTAGAACCCCATTTGGTCTTGATAGAGGTCTGTGCACATCTAACCTGGTTTTTCTGGAAGTTTCTTTCTATTAAAAGGCTTTTTTCCCCTCTCTACTGTCACTACATGCATGCTTAGTGTGAAGGATTGCTTTAGTCAATTAGGCTACAAGTTTAAGCTGATGTCAACTTAAATAGAGAGTCCTGCAAAGTCAATGATGCAATCGGGTGGTTTCCTTAGATACAAAAAACATGTAAACTGTATGAGGATTGTCTATGTAAATTTTGTTTGGATTACATATGTTGTGAATTGCCAAAATATAAATAAATTAAATTTTTTACATTTAATACACTTTTGGTGATAGATTGACAACTACTGCACAGCTGACAAAAAAATCAATACATGCTGCAAATTCTTAATTCAGCATCCTTAGTTTTTATTGAAGGCACTTCACAGTCTTTCAAGAAAAACTAGGCAACCCATCAAAAGGGTTTTTCTAGCATATAGTACATATAGATAATAACATATAGATAATAAATATCCATTAAAACTGTCATGATCTTGGCATTGATGACTGGATTCTTGCATCATTCCTTGTACCTGCCTAGCTCCGCCCAGTTTTCTTTATCTTTCACCAGCTCCACCTGTTCCAGCTTCCACTTAAACAGCCCCAGCCATCAGTGCCAGATCATATATTTCTGTGATTGCCTGATCCTGACTAGTTTTTGCACCCGAACCTATGAGTCTGTCCACCCCTGTTCTGATCTGTTTTCCTGACCTGTCTTCGGATTCCTCCTGGATTCTTCCTGCTTATGAGTTTGTATCTGTCTCTTGACCCTGGCTTTGATTTCTCTACGGTACCTCTTCGATGATCTTCTGGCCTAGACTTCTGTTTCTTCATTTAAACTGGTTTTGGCTTCTCCTTCTGGAAACTCCTGCTATTCGTCATCTGCTGGCTTCTGATCGTCAGCTGGATCAGCAGCAATCTTGGCTCCAGCTCCTGGAACTCTCTGGGCAACGTCCGCTGTGTGCTGTGGAAAAACCAATCGGCTGAATTCCACTCCTTCCTCTGGGCTCGGACTGAACTTTATAACAAGGGGCGTAGGTTTGATTTCCACTTTGGTGGGGATACTATTGGTCCAAAGTTTCATTAATGTCATTTGAACTATGCAAAAATATGCATGATTTTTTATGCTTGACGTGAGCATCAGGGTGCATTTTGTTTAAAGAGAAAACCAGCATTTCCTGCTACATTTATACTAATTATATAAGCACTACACACACATGATGTTGTTTACCCATGTTTGAAGCGTCACCGGCTCTGATGAATCTAGAATTAGGACTTTTTTCCACTTTGAAAAGGTTTGCATTTAAACTTACCGGTGACTAAGACAGTAGGTAAATATGTGCCAATTTGACCAAATATAGTCTAAACATGAACGTTATATGTGGATTTATCCTGTATTTTCTTTTGAAGATATAGAATTGTGCAAAGGTAAACGGGTGAAACACACTCTTATTTTTTAAATGCTCTCTCTGTATCAGGAACCAAAGCAAAATTCATTCAAGGGACGAAAATACATTTATTGTATTTACATTTAGTGGCATCATCTACAAAACACAACACTAAGAATGGGACTAAATTTATTCCAGTATAAAATCGTTTTTAACAACTATTAAAACAAAATATAACACGATCTTGTCTGTAATGTAATAATATCCAAAATAAACAGCAGGATTCAAGCATTTTTACCAAACACTAATGTTTGTACTAATTAACTTATCAACTGTGTGGAAATTTATGTAAAATGAAATCAATGTAAATAGTGTTCCTCTGTTTGTTATTGGCTTTATCCTATTTTTAAAAGTAGAAATAGTCAAAAAAATAGCTACCGTGGAACCGTAATTATGCTTTCTAAACAAAAAATTGCAGATGTGTAGGCGCCTTCTCGTGTTGTTATACTCTATAAAAGAAATAACACCTGCTTTTTGTAGCTGAACTGCCTCAAAGGCTCGTCATAAAATGAAAACAGTAATTACAAAGAAGTATTGGTAAAAGGGAAACCCTCACATTTTCTTTTTCAGTCGGCTGTGGCTAAGAATCAGCAATCAGCAGCTTTCGCCTGTTTTAGTGTAGATCGAAATAAGTTGTTTTTCATTAGGACTAGTTTCGTAGCCTAATATTAAAGGAGAAGTTCACATTTTAACACTTTAAGCCCATTTTCTGTAGTGTCCAGGATGAAATCGAATGATCGACACCAAAGTTTTGACAATTGGTCCTGTCTCTGCTTTTTGGCTCATTTAGAATCAACCCCTGGCTGCTTTAGAATGGCTTCCATAGAGCATGTCCGATAATGTCCTTAAAACAACCTTAAACGTTCTTTTTTTAAAATATGCTACTCACCGGGTCGTCAGCGCTGTTCAATGACGTTCCAAAAAAAGTTTTGTGAAGAAAAAACGTTCCTGTAGTGTTTTATTTAGCATTTTGTAAATCCCATTGAGTTCTGTTGGAATAGTCAATATTCCGCTGCCACCGGAAACGGAAATGGGGCCTGTTTACACAGTTGTAGTCTTTTCGCTTCACTCTGTGTACTCCGACGTCGAGGTGCTAACGTCTCTGTTAAACACTTTAAAAAACTCTGAAAATGGAATACGAAAGGTGGATTCTTGATTCTCGAGATGGTTCTAGAGATGGTTGTGCGTGAAAATCCCAGTAGATCAGCAGTTTCTGAAATACTCAGACCAGCCCTTCTGGCACCAACAATCATGCCACGTTCAAAGTCACTCAAATCACCTTTCTTCCCCATACTGATGCTCGGTTTGAACTGCAGGAGATTGTCTTGACCATGTCTACATGCCTAAATGCACTGAGTTGCCGCCATGTGATTGGCTACTTAGAAATTAAGTGTTAACGAGCAGTTGGACAGGTGTACCTAATAAAGTTGCCAGTGAGTGTAGGTCGGTCGTAAATTTTGGTAGGAACATGTCCCTATGGTCCCTATGCAAACCTACGCCCATGCTTTATAACCAGGTTATTGACTCACACACTCGGAATTGTCATCTGTCAGAGTTACATGGTCACTAATCTGCATTTAGTCCTAGCTGTTGACCGGCTGACTTTCCAAGCAATCAATGTTTTTTTATATATCACTTCAGTCTGTCTGACAAAAACAGTCCCTGGAAATCTAATTAACAAAATGAAACAGTCAAAACTAAAGAAGACACATTATAAATGTTTTATTGAAATATAACAAAAAATTAAATAACTTTTAAGACATCTCCTTTTTAAGGAGGTTTGCAAAGATTAAACACTAGATGTGTATTTCAAAGTTCTCTTGACTGTTGAAGTGATGGAGAACATCAGTGTTCAGAAGATCTGCTTATAAGATTTAAAGAGGTATTCAAAAACACAAAGTAGGAAACATTTTAAAAAAAAATCTGGATCCTCAAGAATATCCCCTGTAAAAGTCGTTCTCAAGATTATAAATTAAGTCTCCAAAACCCTAAAATGTTATCACAGGACCTACAGCAGGCTTAGCCTTCTGCTGATATAAAAGTAGATGTAAAATCAAAAAGAAATTAGATGAGTTAATTTTTCATGAGAGATGTGAAAGCTTTGCTCTCAAAGAAAAAAAAAAAACAGCAACACTAGTTTCCCTAAGAGAATAATTAATGAGTAAAGGAAATATTTATCGTGTTACATGTGTTTATATCACTTCCTTAGAAATAAAATAAAGAATAAGATACTAATATATCAATATTATTTTTGAAAGAACAGGGAAATTAAATAAGGTTTGCTTAATGTGTTTGTATGACTATAGTTGGTCAAGGGAATGTGGATTAATTACTCCTCTATTTCAACTCAGCATTTAACCTTTTGAATGACGGTCAACGATGCAGTTTTTGTCAGCTCCTGTTAGAGCTGTCATCATCTCTTACATCCTTGCATAATCAATATCGTGTCTCATTTCACCTCCGATAAAATTATTTGTTGCTGTAAAAGGTCACTTCACACAAGTAAGGCTTTTCTGATAATGCTGCCTTCCGCCTGTAAAAGGGTTTTAATAACCTTTGGGCTAAAGTGATATAAAAACTTTGATTTATCGGTCTGAAATATGTAGATTAAATAAAATGATTTTATGTTTTCACAAAAAATAAAAGCTATTGATCACTAAATCAGGAAAACATCTTGAACAAAAGACACAAGGCAACAAATGGCTATTTCAGGTAATTACTTTGAAACTTGACAACAGCATTTAAGCCGCTTTTTGTATTGTTTGTTTGTTTCTTTCTTTCATCTGATTTTATTAAAATTTTATTTTTTTATGTTATTTTTTGCCTGCATAGTTTTAGGAGGGTTAAAAAAGAAGGAATGGAACAGAAAAAAAACAAAAAACAAAGAGAAGTGAGGCTTAATTTGGGATACAAGAGTTGTTGAAACTTTGTATTAGTTGTGTGGGGTTTTAACGTTACTGTAATCTTAGAAAGCCACTCACAACTCTAATTCAATTCCTTTAATCACTTTATGAATTGCAACAGGAAATTTAAAGACTAACTTGTTCAAAAAGGTTTCTTCAAGAGTTAAAGATGCTGGTGGCTTTAGGTGGAAAAAAAATGTCTTGCAGTGATGTGTCTTGCAGTTCTGGTGAAGGATGTAAAGAATGCCACTGTTGCTTTATGACACTTTAATGAAGAGGATACTGATGGTTCTCTGTGATGATCTTTATTTCATAGATAATTTTCTTTTTTTAAATGTCCTCCAGCGAGCCAGTCTTCATCAGCGTGTTTAGCTCATTGAAGTCAATTGCTCTGATGCTGCTTTCTCAACAGATGATGGCAGAAGAGATCACATTCTCCAAAACAGACTTGCAGATGATATACAGCATCTTGCCAGCATATTCTCCTTGTGACCGCTTGCACCTACAAATATATATAGCAGCAATATATATATATATATATATATATATATATATATATATATATATATATATATATATACATACAACTCTGAATACATTTTCACATTACACATAATATATAATATTACACATATACTGACTGAATGTCTATTGGACACTTGGTCTTGTGGCTAGTGTGTCGTGTGAATTTTCGCTTTGTTGTTGTTGTTTCATCGTTTTTTTTTTTTTCGTTCTCATTTAATGTAGTTGTGAAATCAGACTTCTAGGACACCCTGTATATTTTCTTTGTTTTTTGTGTTTTTATCTCTCTTTCAACCTTCTTCTCTCTGCCCTTAATTGTTATCCCATCTCTCTTTCTCGCCTCCTCTCCTGTATTTTTGTCTGTTACATACAGTTTTATTCCCTAAACAGGATAATAAAGTTTTATATATAATTACCAACTGGAAAGTTATGATGATGATATAACATAATGGTCTGTTTTTTAATATCTCTAAGTTTGCATATAAACATACACCAACTTCCTGTCTGGGTAAATTTGGTACACTAAGAATTCCTTCTTGCATGAAGGAAAATCAAACACCTTAATGAAAAAAAAACAGCTTAGTGAAAGAAAAGAAAAACATTGGACCTATATTAAACAATAACATAAAATTCTTCAAAGAATCTAAGGCAGTATGATCTAGATAGACCTAGACAGGCCTGCTGAACATGACAATAATCAACATGGATCCACCTGTTGTTTATCTGCACAAAGGTAACTCAATTCTTCTGGGGTTTCTTTGCTGTAATTACAATTTTGCTTGATGTTAGGTCAGAAAAAACTTGCACCTCCCTAATTCATTACAAATACATGTGGAAACAAACGGCAACAAAATACAAAAATACAGAAATAAACTAGAGCAAAAAATGTAGAGGTACATTTCTCAATGGTACAAATGAAGTGTGAAGTATAACACAATAAATAATAATAATAATAATAATAATAATAATAATAATAATAATAATAATAATAATAATAATAATAATAGTATCCTGAGACTTTACCTGAATAACCTAACTGGCTGACCTGTACCTTATCAAGAAATGGTGCAACCCAGAGTCTTAGATGAAAATTAAAGAGAAAAGTCATATCTCTCTTCTCCTAGCTTCTCTTCTATTGGCTTACTATTAAGTTCTCACATATAAAAGCCTTAAATGGCCAAAATCCATCTTACATCAGATATATGACTGTTCCTTAAATTCCTAACAGAGCACTCTTATACAATGAATGGGTGCAAGGCTTACTAGTGGTTCCTAGAATTTCTAAAGTAGAATGGGAGGCAGATCTGCAAGTTGTATCGTGCCCTCTCCCTGTGGAACAGGAAACTACATGTTTTAGGTCTGTGGAAGCAGACACCCTGTCTACTTCTTAGGGTAGACAAAAAACTTTCTTTTTTTATAAAAGCTTATAGTTAGAGTGGCTCAGGTTATCCTGAGCTACTTCTATAGTTATGCTGCTATGAGCTTAGAACTGCTGGAGGACATAGGGACCTCTTTTTCATCACATTCTGCTTCATTCTATCTCTATTCACCCACTCTGCAGGATTTGTTAGTTCAATCTCTAACATTATGCTCTCTCTGGTTTTTCTTCTCTTAGTAGCTTAATCTGGTCTGTTCCTGTTTGGCTGTGACACCATACTGGAGAGAAATATCGGCTATTTGTTTATAGATGTTGGAGCTTGGCCTGTTTTTTAGTGTGCTGTTAGCAGTGCTGTTTCATAGACTTAGACAACTTTTATAGTCATTTTGTATACACAGAGTGTATACAGAACAAAATTTAATTTAGTACAGCTTTCAGACAGCAAAAGAACATTTCCATTCCATAAAATGCAGCAGTGATCAAATGTAGACAGTGTGGGAGAAAAAAAAACATGGTGCAAAAATTATTGACATGGATGTTTAGAGCTTTAATATATATGGTACAAATATGTCGAATTTTTATATTTTTTGGTTTGGTGTTATCAGTGTGATTTAGTGTTGACATGATCTAGAGTTCTTTTTTTTCAACAGTTCAGCAGTCTGATGACAGTGGGGATTTTGCACAGTTTCTGTCTTAGTGAAATAACATGCTGCTTTCATTATTTTGCACATCTCTGGTATTGCTGCTATTTTTTTACACATCCATTACAGTATAAATGTCCACAGTATTTATATTTATTGTAAAAACACTATAAAGTACTGTACTTTATTTGTTTATTTTCTTATTTGTTATTTTTATACACTTTTCTAGGATCCACGTTGTGTGACCACTTCTCCTTTAACCTTCTGGCTGCTGCAACACCACAAATTCCCCATTGTGGGACAATAAAGAGATTTTCTATTCTATTCTATTCTAAAAGGTAAATTTGGGGGATGGGGAAGGGACTGGAGAAATATTGAAAACTAATATGCAATTGGATAACATTATCTAAAGACATCGAAAACCATAAATATGGAAAGTTAGACTTAGACTTTATTTATCCCTTGGGATTATTCTTTTGGGGAAATTCTTGCTCCAGTAGCTTATATAAAGTACAAAGGGAAGAGTTAAAGCAAGATGCTTTTGAAGATAAAAATGCAATGTTGTGTTTTTACACAAACTTGTAGCAGCATAGGGATGCTAGCCTAATGGTTAGGGCAGTGTGCTTAGATCCCAGAAGTTCTGAGTTCAAGCCCCACTCCCATGGACTGCAACTCTGGGTCCACTCTAGGATTGCAGAGAGTGAATTTTGTTGTTTTTTACTTGCGACAATGTAATGACAATAAAGTTGAATTCTTCTTCTTCATAAGAATACATGCTGAGGTGAAAGAAGGGTTTGATGTCTAACTGTGGACAGCAGAGAAGAAAGCTAAGCTTGTTCCTGAACTGAACTAATGGAAAACATCAACCAGTAAATAGAGCCTCTAACAGTTTCTTTTGATGCATCCTTTAAAGCTTTGACATCTCTCACTTGCCTTTCTGATACAACGGACATGAAGCACTACAGCAGCACTGAAGGCAGTGTACTGACAGAGAAAGGGTCTAATACACTTCTCTCATTAAATGTTAGGTCAGTACTGTACAGAGAGCTGTATGATTGGACAGGAGCCTGCCCTATTCTTCCTCCTCTCAGGAGGCAAGATTCTATGACACCTTTCAAAGTGTCAGTCTGAGGCGAGTGGAGAGTGTTTAAGTAGAGGCAAGCCTCTCAATCACTTCTCCCCACTCGTGGACAATGGCAGTATCTTCCTCCAATCAGTTTTAAAAAGCCTTGAAATAAAACTATCCATAAATGACAAACATGTTATTTTGTTGAATACATGTTTTAGATTCTCTTCAAATCCAATCCTTTTTATCATAGCAGAGGAGTAGTGATTAAAGCTTTTGGCTTCATAAGGAAGGATCCGTCAAGGTTGTACTTGAGCTATCAAAAATTTGATAGCTGCAGGTTGTTCCCTGCTTTGACTTCCAATCAGAAGCAAAGCACATCAAATGGCTTACAAAAACTGTGTAAAAAGAGAATATTTTATTCGGACGTAAAAAACCAGACATAAAGACAAATTTTCCAAGATTTTTCCATTAACTTGAATGGTAAGTTCCTGTGGGGTCAGTAATAGTTTAATATTTTATTTCCTTTATTCAACAGGGTTCTATGGTTTTTCGGTGTACTGTGTATATATGATCTTTTGTTACTGTACATTTTCTCAGACAGACAAATACCAACATACGCAGCACCCACTCAGCTCGACAAGAAGCACCAAGGTCATTTGGTTTCAGACACAAAAAGAGAACCACAGCTTAATGTTTGCAAACTTGTCTATGTGGAATAGCAGATTAATAATAGGATAAAAGATAAAGGTTTGTAATGGCAAAAACCTAAAATTGAAGCATATTTCCTCAGGTTGTACTTTTTTTCTTAATCCTTTTGTTTCGGACCATCAAACATCAAATTTTTAAAAGCCTATAATTTTATAAAATCATGCCAAGCTTACTCCATTTACATGGGTCTAAAACTTGCTTAGGACTTAAAATTCAAAATAAAAGCAGCTACTGAGCCTAAGCAGTTTTTCGGGTTTTTTCCAACTCTAGTACCTCTAGCAGAATACTGAGGGGGGGCATAATTAAAGGTTGAACATTTCTGAATGTTCGAATGAAAAAAAAAAAAACATTGGAATTAACCATGATGAAGAAAGAAATCATGAGTGTTTAACCATTTACAGATTTAATATTAAATGCAGGTGTGTAGTTTCAAACCAGCAGTCAGCGCTGATGAAACCTGTCTAAACTGAGATTGTTTAAATGGTGGATTAAAAACGTGGGAACCCTGCACAAAAAGCTGGCTATTATGGTGTCGATGTAACAATGGGGATCTGGCAGTATTTAAAAAAAATTATTACCCCTTAAACATCGTACAGGAACTGATTGTGGAACTGCCATCTGCCATAAAAATGATGGTTCACACTGGTTTACTTAAAAGGAGAATTCGGTTTTAACACTTTAGCCCATTTTCTGTAGTGTCCAGGATGAAATCGAATGATCGACACCAAAATTTTGACAATTGGTCCTGTCTCTGCTTTTTGGCTCATGCAGAATCCCCCTGGCTGCTTCAGAATGGCTTCCTATAGTGCATGTCCGATAATGTCCTTAAAACAACCTTAAACGTTTCTTTTTTTAAAATATGCTACTCACTACTGTAGTGTTTTATTTAGCATTTTGTAAATCCCATTTGAGTTCTGTTGAATAGTCAATATCCCTCCCGGCCACAGGAAACAGAATGGGGAAAAGACTACACTTAGTTGTAGTCTTTTCGCTTCACTCTGTGTGTAATCTCGACGTTGAGGTGCTAACGCCTCTGTTAAAACACTTTTTAAAAAACTCTGAAAATGGAATACGGGGTAAGGTGGATTCTTGATGAGAGGACATATTGACTTTGAGTTTGACGGTAGAGGATACCGCTTTGAACCGAATATACTGAGGAGGAGTATATAGAGACATTGTCGCCAACTAGTGGTCTGGAGTGTGCAACGCCTGTGATTCGAACGGAAGCCGCAGTTTATAAGCTGCTTGTGATGTATCGGAAAAAATAGTTCTGATTTGATTTACAAAATGCTAAATAAAACAAGACAGGAACGTTTTTCTTCACTTAAACTTTTTTGGAACGCCATTGAACAGCTTCTGACGACTCCGTGAGTAGCATATTTTAAAAAAGAACGTTTAAGGTTGTTTTAAGGACATTATCTGACATGCACCATGGAAGTTTCATTCTGAAGCAGCCAGGGGATTCCTGCATATGAGCCAAAAAGCAGAGACAGGACCAATTGTCAAAATTTTGGTGTCGCATCATTCGATTTCATCCTGACACTACAGAAAATGGGCTAAAAGTGTTAAAACCGGAATTCTCCTTTAAGTCCAAGCCTTGTAGAAAATGGCTTTTTAAGATTTAATTTTATTTATCAAGCAGTAAAGTGTGGCTTTCTAATTTGATCATAGTTTCCCAAAATGTAACATTCTGAATTACTGAATATGCTACCTACTACTTATTATTTCTACTCCTTACTTTCACCAAACTGGTTTGTTGCTTCTCTACATAATGATAACTACATGATGTAACAACTGATTCAAAACAAAGGGAAAATAAAGAGCAGAAAGGAATCAGTTTGTTTACAGAGAAACACATGGATATTGAAGAAAAGAAGCTGAAAAAGCAGATGATGGCTCAGATTCTTAGACATTCTTAGACAGATTTCTTAGATCTGTAAAAAAAAAAATCAACTCCTGATTTTAATTTACAAGTCCATGTTTAAATTTCTACTTAAATGTTGTAAATCTAATTCTGTAAAAATAAGAGCTGTGAAACTATTAAACAGCTGATGCAGGTCTTCTGTTCGGTTCAGTGTATATTATCCTGTCTGATATTGTATCTAAAAACAAAACTATATGAAGGCTGCATTTCTAACCGTTTTTCTACAAACAAAGTGACTGAAAGAGGGATATTAATCTATTTTCTGTGTATAGGACTTAAAAAAAAAATATATATATAGTATTTGGTGCCATTTAAGGAAAAGTGTTATTTTACACTATACCAAAGTACAATGTGAAATTTGTACTATTTTACCTTTAATGTAACTTTTGTAGTTCAATTAATGCTTTTCTTTTAGTGGAGTCTTTTTTTCTTTTTAATATTTTTTACACAGGTCTGTGATAAAAATGACTTCCTTTGACATAACTGCTTTGGAGGTTGAAGGTTAGACTCAAATAGAATCCTATAATTGTCTAGGGCTCATTAACAGTCAAAGCTAAAAAAAAACTTTTAGATTGCCTTTGACCTTTACAAATAAGGGGGAAGTTTTGGCATCACTTTTCTATGACCCTCTACCTGACACTGGGTAGGTATGATAAACTCTTCTATTTTTGCCCCAAAGTTGGACATGTGGTGTAATATGGTTACAATACACTCAAAATATTTCATTTTAATTGAACACAGCATGCATATGGTGTGGCTTTAGTCCAAGTAATTATCATTTTGGTGCCAAGGGGGTTTAGGTCATGCATGCAACCTTAGCATGTGTTAGCCATAATCTATCCAGGTGCTGCTTGATTACATGTCTGAGCTCAGCGCATAATGTCCCTTAGTCATAAATAAACGGTAACGTATCATTGAGTTCGTTTGGGTTTTTCAGCCATTGAGATTCTTTCTTGTTGATAGAAAACAGTAGTGTTCTCCCACTCCCTCTATATGATACAGTTCAAGGTTTGTAGTTTGTTTTCTCCCAGCCGGACCAATTCCAAATTACCTGAGTGTCTTTCAGAAGCCAATGTTCACCGCGTCAGCTCTGTGCCTTGGAATACTACGAGACATGTCCTCAACCTGAAACAATATGCAAACTCTATTGTTTAATCAAAGTGGTGCTATGCTTGTCAATATGTAACATGAAAAGTTGTGGCGGTTTCAGTTCTTGTTGTGAAGTTTTAATGCAGGTTTCCCAGTCGAATAGAGGGCACAATACTGTCACCCGTTGAAGTAAAGTTTGACAGATTTTATGGGCAATGTTTGACCACTTGTCCGGCAACTGTTGGGGTGCATAGTGGCTACAGATTAAAAAGCATAGACTGATACCAGTTTATGGCCCAGTGGTTGACGATCTCAAATCCACTTTGTGGAGACGGTGGGGAGAGAAAAATTTTAGCCAAACTTACATCCATCATTGACAACACCTCTCACCCAACTGCATCAGACTGTAGAGGAGCTAAGCAGCTGTTTAGGTGAGTAACTTATACAACCTCATTCAGCAAGGCGGGCTACTGCTCAGCAGAGATGGCAAAAGTACTCACACTCTTCCGTCACTTATCTGAGTAAAAGTACAGATACCTGTGTTAAAAAATACTCTGGTAAAAGTGGAAGTACTGATTAAACTTTTTACTCAAGTAAAAGTAACAAAGTACAGGCTTGTAAATTCCTACTTAAAGTATAAAAATGTAAAAGTAGAAACCACTTTTTCATGCGTTGCCTACATTTTAAACATGGATGTCTGCTCAATTTGGACTAGATCTCCGCTGTGTTCATTTTCAATCATCTTGTCGCCCATGCTACTATAACGCTAACGCCACCGCCACTTGCTGCAAATGATTTGCCACGCAATGAATACCGCCAATCTGTCGATTCATCTTGTAGTGACAAAGGCAAATGCAACGTAGATTCCCATCCAATTAGATTGAATTTGGTATTGATGACGGAAAAATAATAACGTAACTCCATTGAAACGATTCAAAACTAAAGTAACGTAGCCAATTTTTTAAAATGTAAGGAGTAGAAAGTACAGATATTTGTGTAAAAAATGTAAGGAGTAGAAGTAAAAAGTCGCCATAAAAAATAAGTAGTAAAGTAAAGTAAAATATCAGAAAAATCTACTTGAGTACAGTAACGAAGTATTTGTACTTCGTTACTTCCCATCTCTGCTGCTCAGTTCTACTGTATATCAACTCATGTGTGGCACAATCATCTCCACGTATACTGTAAACATCTGTATTGTCAATGGAGTAAATGAATTATATTGTTTCAATATCATGTATTTTATTTAACTTCTTGGTTCTGATTGTATTCATTCATAATGACATATTTGAACTTCCTTTTGTTGAGTCTATCAAATGTGCCCTTTTAACAATGAAAATGTTTCTCTCCTAGACATAGCTATTGGCTCAGCTTTGACTATGACTAACTATATGCTGACCGTTTATGGGAAACATTTATTTAGTCCCTTTTACTTGAAAACATGCTCAAACCTCATCTGCTTAACTGTTTATTTCCTGAAAAGAGCCACCTGTGGAGCTAGTTTACCATCATATTTTCTAAAAGACAAAGCATTTATGGATCTTTGCTTCTATGTTCTTTTTGTCTACTTCTCTCAACTTGAACCCCGAATTAAGCCTGGCAGGCCACTCATACTGCTGGTGGGTTCTTCCTATTAAAAGGGAGTTGTCAACAACACAATGCAAGTGAATATCTACTGTCACCACATGCTTATCCATGAGGAGCATGCCCTGAATTTCTAATATCTTATCTTACTGTATCTTACCTTATAAAGTGCTGTGGAATGAAAGTATTGTATTTTAGCATGGGCTACAGAGCAAGACAGTGGCCCAAAGTACACCAGTAACTCCTCCTCTTCATTTTTTCATCATCTTTTTAAATGGTAAAAATCATGTTTTATGTGTTGGTTGTGTTGGTTAGTAAAGCGTCAGTATTACGTGCTTATTCCATTATTAGGTTTAAGAATAGTTGGTTTGTTGTACTGATATCTTACATCCTGGGTTGGAAACCCAGCCTGGGGTCTTTCTGCATGTAGTTTGTAGAATGGGAGTTTGTTCTCCCTGGGTTTCCTCTACAGGTGCTGTCCCTCTGTCCCCCTAAAATTACTATTAGGTTGACTTGTTTCTCCACATTGCCTGAAGATGTTGTGAATATAGTTATGTCTCCCTGTATATGGACTTGAGAAATGTCCAGAGTGTACTTAGCCAGTTGCCCCAGGACTGCTGGAGGACACTGTTCAACTGCGGAGGACGTGATCGGCCAAGTTTTATGCAAGATGGATGCAGAATATACCTGTCAAATTGGGCCACGGTGGTGTGGATATCATACAAGTTATTATTAATTGATTTTTTTTTTTATTAAGTGTTACAACAAATCAAAAAGAAAAATATTTTTTTAAACACTACACTTATAATATTATTCAGTTATAATTCTGCTTTTGAAGCTTGAATCAGCCTTTCAATTATTTACATAAAAAAAGAAGACATTACTATACAAGTATTGGTTCTGATTTTTACACTGAATATAATGTCTATGCAATCTCTCATCCTTCTTTTTATTGGGTAACTGAAAAAAAAATCTCCGGGCAAGAAAAGCTGCCTTGAGATAAAAGGTACTTTTAACAACCATTAACTGAAGAGCCGACACAGTTTCAATCAAGCTGCTTCCACAACTGAGCTAGTGTTGTATCAAAAGAAGAGCGTAGAGGCGTGTGATTGAAGATGTGTGTGTGTAGGAACGTCTGCAAATGTCTCCGGGCAAATGCCTGACTCTATGATGACAGATGTAATCTTTAAACTTTGAAAGCGGGTGGAAACATAAAGAAAGGATAAATGAGTGTACGTATGTGCATGACCTTTTTTGAAGTTCAGCCGTAGTGCTAAGCGTCTCCTGTCTTATTTCAGATTTGATCATCTTTTTTTTTTTTTTAGTGAATGTGATTGACAGTGAGACAGGGCAAAGAAAGAGACAAGAGGTTGATGGTAAGCCAAAGGCGATGTGCTTGTCTTTGGTGTGTGTGTTTATGAGAAACTGTACACATCTGTGAGGTCAATTTATGAGTCGGGGGACAAATGTGAACATGCCACACTGACAGTTTCCATCACAGAGTCCTGATGAGAAGAGACAAGTTGTGTCAGAACACAGAAGAAGCATGTTTCATCATCTAAAGGCAAGATGGTAGAGATAAATCCCCACCCCCAAAAAAAAAGAAAAAAAAAAGTAGGTAATCACAATTCTTTCGGCAATATTCCACACTTTATCAAAAGAACTAACAGAAGGGCACAGGGTAATTAATGGCAGAAAATCTAAGAAAAGAGCAGATTTGGATCTGTCAGTCAACAGCAGCTGACAGACAGAGACGTCCCCAGCAGAAATGGCAGCCTTAGAGCAATGTCACCCCTGCCATTACAGAAAGAGGGTTTCTTTCCTCTCCTCCACAGGCAAACAGACTCAGATTATGTGCTCCACTAAGCAGAGAAATTTTCTCGTTGATTTTCTGTTGTGGGTTTCTTATACCTTGCCCAGTTACTGACAGTGTCATTTTAATAAACAAAGATTAACACACACTCAATAGACAGAGAACTCAATAAAAAAACTAGTTTTCACCTGCCTCTAATATTGTGATATTACATTTTTTTCCTATCTTGGCAAGCTACCATTTAGATCAAGATATGAAGTGATATACATTATATCTTTATGGTCCACTTGTCATGTTTGGTCTAAGGTTTCTAACCCACATGCAGAACACACGGACACAAGGGAAAAAGTTCAAAGGTTTATTGAAACAACACAGAGAATAAAGTACTGATCCAAGGGGTTATCAGATCCAGGACTGGTCACGACTGGGTTCACTGCAGAGGGGGACAGAGTGGTTAGCTGAAGTCCAGGTAATTTGCAGAGTTCAGAGAGTGCAGGTCTGTACCAGATCAGGAGTTGAGCAGAGCGGCAGAGGGGGGGTCTCCAGGAGGGTCCAGAAGCTGTCGGCAGGCTGAGAGGGCTTGGCGGAGGCAGAGCTTCATTGGTTTGAGAGTTTGCAGGCAACAGGTTTGAGTTTCCCTTTCAGATTCTTCTGAGAGCTGCGTGAAGGCAGGTCTTTGACAGGTTTGATTTTTCCAGGGTTCTTCAGAGATCAGACTGACAGATTTCCAACAGAGAAACTCTTCCAGGTTTCAGGTTTCAGGCAGGTTCAACCTGGGAAGCAGAAGACAAAAACAGAAACAGGGGTCAGGTTCAGGCCGGGGAAGTCAGAGATTCAGACAGGCAGTGTTGTAAGCTCAGCTTGCTTAACCATAACTGGCAAACACTCTGGCAGCCGGAGTGATGTCCTCTGCCTCATTATATACTGGTCTCCTGATGAGCAAACGAGCCGCAGGTGGTGAAGTCAGCTCCAGCTCCAGGAGACCTAGAACGCCCTCTGGTGGAGAAATATGGTCAGACCTCCAGATCCCAACACCACTGACTGATAACACAGTTCTAGACACCTGTGATGCTAATTATTGGACACAGCTAAATATTTCTGTGACAAATGTGCATTTTTCTTTGATTAAACGGGGGGTACAAATGATTTTGTCCGCATGTTTATATTTATTACTGCTGTTACTTTTTAGCTGATTCCATCCTAAATGCTACCTATATTGAAATGATTGCAGTTTGCATCCACCCCCTTTATTTAAATACTCATATATAGCCTTGTCAAAGTAAATTCCCCTGTTAAGATGCAACATTTCGATGCAAAAATAAGGCTTTCCCATGAGGTTTTCAAAGGTAACTCTTTCAGACAAGTGAAGAATTCATCATCATCGTTCCAATCCAACAGATCTAACATAACAGCTCCTCGTCTTTTTTTTTTTTTTTTTTAGCACTTCAAGCAGATGTTTTTCAAAACATTGCAATGGTGAGAGTTTCTCAGAGTTGGAGTTTAATGATGGCACTTTTTAGATGAGCCACAGACGAATATATACATATGGAACATTTTTATGGCATGCCTTGTCACTTCATTCAAAGTCATCATTTCAAAATACCAGTTAATTTTTCATCAACATCAAGTTTTCTAATTGAATGAAACATGGGGCTATGTAAAGGGGTTATAAAATGGACTATCAGTTTATATGATTTTTTAACTATCTTATGTTATAATGCAGGTTTAAAGATGTGTGCTGTGCTGCCCTGCCCAGTGCAAAACATGGCCACTTTACACCGATCAGTGAGTGATGATGTGAAGAAGAGCATGATCATTGCTGCTCAACAATTAGACAATGTGGGTATTTTAGCGCCTAATCTGCACAATAACAACAACCCCCATTTCCTTTAGCTCTACAGAATGTATTAGTTAACCATAAAATATGATTTCATCTGCAAGTGGTCTTTGGCATTGCCAGCTTTCTGTCATTTTTTCTGCTGCCTACTGAAGGCTTTTGAACTAACTAATTAAAATAAGAAAAAAAACTGAGTCCCTCCATAAAATCCCTGTCCTCCAGGTCTTCTGTGAAATTGCCACTGGCCCTTCGCCAACAAAATTCCTTGTTTTTAAGGGGTGGATTCATACTCCCTACCCCTCCTTATGTCGACTTCTCCTACATGCAAAAAAGTAATTGGGACATCACTACTGTACCTCAGGGGAACATGGTCAAACTACAAGTTGCATCTCATCAAGCTACATCAGGGGAGTAGTTTATAAGGAGTCTGCTGCTGGTACTTCTTCTCATGAATCATATTCAATTGTTGCAAAGCTCCAGCCCTCTGAAGTTCAGATTATCTGAGATGGGAATATGTCCTAACCTTGTGTCTATCCTCCTCCGTTTGCCTCTGAGTTCTAAATCCCTCTCAAGCTCATTCCCTGGCTCCTGTGATCATCTGCATATATTCAAGTTACCTTCTTGGATTACCACTGGCAGCTTACTAGTGCCTCTTCCATTTGCCCCCCTGTCATCAAAGCCAGGATCACCCTCTATTGACTTCTCTCTCAACCAGCTCTTCAAGAGCTGAATACTCAGAGCCAAACTCACCTCTGTCTTGGATCACTCTCCCTCCTATAAACATTTCAGCCGCCCGTCTCTCAGACCTGCTTATTCCTCCCTGGTTGTTCACAATCTCATCCCCAGTACGCAAAACCTCCTAATTCTCTCAAACCTTTTAAAAACATTTTCTGTTTCCTGAGTCAGTTGGTCATGTCAGTGGAAATACAGTGACATACTCTGAAGTATGGTGGGGAATCTGGGCCTGTTTCCTTTTTTACAGACATTTGTAGACTTATCAGGTTGTATTGCGTCTTTAGCTAAAAATATACCTGAATATTTCAAATGTACTAAAGTGGCAGCCATTAGTAAACAAAAATATTAACCTCATTCACTTAGCTTTAGACCCTAACTTGGAAAATCATCCAAAAGATATGTCCAGAGATATCAAAAGTATTCATGTTTGTTAAGTAGAAATATAAATCATACTGTTTAAAAACACTTTTGTAAAAATTTGAGTATCAACTTAAGATTTTTACTCAATTAAAAGTGTAAAAGTCTATTTTTAAAACTATATTATTAATGGGCCTGATATTAATGGGTTTTCCTCAGTTAAGGATTTACTAAAATGGATAAACTTTAATATTCTTCCATTTTATGACATTATGTATATCTACTATAAAAAATGAAATAAACTACTTCAAACAATTAAATCAAAACACACAATCAAACTGGATCTCTTGAAAATCTATAAGTGGATGAGTCAGGTGTTTGTTGCTCTATTTAAGTTCCAACATACAGTAAATAAAACAACAGACCAACTTAGCAAGATGTGTAGAAGTGCTTAGAAAGTAGTGGCTAAAAATATAAATGTCCTTGTAGATAACTCTATCTTAAAAGCTCTGCACTGTACTGAACTGATAAAAAAAGGAGAATTTGAGGAGTTATCAGTGACGGGAGTAACAGCATTGAAAGTAACGCTGTTACCTTTTTTTTAGTAACAAGTAATCTAACTAATTACTTTGACTGTAACCATACCACAGTTACCATTGCAGATACCCCGTTACTGCACGCTACTCAGGTCGCATAAATGAACCTTTTTTTTTCATGATAGGACTCATGCGTGCCTTGTCATGAGAGAGGGGAGGATGAGAATGGCTGATGTATAGTGAGATTCCTCGTCCTGTCAGTTGGGTAGGTGGGTGTTTCCGCTGGCGGGTGTTAATGTACAGCACACACAGAGAGATGGAGAGCGAGGAGGACTCCAGCAGCAAAACAATAGTTTTCCAGATGTAACGTTGAGCTGCGCGTTTCCCGATCAGATACAGTTTCCCTGCATCTCCGCACAGCGCAGGCATATCCATTCGCCGCGCAGCGACACGGGAAGCTTACCATGCTGCGCTTAAAAGGCGCCAGAACAACAGCGCCCTGTGCTCGCGCCACAGGAGAACTATGGAGAGCGTGAACGATCAAATGATAGCATATATGGAGAAAGGGAGAAATCGGGATGGATGGATGGATGGATGGATGGATGGATGGATGGATGGATGGATGGATGGATAGATAGATAGATAGATAGATAGATAGATAGATAGATAGATAGATGATAGATAGATAGATAGATAGATGAATAGATAGATAGATGGATAGATAGATAGATGAATAGATAGCGGATATATATTATTAGCATATATATATATGGCTGGCGTATATATCTGCTGGAGTATATATATGCTATATATATATATATATATATATATATATATATATATATATATATCTAAGGCTTCAATAAGGCGTTGGATGTTGGGAGTTTGCCCTGAAATTGAAGGATTGGCGGTTCAAACCCTGGCTCCGACTTTCAGTGTCATGTGTCCTTGGGCAAAGACACTTCACCTGCATTTCCAGTTGTCTGAGGGCATGGTGTTCAGTGCACAGCAGCCTTGGTTGCTCAGCAAGCTACTAGGCAGCTGTGCCTACTATGTAGCTTGCCACCATCAGTGTGTGAGTGTGTTGTGCGTGAATGACTGAATCCCAATGTAGTGTAATAGCTGTTTTGGTCAAGTCTCCCAACTCTAAATAAAGGCACTATATAAGGCACTTATTTAGATAGATAGATAGATGGATAGATAGATAGATAGATAGATAGATGAATAGATAGATAGATAGATAGATAGATAGATAGATAGATAGATAGATAGATAGATAGATAGATAGATAGATAGATAGATAGATATATATGATAGATAGATAGATGTATAGAGATAGATGCAGGTATCTGTAACAAACCCAAACACAAGTGTTAGGATCTGGAGAAGTTCCAACTCCTTTCTAGCATAATCCGCCGTAATCCTCCCTTGAGCTGAGCCTTCAGACACGCACCCATGAGGTGCATCTCATCACTATCAGAGGAGATCATCAATAGTATATAACCTGCCTTCAGACTCCTTGCCTTCAACGCCATTGTGTGTTTTACCTATAAAGTTTGTTGCTTAGGCACATGGCTTAGCAGCTTCACAGAGAACCTTTGCTAACTTTCCTTGAGTCCTACGATAGGGATTCTAATCCCCTTTTTGCATCTCTGCTTTTCAGGAATCCTGTTTTTTCCCTTGTAAGCTTTGGGATGAGCTTAACCCTGCCGGAAAGCTTTTCGCCCCTCTGAGCCAAACCCTCAAGACTCTTCTCTGGGATTCCCATGCAGCTCTGGACTAAGAACTGGAAACCCAAGGCCAAGGTCTGCCCTCATCGTTAGAAGTAAGAAGACGCTGAAGCGCAAGTTATTGGACTCTGCTGAACTAAACAGTCTCTGGACCCAACAGTTCCTCTCTCAAAGCCAAACCCGGACTTCTCAAGGTATAAACCTGAAACTCTCAAACTCATCTGCTTCCAAGCTAACTGAACTGTCATCCTCACAGACTCCAGTGAACCTGCCCCCAGGCCCGTAACCAAAGTTCCCTGTGTTTATTCCATGTGCTTGTGCTCAATAAAACTTGTTAAATCCTTTTCATCTGTTTCCGTGGTGTTCCTTCTGCATACTGGGCTTTTCTGAAACCCATCATGACAACAAGGGACTTCATAGAATTAGACATCCCCAGTTATTAATTTCCATACACTCACTAAATCTGAACGCTTCCCCTGTTAAAAACTTCACACCCATGAGTAGAGTTGAGTCTAATGCAGCCTGATATATTTACAGCATGTGATACCATTCCATCCATGTTAAGAACAGGGAAACGCTATCTGGGTCTATAGGCCTGTCAGATAGCGTCGATAGGTTCCCCCCCTGATGTCATTTACGTTGAGTTGCAATAAATGCAAAACTCTCTGCAGGTTCTGTCTTTGTCGTCCGCTCTATTCAGCTGGCTTTGGAAACACACGGTGAGAAGGTGAGGGCTGGGTGGTGAGGGTGGGGTTTGCATTGGGCGAGAAACGCCAAAAGTAACGATAATAGTTACTTTTAATAGTAACTAGTTACTTTTATTGTGGAGTAAACCAGCTCAGAAATTCAGTTACTTTTTGGGAGAAAGTGCAACTAGGGTATACTAGTACTTTTTCAAAGTAACGCGCCCAACACTGGTTATTATTCATATAGTTTTGTTTTGTTTGATTTTTCTAAACGATGGATCTTGTTTTTTTCAGAGGCTAACTTGTAATGCTAATAGATGTAAAATTAAAACCAAATAACTATTTAATACTTGCTTTATGATTGAATTGCTATCTGTTTTATGTATACCAAGAACAACTCTAAAAGTATGTCTTAATATAAGACAAAAACATTTGTTGTTCCCAAGGTTAAAAATAACTTTTTTATATTTGCTGCTCTTGCAAATGTAAGATATTTTTATTTATATGTTATTTATACATACTGCCTATCATCAAGTGCTCAAAAAGTCAAATGTGACAATTTGGTCTTCAAAGGTTTCAGTGTAAAATTCCTTTTCATTTCTTATATACTTGTCACAAAGTTTTAAAATTTAGTCTTTAATTTTACCTTACTATAAATTCATTCTACAGTGTTTTTGCTATGACAAAGATATTTCTGGCGTTCCCCTTTGAATAACTCAATAATGAAGATGACACAGGAACTAAAATATCACAGACTTGAAATTATTTTCCAAAAGGTTGTGGATTAGATTTTTCCTCAATTTTATTATGGTGCTTTTCTCAAACCACCAAGTCATCAGCCAGTCCTCCTTTACGTCTTTTTGCTTTTGCAGTTCTCCTCTTTTATAACTGTACCTGTATAATTACACTGCAGCCACTGGGTGAGGTCAGAGTTTGATGCTCTTAAGCTCTGGCCCTTCATCCCCAAAGGACATTGATTCCTCTGACCTTTGTGGGACTGCTTATCCTTTGAATTGAGCTTCTCCAAGCTTCTTGCTGCATGCTTCAGTAAGCAGCTAATTTCCCAGGGCTCAGTACACCAGGCTATTAGTGCAGAGGCTAAAAACTGGCTGCCACAAAAACTGTGTTCCTGAGATCTGCAACCAGACTGGTGACCATAAGAGAGCTCTGAAATGCTCAGACCTTGCAATAGTTATTCATGCATATACTCATGTCCTCCTAAATCTCTGTTTTAGCCTAACAGGGCAACATTACCTGGTAGGTTTGGTCATAAACCAGCTGTTCTTGCAAGCTGGTACTTGCTGGTCTTAAAAAAATGTCTGTTTTTGTAATCAGAAAGAATGCTTTAACGCCTGTATTAAAGAAGCTTTTCCTTTTTAATTTGTCACAAAATTACTCAGCTGGGTAAAAGATTTAATGGATAAAGTAGCCTATAATCACATTTAATAAATGACTGGTGTCCATTTGTTTACATTAGAATAATGAATTTATAGTTATTTATTACTCATCTTATATCAGTTGAAATCTTTCTCCATGCAGATGGCAGATAAACTGAGATTTGGGACCTTTTCAAACAAGCTTTTCAACCAAAAAACCTTGAAGAAGCAATATGAAACTGACCATGAAAATATGTTACAGATGATTTTTGTGTGATTTCTTGTCAACCCATTCAACTTTGTACAGAACAAAGTATTCAATGAAATTATTTCATTCATTCAGATCCAGGATGGGCCCAGCCAAGGCTGCCAGCTGGTCTTTGCCTATATTGATAACATTTAAACCTAGTTAGTTGTTTGCATTGGCAGAAAGGAAATGCTGGAAAGTCTCCACCATACAAATGGCAACATTTTAATCTATGTTGTTCATTATTGCTATGTTAAAAACCCAATATCCCAGCATTACACCTATTGTTGCATTATTCAATAGATTAATCCTTGTGACACTGATTAATCCCCTAATTTGATCATTAGTCAGAGAGGGTAAAAACTCTGCCTCCAAACAAATCTCCAATCTACAACCCAGGAGGTATCAGTAACCTTAAATAAAAAGCCCTCTCCATAAAGCTTGTGGCACAGTGGCACTATTAAGCTGATTTTTAACCTTGTCTCCACCCTTGACTCCTTGTGCCCTCCAGCCCATGCAGTTACAATATCATGTGCCAGAGGCCAGTATGAATCTTAAACATTCCAGCTACTATCAGACTCCCCACAGATATAACTGGTAAACTCTGTAGGCACATGTAGCTACTGTTCACCGAATGTGGTAGTGTGACCATTCCATTGCCACTCTGCTTGTGTTCCCAAAGAAGCTGTGTGGAAGCAAATAAAGAAGCAGCAAATAAAAACGCTCCAGATCTCATATCTTTGGGCTCTGAGCTAGCTGACAAAACTGTTGTGTCAAAAATATTTGTTGTTTTTCCTAATGTGCTTTTTTAAAGTGTGTAGTGGGAGGAAGAGGAGTCACTGTAGTTCAGTTATCTCATAGTGACCTAAATTCACAGCGGATGCCTTATTCTGTTATTCTGGTGCCCTAGAGGAATAGTATGATTAGCATGATTAGTCTATCTTTGTCTAATCCTGCTGTGTGAGTGTTAGCATATGGTATTTATGTGATTGTTTTCCTCTCCACCTTATTTCTGTATGTGACATTCCAGTTGTTGCCTGCTTTAAAACTGTTCACCTTTTATGTGGTTACCTTTGGATTCACATTTAAAACAGCAGATTTCTTGAACCCGAGGCCCTCCTTATGCTGACTTGGACTGGCTAACACATCCCATGCTGGGAAGTATGGGAGCAAAGGACTACAGACCAATCCTTGCCCCTAGCTATGATCCGGTGCAATGAGGGTTTTTGACTGACCTCAGAGACACAACCTCCAATCCTCAATGATCCTTGGGATGAGCCTGAAAAATGCTGCTACAAGGAGATTTCCTAATAGCCCCATCTGCGCGCTCACGATTCTACGGAAGCTTCTGACGCAGACCAAACCGGAAGAAAGTGCGCGCATTCAGCGTCTGGTCTGCCTGACGATAAATGCAAGCGTAGAAGAAATGTGCTGTTTACCTGTGCAAAGAAAAGAAACAACGAAAGAAAAATGTCTGAGGACTTCAGTGTTGAGGAAGAGCATGAGTTCTTTGCCGAATGCTGAATGCGCTGGTTTGGTCTGCGGCTTCAGAGAATCGCGGCTGGCGCATGGGGTAGCGCTATTAGAAATCCTATACACTACTGTTTAGGCTCTAAAACGTTCTAAAAATGACTTTCACCGTTTCGAGTAAATTCTGGATGCTACCCACTCAGGACACTTGGATTACATTGGACTGAGCAGTATGGAGGAATATTGACAAGTTTTTGTGGACTTTTGTGGACCTTTCCCTGTCTCGGGCATGTCATAGACCTCCATTATTTGAATGTCAGCAGACAGCAAGAAGCCTCCCAGATCTCCAGATGCATTTGAGATATCAAAAAGTACTCCAGAGTTTTGTTCAGCATGGGGGTGAGTAGAAAATGAAGGCTAATCATGTTTTGGGTGTACTATTCCTTTAAGGCTACCATTTGGCACGGCGATATTGCTGTTTGCTGTTTCTCTGAGAGTGTGTGAAGAATTTCTTTCATCTCACCACTGTTACCAATCTTGGAGCTGTTACCCACTACAGGCAAACAGGCTGGAGCTTTGCTGATTTCTCTCCTCCAGAGATGGAGGCGCACTAAAACTCCCATCACTCTTCAGGTGATTGTTCATTGTAATGTGATGACACAGCAAGTGGTATGGTCATACTTCATTATTTGCAGGCATCACAGTGGGGCTAAGAGCATATAACATGTCTGAGTCAAGAAAGACGAAGGAATTACCATAGATAGTATATGACATTTTATCAGTTCTTTGTTTTTTTTTTTATTTACCCTTTTTTTGGTTAACATTTATATTTAATAAGAAATAAATCATATACGAGAAAAGCAAGTTAAATGTGGGATGAATCAATGATAGTCACTACCTTCTTTCTTCATCTGAAGTTATCCAATAAATTCGACTTTGATTTTGAGAAAAAATCTTGGTCTCTAAAAGAGAAGAGATGGGATTGCCACTGATTGCGCAATCTCATCACAATATTTCTCTTCACATCGATTGCTTCAGAATGTGGCAACCCTTGTGTTTCTAGGTAGGGAGATACTACCCCACACTATCACAAAGTCTCCAATAAAAATTGGTTGGCACTGGCTTTATTTTGCATGGGGGTAAACCACATACTTCACTAATCAACAAACAAAATTTCTTTCCCTAACGAATTATAGCAATATTTCAGGGTAAATAAATGGGGTCATTAAAAGACCCACCATATTGGCAAGAATTAGCATTAACACAATAAGAAAGCATACAGTATGCACACGTTTCAAATTTTCCTCTTGCTTGAATTAAATATGCAAAACTAGGCTAATTATTTGATCTAAATCTATAATTATTGACTAACTTAATTATCGATCTAACTCGACAAATTTAAAATGAACACTGCAGACCAAATGATTTAGGTCAGGGTGTCAAAGGACATAAAGGCCAACTGATGAATTCAAATTAAGCAGAGTGAAGTTATCTTTTCTATAAAAGACTTTTCTATAAATCCGGAAAAAAATAAAGTTATATCAAAACAACGTGAATTTATTTTTTAAAAAAAATTAATTTCTTGCTATTGTGACGTTATTGTTTCTGCTGAAAACATGGTTAAGGCTTTGCTTATGTGCATATGAATTAACTTAATATATGTCAAATGACTTTTTCCGTCCTTCCCTCCATGCAATCATGCTTGGAAAGAACTTACCCAATCAATTGTTTACAAGGAAGGATGGATTGATGACTCTGAATTCTGAGGCATGAGAAGTTAGCACAGTTTTGAGTTTCGATTTTATTATTTATTTATTTTTTTTGTGGTGTCAGCCGTTGAGTTCCAACCCTGTTTAATATGAATGAGTTCATGCAGGGTTCTGGTCTCTTTCTAATGTTCATTTAACAATGAATATCACGTCATGACTAATACCATGAAGAGTCAAAAGCTTGTTGCTTTCCACTGTCTGGAAATATCTATTCAAAAAGAATTTACAAAGTAGCAGTACCTTTGTTGTCAGAAAATTTTTATCTCTCTTCTCATATTTACTCACTATAAAAGTTTTCACTCAGTCTGTTTCACTCTCAAGGCCACACAATTCTCTGCATGATGGTGTTTGTAGACCAGACATAGCTTCTTCCCATAACAAACCAGATTCTTTCTCAAGGTTTATTCACTAACATGTTACTGTTAACCAAAGTGACTGTAATTTGTTTTTACTTCGACTACTTTTGCAGTTTCCTAAGTAGGGGGGGACGAAACCTGTCCAGATCAGAACAGAGCAGAATGCTGTGCCATAAGGGCTGGATGATGACTGTTCGGTCTTTGCAAAGATATGAATAAATGTGCCGACTAAGTGAAATCCATCGATCTCCATTTATTTAACTAGGATGAATAGTTGAATACTTTTTTTCCCATGACAACCTTCCAAAACTATTTGAGCCCTTTGGCATACATGACGTGTTTTGGTTCCTAAAGCCCGGTCACATCTTGATGATTTACAGCGTATACCTAATGTACGAAAAATCTTGTAAAAACGCGAGGCATATGTTGGATACGTTTTTATATATTATCTGTATGTCTTTATAAGTTATGATCACGCTGAAGCATGCTGAAACAATGGCAGGTGAGAAATGGCAAGTATGTCGCAATGTGATGGGTTTCCCCCTGCGGTCTCACCCACTGCCATGACTAACATGTCCTAGAAGACATGATGCTTAATCTGTTCTGACTGACAAACAACTCTTTCTTTTTTTTTTTTTCTTTTCTTTTCTTTTCTTTACATAACTTTTATCAGTTATATAAATAATAGTTATCTTTTTTTTGGCAGCTGATAAACAGCAGCTAGGTTAATACCAAAGAAATCTTCTTATGCAGGCCGAGCACCTCTGGATGCATTGCTACCCCCCTCAGGACACTGGCTTGTGACATTTCGCTGGGCATTACACTGCCAGGCGTTTTTGCAAAGTTAGGTTGTCTTTGGACATGCGCTCTAGACTCGTTATGAATACCTTATGTATACGCCAAAATTGAAAAAATACATCGAAAGTTCATCGTATGCCAGCGTTTTAGAAGATTCTGGGACATCAGGTACACACTGGCTAAATCTTCAAAGGGTGACAGCTTAACAAACTGTATTGATGGATTGTTTGTCCATTTATTCATAAAATGCATATGTATGTTTTGTTTAAGTGATTATACTTATCTGCTTTTAGTTATTTCCTGTTAGTCATTTTACCCTTTGTCTGGTTCTGTTTTGTTATTCTGTTGTCTCGCAGTCACCACCCTGTTTCACTTGTGTCTTCAAGATATTATTCTTAGTTAAATTCTTCTTTAATCACTATTCACCTCCCAACATTTGTTCACCACATCAATCCGTCACCTCACATCATTAAAAGTTAGCAGCTTTGTTATTTCAAATTGCTTAAAACTTTGAAAATGTCTTATAGGAGAGAAAAAATTTGGTAAGATTAAAGGATTGATATGCAAAAGTATAGGTAATCATTTTTCATGAGCTGGAACACCACATTAGTCCATGACATTTCTGTCTCACCATCTCTGATCAAACTGTCAACTTATAACCCAAAATACCATTTTTAAAACATTGAAATATAAAAATGTCCTCTCAGTGGTTTGAAGGCCTCTGAAATAACAGATCAATAATAGATTAAGTGGCATGTTGACTTTTAACAGTAAACTGTGACACATCCCTTCAGAAGATGATTTATCTAAATTTCCCTGCTTTTCAAAGAACACTTATTGTTACTTCACATTTTTTCTGAGATTTAAAAGAATGATGTGTTTTTTATTTTGAAAATGGTGCATATAGTAGCTTTCATCTTAAGTGCTAAAGCAACAACAAATAAATATTTAGGGTGGCTTTAGGGAACATTCACAGCACATCACTGGAAGGATAGAAGCAGTTAATTTAATCTATTATCACTTCAAATTAACATAATAAGTATTTATATAAACCTGGTAACCTTTTAAATAAAAGAAAGGTCAGTACTCCTAACTACAGAGAGAAAGTCAGACATCAACCCCCCTTAGACACACAAGCACAAATGGTGCAAATATTTCACACTGGCTCAAATAGGCCAAAGTAACAACCTCAAGCAACCAAAAACCGTGGCCAAAATCAATTGTAACATCTTTTAGTGCAAACAAGCAAATTAAAAAATATAATGAAACACCACTTGTGTTGCAGGATGGACAGATGCTTGCAATGCTAATGTTAGCATCCATATTCCTGGCACAAATTCTCCCGCCAGATGACATCAGACCAGATGACCAGCTTTAGTGCCAACATAGGCAGTCCATATCTCCCTGGTAAAGGGGGTTTCCATCATAAACCATTAACGTAAAGTTCTTAGAAACTGGGTTAAGAGAAAAACTTAGCCTAAGTGGTATGTTTTACAGTTACAAAATTTTACATGTAAACTTGGAAATGTTAGACTCTTTATATGCAGCTCTACTGTCACAGTTCTGTTTTAAATATCGGAAATGAAACTTCAATGTCAGTTTACAGCAAAAGTTGAACCATTCAAGGCCATTTATATATACAATTTACACTTTGATAAAAGTAGTTTTTCAAACAAGTTGCATGAAATAGCAAGGGTTTCTAAAATGAAGCTAAATGATTATAACTTTCAACCAATCGTAATCTAGCTGATCAGAACAGTTATGTACTTACAAGTAACAGTAACTACCGACAAATTAGTAAATAATCCAAGACTTGAATGCATTTCCAATTTTATTCAAACTCTGCCTTTTAATAAAACTGCTTGCTGTTATACCAAGCCTTCTGCAGTCTCCTAGTGAGTTAAAACTGGGTAAAAGTAACTGACAGACTGAAGGAAAGGGGAGAAAACATGTGATCACAAACCTTTTTTCTGTTTTTTTCATACAAATTTACAGAGCATGAAATGCAGCATCATCCCCGTTGCCACTAAGGGAAAGCTTCATGTGTGATGAAAAGAAGAAAGAAGAATCACAGTCAATGTAGTATTGCCATTTCAGTGTCAAAAACATTTTGATCTATGCGTCAGTGTCTTAACAAAAAAAGGAATGAGACAGCCATAAGACATTAAAGGTGAAAACAAAGATTGCACGGGTTTCACATTGTGTGATGTGAATTTTGAAGGGTTTTGATAGCAAGCTAGTCTTAAATATTTGCACATAGAGGGTATCGAGCTTAAGATGGTGCTCTAGTTTAAGAGATGGATGACTAGACGATGCTTCCTGTCTATGGAGGCAGAATACAATTGGGTGCAGACACTGTGTTCTTGTGGCTGAGCAGCCTTTCTTCAAGAACACCAAGCAGCTTCTAATAAGTTCACACATTCCATATATAGTTTTACATCCACATCAATGGAAGAGAGCAGCTGATTAAACTTAATAAGAGAGTTCTCCCCATGCTGTTACTTAGCCATAAACCTTCCTTTTCATTTATTTTTTAAGAAAACTGACTATATAAACTGCACATAAAAGTAGGAGTGACATAAAGTGTTTCTCAGAATGTGCTAACGTTACAGTACCATGTTAAAAATAAACCA
The DNA here is from genome assembly GCA_018398635.1 of Cyprinodon brontotheroides. NCBI lineage: Eukaryota > Metazoa > Chordata > Actinopteri > Cyprinodontiformes > Cyprinodontidae > Cyprinodon > Cyprinodon brontotheroides. The sequence continues at coordinate 3,609,648 of JAGKQL010000069.1, read as the reverse complement.
AAAAAGTCCTAGTTTTATTTTAACAAATCCTTCAGATGTTAGGATTGCTCTTGCTTTGTATGTCCACAAAATTTCAGCATTGTACAAAACACTGCACAGATGCTCCCAAATTAAGGTAACCAATTTACGATGGCTCCTGTTTGTATGTGGGATATTTTATTCCAGCTGAAAAACAAACCAAGATACTAACCATGTGCATGCAAAGTGCAAATTGATGTCGAAGCTTGTGTAGTTTGTGGGTGTGCGTGCTTGTGTGTGTTTGGCATTCTGTCCTAGCAAGCACAATGCTCTCTAACTTTTAGAAATCCCATTTCATGACACAATGACAGATAAAAAACTCACAGGCGTCGCCTCCTATTTCCCTCACCTTAAGTTCTATCTCTCTGTTTGGAGCTGTGCCTCAAACCACCTGCAATAAAATTCAAATACCCACTTGGCTCCATTCCCCCACCCCCATCTACACCTTCTGGAAGTGCTTAGTAGAACTTCACACATTATTACAACATATTTTACCAAAGCATAAAAAGGGAATCTGCCAAGGCAGACTCAAAAGATGTGTGAGCTGGTATTTTCAAACAGAGATGAACACACACATATACTCCTACAGAACCAGATAAAGGAGCTTAGTGTGTAATTAGTTACTGTAGGACTGCTGCAGTCTAACATATTCAGGTAAGTTTAAAGTCTAAAGTACCAAAAATAATCATAAGTACACACATCTGCTGTACTGATAGAATTTCTGGACCGTTGTCACATTTTTTTGCCTTTCAAAAAATAACTACAATGTTTTATAAGACTTATACAGTATATGTCACTGTGTTTAACTGTAAAGTAAACCAGAAATTAAGAAATTGTTTTCCATTTATTCATCTTCTCCTGCTAATTCCCCTCTGGGTCAGAGTGGGGCAGGTGTCTATCTCTGACAGTCTATGGGCGAGAGGCGGGGTACCCCGTTGACAGGTAGCTAGTCTGTCGCAGGGTAACACAAAGAGATACAATCATCAACACACACACCCACGCCTAGGACTATTTAGAGATGCCAATTAACCTGACTTTCATATTTAGGGACTGTGGGAGAAAGCTGGATTATCCACAGAGAACCAATTTATACACCATGAAGAAAGACCATGGGCCGGTAACTCCACAAGGGACCATCTTGCTGCAAGGCAACATCCTAACCCACCCAAATATATATACACCAGGTTCAGTTCCCGGCCTGGGGTCTTTCTGCATGGAGTTTGTATTTTCTCATGAGTGGGTTCTCTCCGGGTACTGCGGGTACATTGTTAGATTGACATTCACCCCTTCCATCTTTGTACCATTACTTGCATCCCTCATATATCTTGTTCAAAAACAGCCCCCAGTTATGATTCTAAGTGTATGCACTACACTTTTAGTTGACCATGGCCAGGCCTGGTCTTCTTGAAGCCTGCTTGTGTTATGGTTCTTATTTGTTGTGACTCTGAGTTTTCAGTTTTCTGTTATCAGTTGTTTTGTTTTATTTTCCATTATATTCAAGCATTCTTTAGTTACTCTCTGTTGCCCAGTGATTGTTTTCTTTTCCTTTGGATTCCCTCTTGCCAGTTCCACCACACCTGCTCCCCATTCAGCTCGTTAGTCCATCCTTTTGTTTGGTTGCCCTTAAATACTCCACCTCTGCAGTCACTCAGTGCTGGTTCCTTCTTGTTGCTGTATAGTCTACTCTGCTTGTCTCTCCCCGGCTCCGCAGACTTGTCTTTCCCCTGATGTCTCCATGATTTTGGTTTGTTTTATATTTTAAGTTGGATTTCTGGATTTCTGCCTCTGCTGCTTTTTGGTCTACAATTAAACCTCTCAGAACTCATCCCTGCTTCACTTGTCTCTGCATCCGGGTCCTCAAGCAACCTCACCACCCATTGTTGACAGCTTGTTACACAGCTGTATGACTACCATGCTGTAACTCACTTCCAGAGGGATGGCGGTCTTCTAGAAGCCTAAGCTTTCTTTATTTAGAGCCTGTGTCCTGCATGCTTTGCAGGTTTTTCTGCTTCAATAAACCAGATAATTACAGCTAAACAACCGTCTGTTCATTAACCATTAAGGTAAATCAGGTGTGCTGAAGCAAGGACATTGCTAAAATATACAGGACACTGGCTCTGGAGGTGTTTCTGATTTTCCAAGATGAGGTGTTAAAACAATAGTATGTCCTCTATACTCAAGGTGCAAGAGAAAACTCTTCAGATTTTACTGTTGGCCCTATGCGCAAACACGGAAATACATCAGGATCTCTCTTATGAGACAGCAAGGACCAGCAATGTAATGTGACACAGCTGTTCGTCTTCTTTGGCCTTAAATACATTAGTATGGCAGTAGCTATGTGCAAATTCAGTTGTGTGTTAGCAGATTTACACCGAAGACTATTCTGTTCAAATAGTTCATCATTATTGGAGTCTTAGTCATTTGCAGTTTTAAGGAAAAACAAAGTCAATTCAAAATATTAAATGCAGCAGGTACAATACAGATTAAAATACCTTGCTGAAGATACAGTAAATTTGTGGTTTATTATTCCGGGTGAAGAAAAAAATAGGCCACTGACTAAAAAAGTCTGTTTTTTTCCCCCATTCCTGTCATGATTGGGTTCTCAGGTTCCTAACCCAAGTGCAGAACACACTCTGAGACAGGGAAAAATTCAACAGTTTATTGAACAAGGCTCAGTACAGATCCAGGGGGTTATCAGATCCAGGATTGGTCAGGACTAGGTTTACTGATCTGAAGATGAGCAGAGTAGCAGAGAGGGGGAGCCAGGAGGACCCAGAGGCTGGAAGTTGGCAGAGGGCTAAGCAGCGGCAGGGCTAGACTTCAGACTTAACAGCGTTCAGATCCAGAGTCTTTCTTCCGAATCTCTTCTTGAGGGCAGGCAGGCAGGTTCAGACAGTTTGATTCTGCAGGTGAGCTCCTGAGAGCCGGCAGGTGGATTTCAGCAGAAGAAACTCTTCCAGAGTTTCAGGGTTCAACAGGGACACACTGACAAAAAGTAAATGGTAAATGGCATGTACTTATATAGCACCTTATTTCAAGTCAGGAGACTTGACCAAAGCGCTTTACACTACTGTACATTCATTCACCCATTCACACACACACTCACACACTGATGGTGGCAATCTACATTTTAGCCACAGCTGCCCTGGGGCTCACTGACAGAAGCGGGGCTGCCGTCCACTGGCGCCAACGGGTGCTCTGACCACCATCAGTAGACAATGCAGGTGAAGTGTCTTGCCCAAGGACACAATGACAATGAAAGTCAGAGCCGGGGCTTGAACCGTCAACCCTTCGATTTCAAGGTAATTAAAAGTAAGACCAAAGCCACCATCAATAAGAAATGCAGATGAAGTGTTTTGCCCAAGGACTGAAATGCTGGAAAGCTGGGGATCGAACCAACAACCCTCTGATTGCAGGACAATATGGAGGTGCCAGTCCACAGCTTATGTGGTTGCTTGTCTTGTAGTGCTGAGCTTCTAAGAATAAAGTAAGAATAAATCAAATTTTGCATCTTTTATTCATTTTTTCACCTTTGATTAAATCAATCTATTTGTTTGCTGTTAGTTTCTGCTTTTCTGCGGTTTTAATGTGTTTCTACAATGTGGAACCATAAAGGATTCTATTCTTTAGTCACTTACAAGCTACTGCACAGATTCAATTCAATGTATTTATTTAGCGCCAATTCACAACACATATAATATCAAAGCAATTTACAGTTCAACCAGATCATACAGTCAGATCATACAGTCAAATTGATTCAAAGTTTTCTATCTAAGGAAAACCAGTCAGCCACCGGACAGCCACTCTGGGTCCCTCAATAAGACCCTTAGCCCCCCAGACTACTCTCCAAAGGGATGGGTTAAATGCAGAGATTGAATTATGTTGCTTTGTACTTGTGAAAATGTAATGCAATAAAATTGAATTCTTCTCTATTCTTAACATAGACCTTTCAATTCAATTCTGTTTCATTTCAATTCAGTTTATTTCTATAGCGCCAATTCACAACACAAGTAATCTCAAGGCACTTTACAGTTCAACCAGATCATACAGTCAAATTGATTCAACGTTTTCTATCTGTGGAAAACCAGTTGATTGCATCGAGTCATTGACTCAAATACAATCCCTCACACTAAGCATGTTTGTAGCGACAGTGGAGAGGAAAAACTCCCTTTTAACAGGAAGAAACCTCCAGCAGAACCAGGCTCGGTGTGAGCGGCCATCTGCCGAGGCCGAGTGAGGTTCAAAGAGACAGAAGCAGAGACACAAAAAGCAACTGTAAAAGGCGGCCCCTTCCAGGAAACACGCAGTCAGGCAGACGAGCTCCGAGCCAGCTCCCATGTCAGAGAAACAGGACTACACTGGAAAACAGGCAGATCTCCAGCATCTATAAACAAGGGTGTTGATGGAAGCAGCACAGCTGATGTTTCCCTCCAGGATGGAGTCACAGCCAAACAGGAACAGACGAGGCAAAGCTACTATGAGAAAAAGCAGAGAGAGCAGAACGTTAGAGATTGAACTAACAGATTCTGCAGAGTGGGAGAATAGAGAGTTTAAAATTTGACAGATCATACAGTAAAGTTGACACAAAGTTTTTCTATGAAAAGGGAAAACACTAAAGCTTAAAGTGATAGTGGAGGGAAAAACTTCCTTTTAACGGGAAGAAACCTCCTGCAGAACATCAGACATTTCATTGTCCATATCTCATTGCATGCTGTCTACTATATGTATAGACATGTGCTTGTTTATTTTGCTTGATAATAACAGTAATTTGACTGTATGATCTGGTTGAACTGTAAAGTGCCTTGAGATGACATGTGTTGTGAATTTGGCGCTATATAAATAAACTGAATTGAAATTGAATTGAATTGCTTGTTTGGAAGATATTTTGTTTACTTTTATCTGTTTACAACCTCCGTGGGTCTGACAAGTCTGAACTTTTAGACCTTCTTTTTAGATTAATAGAATCTCATCACTAATGAAAGGCAACAACTATCTCTTTGCACCTTCACAAGTACTTTGATATTACTTGAATAAATTGTTCTTTAAATAAAACCTTCCCCTACACTTGACTGTCATTGATATTTGAAAATATTGGTTTCATATTTCTTTGAATATTGACTGTATTTTTAGACTTTAATGTATTCTTACTTTTCAGAGAAAATTTAGCACAGCCCTATCTCTAATTGTTTGAGGTTTCCTATGAATCCAGCGAATGAAAAAGGAAGTTTTGTCTTGAAATAAGAGGTCCGATTAAGCTTATGCAAAATCATGAAACATGCTGGAAGGTGTAGAAACAATCTTGTTAAATAACAGAAGAGAGTATCCTTTAATTACATTATTTTTTTTGCCTTTTATTTCTAGGAAAAATTTTTTGCAGTATTCGTCTGAATCATAATGCTCATGCACCCTTAATATATCAGTAGCAGTCATGCATGTAGTATATCCACACATTGTAAAACTCATCCACCTCGATAAATGGGTTTTCATAGACCACAACCGCAAAACTGCCCAGATTAGAAGTTACTTCATCACACTTTGATCCAGGCATGTCCTCCTGCAGAGAGTGGAGTCATTTGGTGGAAGAAGACAGTCATTTTCCTTTGAGAAAGTCACACGGAGCATTGAGCTCTCCCTTATTTAATGGTTCAATAGCAGTACCTACTCCCTTCTGTTCAAGAGCATTGTTTCCCTATGGTTATTGCGCCATCCGTTACCTCCGTGGATGCCTGGCTGACATAAATGCATACTTCCCATGCCAGCCAAGCAAATTAAACTGAATTGGAGGTGGAAAAAGAAGGAATGAGAGATTAAGTGATGGATAGCCCACAAAGAAGGGAAGACAGGAAGGGAGAGCAAGGTTGAGGACGAGATTGAAGGGATTATTTGACAACGAGAGGTGAAACTGTGTATATGAAAGCACTATTTTCTGATCTTACCTTATGTGTTCATTTATCGTTTGTCTTTTAAGCACTGCCGTCTTAGGATTTGCTTCAAAGATATTTGTGTTGGAATATGTAGGGACAACTACCAGTTTACACGTTTAGAATATAAATGACTGATAATTACAATACACCTAAACTTGAATAATTTCATACAATCCTTTACAAACACAGCTATTAAATATATTGTGTTGTGCTTCTACTTCTTTCTAATTATGGTTGTTGCAGGAAGTTTATAGGTTCTTACCACCACCTACTATACATGGGTGTGTAAACCAATAGATTTCATCCACCAAATTCTGTGTATTGGTTTTGTACTGATAAATTTTCTGGCTTTTCTTACTACTATATGAAATCTCTCCCTTATTTTTTACTTTAGATCTCACGGCAATATATGTCCTTCAGTTCTTTTTCCTCCACATAGCTCAGATTTATCATCATTTCTCAAATTATATACAATATGTCATAGATAGAAGATATTGATGTCTTACCATTAGTCTCACCATAGCTACGTCCTTTCTTCTACTTCTCTCACTAAAAATCTGATATTTATGCATAAATGTCTTCTTTTTTATCTAGATACTGCTTCTTTTGCCAAATTTGCATATATTTTCATTTTATAATTGATCTACCCTCCCCTTTTGTCAAAAGGAATGACAATAACATTTATTGCCTGTTTTAAAACCCTTTTAGACAATCTGTTTGCCATTTCCTTGCGTTTACCATGCCAACAAAACTAAACATCAGTAAAAACCCTATATAATGTGAATAAAATATATTGAATTTCTAATAGCAATTCTTTTTTTATTTTCTGCTGTCCACTTAACACTTTCAGTAACTACTTTGAGTCACACCACCACCGTTTCTGGTCTAACCTCTTCAACATACTGCTTACGGTTACTGCAACCGTTAAAGCTGTGAAGACTGATAATTGATTTAATAATCATTCTGGTAAACATATTTTAAACTCTAGTATATTTATTCCTATTCCAACACACCATTTTGTGCTCTCAGAACTGTCTGTCTTTGCTTCAAGGTAAATGTAAAATGTGTTTTAGGTATACATTTGTTTAATTGAATTAGCTTCCATGTGTTCTTTCTTTTAAAGACCCTTATGTTCAGTTTTGTCTCAGGATGATACCACGGATGAATGAATGTCATTGGATCAAACTGGGATATTTCATTATACGATACAAAAACTTTAGCCACACTGCATATTCGACCCAAATCTTTTTCCGTGGAACTCTCAACAGTTTTCCAACATTATTGGTGTCTTCTTTACTACCTTTAAGTTTTATCAAATTCTGCTGTGCCACATCTCCTTTCGTGCAGGTTGGCTCCAGACAATTGATGAGACACAGCTCCTTATCACAGCTTTTTAGGAGGAACACATAGGTGGACGGATTCTCTTAGAAAGTTGCCAGATATTTCTTACTCATAGTGTGGTAACCATCTCCTTGACGGGTGTTTAGTTTGAAGCTTACCAGCACTGCTTTTCTCTCTCAAGACCAGTCTCCCAACCTTTAGATTATGCTTTTCAAATTTTGACTACGGCATTCTGCAAAAAGAACTACAAAAAAAGCACATTTTCACATGTGTACCTGACAGCTGAAGCTCCCCATTATAGCCCTCAAAAACATATGAAAATGCACACATTTGCATTAAACACACAATACATGTCAGGAAATAATGTTATTTTAACTCCGTGAGGGTGGCTCTGCCCATACATCCTGTCATGCAAAGGATTGTGCATAACTGTATAGCTCCTATGCATCAGAAGGTCCCTATGCTAAATGAGCTTTTCACAGGCAAAATCTTGCTTCCTCTTCCTACTTCCTTCCTTACTGCCAACACTATTCGGATTGCTGTTATCATGGCAGCAGCTCATGAACTTCTGCTTTGGTTTAAGAGTTCCTAAATATAAGCTGTAATTAGAATTGACAAGAGTATTTAAAAGGAAAGTAAATAGCTGTTCAAGTGGAAAGAAGCAGCGTCAGAGGTGAGCAATTGGCTTTAATTTTCTGTTTTTGTTGTTTTCTTTTAAATTCAGCTCTGAGCATTTTGAAAGATAATGAGTTATATTTTGGAGTTTCTTTGCAAGTAATTTTGCCAAAATTTCTTGTATATAAACAACCAGCTGAACTGAAAAAAAAAACAAAAACATTTGCCTATTGTCTTTCCGCAGCCTATGGCCAAGCTGTCTCACATACCTTTAAATAAAGTTGAGTACAACCTTGCTATAAAAGTCCCCAGATTAACAAAAGAAGGTTCAGCTTAAGCTAGTATTTAGACTGGGATAATGAAGCTGGCTTAAGGTTTAGGTTTAGTATCTTACATTGGCTTCTAGGAAAAAAGTTGAGATGAAAAATGTAGGAGTTAACTTTCACCACTTTCAGCGATCATCCTATTGAATCTAAAGTTAACATATTTCTGCAAAATATTTATTCGTAAACATTATGGGGACAAAAAGACCATTTCCATCCAGTTGCAATTTTGATTACACAAATAGGAGGAATTGTTTCTGAGAGTAAGCACTTGTTTTTAGCTTAGCCATAGTTGACCCCACAAGTTTCAGGAACAGTTCGACTAGAAGTCCTGTTATTAATGTCTATTGGATCAAATGCTGGAAACTGTTCAATTAATCACTTGGAGCCATGTCATTTGAGGTTGGTGCAAGCTTCAGTGGGAATGGAGGATGTCTGAAACAATGGGATGTTTATGATAAAAACGAATTAGCTAAAGACGTTCATGTGAGTTGGGAAAGTGTAAAACATCTCATCTCTGTGTACAGATTCAGAGATTACGGGATTCTTATTGTTTGATGTAAGATGACTGTGTTATGTAAATAAAACCACCTTCCCACATTGGCTCAGAGAGATAGAAAAGGTGGTGTTTGAGTCATTCATTAAGAAATAAAGATTATTTTGATTACATCTTTCCTTAAAGTGTTAAAATGCATGAAAAGGGGGAAACATGATTTATATTTATAGTGCAAAAAAATATCTATCCCTGCCGTTGTTTTTTGTTGTCATTTATTTTTTTACGTACACCTACCATGTTCTTTACTACTTTTGTACTGTCACCTTCATTTGCACACAATTAATACATCAGTATGTTACAGGGAAGTTTATAGAAGGGTTAGGTATAAAAACATAATCCCAAGATATTCACACATATCATCCAAAAATCAAGAACATACAGGTCTAGAAAGCCAATGGCGTCGACCAAAACCTTAAAAGGAGAAGTTCGGTTTTTTACACTTTAAGCCCATTTTCTGTAGTGTCCCAGGATGAAATCGAATGAAGGACACCAAAATTTTGTTTATTGCTCCTGTCTCTGCTTTTTGGCTCATTTAGGAGATCAACCCAATGGCTGCTTTAGAATGGCTAGCATAGAGCATTAATCCGATAATGTCCTTAAAACAACCTTATGCGTTCTTTTTTTAAAATATGCTACTCACCGTGTCGTCAAGCGCTGTTCAATGGCGTTCCAAAAAAAGTTTCGTGAGGAAAAACGTTCCTGTAGTGTTTTATTTTTTTTCACTGCCCATACTCATTTTGTAAAGACCCATTGAGTTCTGTTGGAATAGTCCATATTCATGATTAGCCACCGGGAAGCGCTCAATGGGGCCTGTTTACACAGTTGAAGTACTTTTCGCTTCACTCTGTGTACTCCTTGCTGCATCAGTGCTAACGTCTCCTGTTAAACACTTTTAGAAACTCTGAAATATGACTGGAAGGGTCTATGAGCACCTAGACAGTCGGGTTCACAAAAGTGAAGCAAAAGACTACAACTGGTACAAAATTCCCCATTCCATACTGCGGTGGCCCAATATTGACTATTCAAGCGGGCCCCAATGGGCCTTACAAAATGCTAAATTGACTATTAAACAAAGTTTTTATTTCCGAAACTTTTTTTAGAAGATAACAGCGCTGACGACCGGGTGAGTCGCGCATATTTCAAGACGTCACGGGTTGGGCTAACGACAACCAGATGACATAGTTCGATGCAGCCCATTCTAAGGCAACCAGAACTCATGCTCTTCTAAATGAACCACTGAAGATTCTCGACCAATTGTCCAGAGCTTTTGTCTGTCTTTCTTTGCACAGGTAATCCTGCACACTACAGAACGCTTGGCTTTATCGGGTGGCAGAAAAGCCGACACTTGGCCTTCACTACATAAAGTCTGTAACAGCGTTCGTCCAGAAGGATCACGTGAATCCAGGCGTCTGACACATCTGTCCAGTATCCATTCCAGAGATTCTTGATAGAGATGGTGGTTCCTCCTCTGTGTGCAGTGGCAGCTGCTGCTCTCTAAAACAGGGGAGGCTCAATAGTGTTAATTAAATCCAAACATAGTATTTTTGCATTAACAAATGTTTAAAATCATAAATATTTTCATTATTGTCATTATATGTTTGGTGTGTTTCGAGCTATGAAGCTCTCTAAAATCTGAAAAAATCCAGAAACTACAGCAAGACTTAAGCACAAGACGGCTGTTCTGACTGAATCAGCCAGTTTCATGTCCCGCCACTGGCCCATACCTGCTCCAAAGACCCCAATAAGAGGTTTAGTCGCCTTTGTACACCCTGCACTCACACATGATTAGCCTTCTTTTTACTACTCCCCCGCCATTAAAGTGAACAACACCCTACTGGAAGTACTTTTTGATATCTCAAATCAGCATCCCCAGAGCCCACCAGGTTGCTTCAATGCATTAAGCTTCAATGACATTCAAGTGAGAGAGGTCTAGTATTCAAGGTGCCACAGACAGTAGGAAAGGTTCATAAAGTGTTTCTTAAACACGTCTCAAAATTCCTTGCCACTGCTGACACCAATGTATTCCAAGTGTCACTGAGGTGGGTAGCATCAAGAATTTACCACGCATCATTGGACAGAAGTCATTTATCTGGAATTGGGTCACTTAGAGCATAAACAGTCAGATGTAATAGGATTTCCTGAAGCGCTGCAGTCCCAGAGGTCATGCTGGAAGCCGATCCTGGTCACGGGATCAGAAAAAGACCAAAACAGACAGAACAGGCAGGATTCAGATCAGGCAGGAACGGGTGGCAGGATCCAGACTTCCAGGCATCAGACACGCTCTTTTAGGAGGGTTCAGGAGTCTGACTGGGACCAGAGCATAATGACCAGGTGGTCACGCTACAGGAGCAGACAAGATCGGGTGCAGAGCAGGCAGCTCAGTGGAAGAGGTGGCGAGACAGGGCGTGGTCTGCCGGAACTTCAAGCAGGACAAACTGGTCTCCTCCTGGAGCCAGGCTTACTGGATAAAAACTGGACCTCCCCATAATAGAGCCAAAAGCCCAGAGGACTCAGCGGGGAGAGGAACAGTGGATGATCAGGAGGCAAGACAAACACAAAAACCCTCTTTTCCACTGGCTGACAGGATGCAGGACATGAACCAAGGAACAAAATGGCACAGACCGAGCTAACAGAAAGACAAAATGGATCTGGCGTTAAATGCTCAGGCTGATCTGAATATAAAACCAACAGGAAACAGGTGAGAGGAATAAATTATAATTGAGGCAGGGAGGGAAAACGACGACAGGTGAAAGGGAATGACAAATTAAGGGAGAGCAAACAGGCCAGATCATGACACAATGGGGATTTTTGCATAGATACTCACAGCAATGTCCTGCTGCTCCAGATCAGAATGGAGATTGTGTCTAAAGGCAGTCTCAACATCTGATTTATATGCAAAATTCTCATGAAACGGAGCACATTTAGTTCACATTTAACTTAGTTAAGTAACTGCATCTATGAAATTTAACATTGCATATTTGTCAAATTATTTTACAAAAATCACATAGGAGGTTTAGCCTTCCTAATATTCAATTAGAACCACCACTGCCTGTGTGCCATCAAAGGCCTGTTAACTACACATTCATTTATGTCACATGTGTAACAGAAGGAGATGCCTTTCTGCAGGACAAAGGTCCCTTGAGGAGCAGGGTGGTGAACCTCTTGGCTAGAGGGTGATGTCACTGATTGCTTCCCTAGAGGGACACTAATGGCTGCTCATTGGTCCCAGGAGACAACAAACCAATGTACTGAGAAGCTTATGATACCAAAATCAATATTTCAGCCATTAAGAAGCAGGACTGTCGATGTGGTTCAAATAAAATTTTTTTATAGGATTTGACAAAATGGGCAAAGTTTAGGGGCACCGGCTGACAAGAGTTACATGATTCATTCAGTAACTGATCCGATCCTCTTAAGTTACATAAGGGAGAGTTGATATGTTAACTTCTGTATAATGGCATATAAAATAATTTAATATTTCTCAATTTACACTAATACATAGACTTAGTAGTGTCTCTAATTATGTCTGGCAATTGAAACATAGTTAAAGACAGTAAGCAAGAGGTATGAGCAGAGCATGGAGTTAGAATTGACATTAACTAGCAATTGTTTTCTCTTCATGTAGGAAAAGAAGGCTTTCTCCTTTTCTGTTTTAAATATGTTTACCACTGATGGATATAATTACGGCAGAATAAAGGAGCATTGTATATTAAAGAGAAAAAAAGGAAGGTTCAATTTCCACCAGTGAAGTCTCTAACATTAATTTCACATATTCTTGTTGTTGTTGCCTAAGTCTAAAGTCATATTTTTTGTGAAAAATGATATCCCTAAAATGCAAGGCCATACATTTTCACCCAATAACTTTTGAGATTTGTTTCATTATTCTAGTATTTCATCAAATCTAATGTTATAACTGTCTAACATCTATTTTGATAACAGCTATTTTATCCTTCACTTGACTAGACTAAATAAACCAAAATTAATTAATCTAGGTATTTAATATTTTTTTTTTTACATGCCTTCAGTCATATTTTAGGAACATGTAAAATAAAATAAAAAAAGGATAAAAGCTTAACTGTCAAAATGGTAAGATGCAACAATACTTGTATGAGCTTGGGTCTGGGAGGGCAACATAAATATTTCCATATACCTTCCCATAGTTGATGTCCACTCTGCCAATAAAACAACCTTATATTTTTAAGGTAAAAAAAATAAAAAATAAGAACTGGAAGGCTCATTCCTTCCATTGCTGCAGACCTGTTTTTTCCTTCTATTGCTGCAGACTCCTCTGCACAAAAAGCTTAATGTATAAAAACAACCATTAATTATTTGTCTTATTTTGTATAACTATAAAAAGCTAGCTTTGGGTAAAACTAGCTTAGCCTTAAATGACATCTAGGTTGTTATGCAACCTTATATATATCTTCTTTTCTAAAGGATTTTTTCTTGCTAGCCAAAGTATTTAATCTGACATAGACTAAGCTTGAGATTTGTTCCTAGTGTTTGAACTCCTTGGTTGCATTGTGTACGTCCCATACAATAATACCACACCCTTTTCATCATCTTGCCATGATAACACCACATTAAGGTGCTGCTCAAGTGTATTTTTAATTTACCTGAGCTTTAGTAATCTTACTGCATTATAAAAAGATATTAAATAGATGTTTTCCTGTGTATCATATACCAAAAAATAATACTAGAAACAATTTCGTTTGAAGGAAAGTTCAAGGGGTTTGGATATTTTTGAAAGTCCATTATGAGCATGTCCCAGCACATTTTCAATAATATAATGTAAGAATGCAGAATCTAGCTTCATCTGATCTGTTCCTCTTTGCCTGTGACTCCATCCTGGAGAGAAATATCAGCTGTGCTGTTTGCCAGTGTTGGGAAAGCTCCGTACAGTTCAAAGTTCAGTTCACATTATTTTAAAATGAACTAGTTCCGTTCATAGTTCATAATTCAAATTTTAACTATTAGGGTTCACAGTTCCAAAAAAAATGAACTAGTATTTTTTTAGTCTTTTTTTTTCATGTATTACTCTAATTCACACCATGTCGTCGCAGGTCCAGTACTTATTTTACCTATTGTAACTGTAGCTGAACTGATTTTAAATCTTCATAGTTTTGAATCCTTATCCAACCAGGGCTTTACATTAGCATTGAGGGGACAGCATTTCCATTGTTGCTTTAACGCTTGTTGTCCATTCACTTCAAATCTAGCATGCCTTCCTAATTCCCTACAGCATATTCCTCTAAAATGACTGTATACCTGCTTGAATGGTCTCTTTATGAGGAATTATTAAAGCTGAAGTCTCTTTGTAGTGCAAATGTTTTTTAATTTTACTAATTTTTCCATTGTTCCACAACAGTACAAACCGCGCGAATACTCTGGAACCGAAAATACGCAGGTTAAAGTGCGGATTTTTTTTACTGAAAGCCGGCGGGCAAAAGTTGGTGAGAAATGTAAGATTGTTGCTATCATCCCCCACCACCTGGTCGGCAAACTGCTTTAAGTGATCAAACTACGCCGGTTTCCCGCCATGCCGCCGTGCTTCCACACTGGGCTTGCAGCGCATGACGCGACGCGCTGAAGCGCCATGCCAGCCGAAAGCGCTACGGGTGTTTTTCCGCTACATAAGCGCCGCTTTGTCGTGTGTGATTTAGCCGGGTTTCAAATCTGGCAACCTTATTGAGCCGGGTTTAACTAGTAGAGCGCGGTTGTTCACAGACACCAGAATGAACGAATTCACAATAACGCTCATCAGGCAGTAATACGCGCCGCTCAGTTCACGCTTCGCGCTCAAAATATGAATCCAGTTCAGCGAACCGTCAACAACGCTGCTGTTTCAGGCACAAATTTGCCGCCGCCATCAATAATCTTGCTGGAGATCGGCCTGTTTTTCCAGTGTAGTCTCGCTCTCATCTTTAATTTACGGATGCGCCTTCAGGCAATCATATTTCATTTAAAACCGGTACACCTTTAAAAGTGGGGGGTGACATTGAATCATCATCGGATCGGCCCCGCAGGAAACGTTTACTGCCAACAGTTGTGGTACCTGAAGTCAGTCAATATAATAATGGCAAACCTGTGAATAGTTCCGCTCCCAGCACACGAAAACAAATGTTTCACCGGCTTTGTCGTGATGCGGGCTGCAAATGCTCAGTTTATCCGCACTTTAAATCTGCCACGTAAATGAGCTTCACGGCAGAGGGAAACCGCAATCTGATAGATTCAATTTTTGCCACAAGTTTCAAATGTCAATCCGGGCGGCTTTTGAAGTTAAATATTAGAGGATTTCGCATACATTTGTGATATCGTTTTGGGATTTACTTATATATTTCTAACCCCTTTTATAGAATAGAATAGAAAATCCCTTTTTAGTCCCACAATGGGCAAATCTCTAAAGCAGCAAAAGATTATTGAAAATGGTCACAATAAAATGAGGACCTTAGAAAATGTATAAGAACAAAATAATAGAAAGTTAAATATAAAAATAAAATTCTGTAAAGTGTTTTTGAATAACAAGAAACGGAGAATAAAATCACATTATGCAGCGAAGTATTTTGCTTAATAATGGATATTTAGAAAAGTAAAGAAAGCAACACCGAAAAGGAAATGACAGCAGCAGGTTATTTTAACTGGACTAAGGTTTCTCATTCCTGCATTGGATCGACTAAGTTCCTGCCCTGCAGCTGATCTGGTTGAGATGATGTGCCTTGAGATGACATAGGTTGTGAATTGGTGCTATAGAAATAAACTGAATTGAATTGAAACAGCATTGAATTGAAAGGTCTATGTTAAGAATAGAGAAGAATTCAATTTTATTACATTACATTTTCACAAGTACAAAGCAACAAAATTCAATCTCTGCATTTAACATTTAACCCATCCCGTTGGAGAGTAGTCTGGGGGGCTGAGGGTCTTACTCAGGGACCCAGAGTGGCTGTCCATGGGAGTGGGGTTTGAACTCAGAACCTCTGGGATCCAAGTGCAATTCCCTAACGACCAGGTCACCATTCCCGTAGTTCTAGAATATATGAAAACTGAAGTCCAGTTGTTCTTGGAATTTTATCTTTTTCTCACTCATTATGATGACTAAGAATGTTTTTAAGGATTATATTTAGGCTCTAATAGCATTTATTGTGTTATTTTCAATAGTATGGAGACAGGAAAGTAGGTAAGAAAAGGGGAGAGGCATTCGGCAAAGGTCAGCTGGGCTGGGACTCAAACCTGCGGTAGCCGGTTAGGGTTAGGTTACTTTAACATTGAGGTAGAGCTATAGCGCTCTACCTCAATGTTGTAGCAGCACCCTATGACAGAGAATCTTCACTAAAAATACACAAGTTTATCCATCACTTTCCAAGGTATAGTAACGTTTTAAAAGTGAGCTAACTAGACCTTTTATGTGCACCAAACACCTTTAACCAAGAGGATTGGGATTGTCCGCATCTTGTTTAAACACACTTTCATCAGCACTATATTAGAGAATTTATGGTATATATATATATATATATATATATATATATATATATATATATATATATATAGATGATACAGCTGCAACTGTTTGCTCTATATATTTTGTTCCTCATCAAGGGCAAAAAATATGTTTCTGGAAATGTAGGTAACAAACACCTAAGTAATTTTAGAATAACTTTGTATGCACAACACCAACCTGCTCTTCCACCAAGAAAGGATTCTTTCAAATACAGTCAAGCACATTTTCTTTAATCCTAGAACTTCATCTTGATCTTATAAACATAAAAGACTATCAGAGTTTGTTGTTTTTAATGCAGATTCGAAACAAAGGTTGCGAGTACCCGGTTCGATCCCCACAGGCCCCACTCTGGGTTCCTGAACAAAACCCTTAACCCCACACTGTTGCCCAGGCGCCACACAATGGCACCCCACTGTTCCCCAAAGGGATGATTTAAATGCAGAGACTTCATTTCGTTGCTCTGTACTTGTGACAGTTTAATGAGAAAAAAAACCTCTGTATGGCATATGCATTGCCACAAGGACTTCCAGGTCAGGCTACTTCTTCAAAATTAATTATAGAAATTGAATGTGGATCCGACAAATTAATTTAAAGCAGAAAAAAAAAGGTGAACATTTTTATTGCAGTTTCATTTTGGGTCAAAATTAAAAATATTGCTGTGTTTCTGTTTTTTAATTCTTAGTTTCAAACAAAAACCCCACAACTGGAATGTAAACTGACCCTTAACCTGACCAGCTTTTCTTTTTCCCCTCACCTGTGCAAAGGATGCCATTATCTACTTATAGTGTTGCCGCATGACCAAACAAAACCCAAACTATTCAGGCAACAATACTCTGAAATGTGCATTGGTTACTTTCAAGACAGCTAAAGCCTAGCAACAAAATAGCACATTTGAATAACAGAGCAGAAAGGCATATGTCTATACATGTACAAACACCAGTGCAATTACACATTGTGCCTCACAAGAGGAATAGTGAGGAATTTACTGTAATTTCTCCTTGCTGATAATACAGCACAAAAGAAGCTTTTTACCAATGCCTGGTACTTTATATCTCAAGGGGATAAAAGAGAGAGGGAATAATTGCTTACCTTCACACTATGTGTAAAGTGTGTCTCCTTTGAGCAGCCAGACCTGATGATAGCAAGCCCCCCACAGACAGACTTACACCGCCACCACAACATCCTCTTTCAATGGCTGCAGTCTGCATCCAGTGCTGCTGCAGCACTCTCTGAAGGCCACCATAAAGAACAAAAAATAAATGAAAGTGGCTGTCCTCACACCTTAAGAATGTGAAGCCCACACAGACACCAGGAGGTGTCACAATACACTATCCACATAAACACATGCAGAAAGGTTTCTTTGGTATTATTGGATGTGAAGCCATCCTAAGGGAATGAAGAAAAAAATCGAACTGGAATTCTGCAAAGCAGAAAGTGTCTTTATTTTGATCTTTTTCTCCTTTTCCCATGTTGACTAAGTTTTCTGCTTATAAGCTCATGTTACATATAGACCGTATCCAAAGGGCTCCATAGGGTGAATATGATAGAAGCCATCATACCTGATTATATAATCATGACCGGGCCTCTGGGGAATAGAACATGCCTTTCTCTTGCAATACAGAACATGCTGATGATGCATTTTCCCCCAGTGCTCTCCACCATTGTTCTACTTTATATCTCAGAGGCAATTTAGATTGCCAACGCAGGTTTCCTAAATCAAGTGCCGTTAGGATCATTTCCTTTGAGGGGTTAATTCATGTGTTTAGATCTCTCCCCTCTACTATAGAACAAATATAAAGAATAACTTATATTTTGCTTACATGCTCAGTTGTATTGAAGTTCATTTATTTATTGTTTGGTTTGTTTCAAGAAATGTTAAATAAAATCAAAATTTTCATCCCCACAATTCCAAAGTTAAGCATATAAACAAATCTTGACTAGAAAAGAAGTGATGATTTAATTACTATGCAATTCAAATTTTGCCAAGACCAAACATGAAAGCCTGAATCCTTTGGTCTATTGTGTTTTATTCAAATTCTAAGCTTGAATAAAAGAGTATCCATCTCTTTAAAATAAAAAAGAGAAATAAAGAAATTGATTTGGATAGTTTTTAACATGCACTGCCATATTTATACTATTCAGTTTACATTTATTTCCATTTTAAAGTTGAACAGCTTTTGCATATAGTCTATAATAATTGATATGAAAAATACCTTTTAATCCTCTCTACAGAAACATAATAAAATGCAAGTTTGCTTTGTTTTGCTGCAATCTGCTAAAAATTTCCCTATCTAAATTAGCTTCAGGGAATCACTCAGCCTTGTTAAAGAAATTTAATAGAAGCTTGTTGAACATGACTGATGACAGGTTGTGATATGTAGAAAAAAATACTGTCTTTGATTATAAGCCTGAAACAGAGCGGTGGCTGCCAAATGTCTTCCATTGTTGAAGGATTGTGTCTGCATTGTCTTGAGGACTGCCATCTTCAGATCAACACTATAAGAACTGGCTTAACAGTATTGAATTTTTAAATTTATAAACCATTTGTTTCTCTAAACAAACAGACAGTAATATAAGATTTATACTAAGAAACAACCTTGGCCTTTTCCTACATAGCTGTCAAGTCTCATGTTTTGGCCAGGAAACTATTGTTTTCTACCCCTCTTTCCCTCTCTCCTCCTGTATAATCAGTCTCCCTTACATTTTCTAGTATTACTGCATAGAAAAATTGTATTTAAAAAAAATGAAATTGGTCTTCATCTCCAAATGGAACTGTAACTACCATGACAAATCAAAATCTGATCACCTTATTGTGTTTTGCAATTTAAAGGAAAAGTCCGGACAGGAAGGAATATGTAATGATCATACCTAAAACTAATGTTGGCGGTGATTTAATGAATTTAGCATTAAATAATAAAGAAATAAAAATAATAATTTTCGTCACCATCACCTGCCATTTTTGCCCAAATATAGTTACACCTCACTCCTGACATCTTTCCGGCAGCTACGTCACGGTGTGGTAAGCCGAAGAGCACTCTGCCCGCCTTACAAGCAAAACCTCAGTGGGAACTACTAGACACATCTGCAATCAACAATTATTGAAGATTTCGAGAGGACTTCACCTTTGAAATTTGCTAGAGATATAGTTAAACCGACAATGCCCACTTGCATGGCAGCTGGATGTTGTAATACATCTTGTAAAAGTGGTAAAAAAGTTAGTTATTTTTTCCTCTCCGAGTCCTAATCCTCAATGGACGGGTTCGTCATTGGATTGCCAACTTGCCAAGGGAGGATTTGCCACCAAACTTCTGGTCAGATAAAAAACATGTAATATGCAGCCAACATTTTCAAAGGTTTTCAAAATGACTTGGACAATAGCGCGTTATGACAAACACCAGATACAGCATTGGGACTTGATCAACAGCCGATACCGCACCGTGACGTCACAAACCTGTAGGTGGCCAGTAGTGTCTTTGACAAACATGGATGTCTCCAGAGGAGCGCATGCAAATTAAAATTACTCTTAATTAAGAACACTTATCATGTATCGAACAGCATGTAATAATTTCGTATTTAAAGTACTTTCAGAAGTTTGAATACTGAATATGACCGGACTTCTACTTTAACAAATAATTTGGACAAAAACAAAATATTACACAAAAAAATAACATTTGTATATTTCAGGAGGAATTCACCATTAACATAAGTGAGAGCTACAGGTAAAACGACAATGCCCACATGCATGGCAGTTGGATGTTGTAATACATCGGGAAAAAATGAGAAAAAAAAATTTCACCTTTACGATTCATGATCCCCCAAGGACGGGTTGATCTTTGAATTGCCAACTTGAAGAAGGAGGATTTGCCATCCAATTTCTGGCCAGTCAAAGAACATTTAATATGTAGTCAACACTTTAAAGAAGAATATTTTCAAAATGACTTGGATAATAGCGCTTTGTGACAAACACCAGATAAAGCATTGGGACTTGATCAACAGCCGATACCGATACCGTGGACGTCACAAACCGGGAGCTGGCAGTAGTGTTCTTTGACAAACAAGGATGTTTCCAGTAAAGCACATTCACATGAAATGACTCTTAATTAAAAACACTTATTTTTATTGAACAGTATGTAATAATTTCATATTTAGTACTTTCAGAAGTTTTAATTCTGAATATGACCGGACTTTTCCTTTAAAAGTGTTTATTTTAAGATTTCTTGTGCACCTCTTAAAATATAATGGATCTTGACTCGGGTAGTCTAAAGGCTGGCAGCAGATGTCGGAAAATGCCATAAAGGATAAAAAGAGTGAATATTGTATAACCCAAAGGATTTAAAAGATTGGTTACTGTAGTTGAAAGAAAAGTTGAAAGTAGATTTGATTCCTGTCAGGCTTTTTTTTTTAGAGGAAAAGCAATTATAGCATGTTTCACATTTTTGCTTTTGATTATTTGTGGTAATAAAACACAATCAAGGTCTTTTAAGAGGCTGTCATAATTTGAAAATATAATATCGTCTGATGTGTAAGTTATTCTCAGTTTGCAATTTCATCTCATGAATTCTAACGAGACCAGGTCCATCCATTTTTTACAGTGTCCATCTCTAGCAGTCAAAGGGCAAGATTGTACCCTTGACAGGTTCCTAGTTTAGTAGAGAGACCCAGGACACACAAACTATAACACACAAACTATGAGCATACACATACATACACATTATTGTCTAGCTATATATGTGTTGACTCCTATCCATCCATTTTCTCTCACATTTATCCCAAGCTGGGTTACGAGGGATGCTGGTGCCTGTACTCGGACAGAACCCACGCATGCTTAGGGGAGAATACGCAAACTCCATGCAGCAAAAGACACCAGGCTGGGATTGAACCCGGAAGCTTCTTACTGCAAGCAATGCTACCCACTGCCCCACTGAGCAGCCCCCTATCAACTTCTATTGATTATCAGTTATTTTCAATCCATTTCAAACCATTACCGGTGAATGCCTAACACAAACTTCTGCAGCCCAAGGTCCAGGCCAAGAAGCAGAGTCATAGCTTAATACACCTCTCTGTAGTTTTCTCCTGCTATGCACCCCATTCAAATAATCTTGCCCACTGCCGAAATCAAATAAATTAGAAAATAATCTCTTAGAAAATAATCTCTACGGAGTAAATCATGATAATCTCATTAAAATTATTGACTTCAATTGAGCAAAACCTTGAAACAGTCAGTTAATGACTTTAATTTTGATAATCGCATTGACTCGATCCAAAAGACATGAACAAATATAGTCCTATATCTAGAGAAAA
>JAGKQL010000069.1:3524322-3578293 GCA_018398635.1 Cyprinodon brontotheroides | reverse complement strand
ACTGTAAAGCAGTGGGAGCAGGGTGACCAAGATGAGACAGTGCCTGGGCGGGGGAGGAACGGCAGGTGAATGAAGTAGCTGCTCATTTGTAGGACTGAAACTGGGGTTAATATAATTTATCAAAGAGTGATTATTAACAATAATAACCAACCTAAGAATTAATTAGAAAACAAATGAAAACCCAAACAGCCCCTTGATTGTGACAAATTTAGGAAAATAGCATTAAAAATAGCATTAGATACAAGCTTCAATTACCAGCTTCAATGACAGAAAAAAGGTTTCAACAACAGTTTTATATTCTTAGATCAGTTTAGTTTTAGGTGATGAGATTTTGTTTTAGAAATGCAAGTGGTGTCGGTGGCATCAAGATTCTTTTATAGCAAATGTCAAGATTCAGGGCCTTCGGTTTGAGCTCTGCTTAAAGACAATGACTACTAATCAAAGTTTGTAGTTTTTAGCTCAATCATGGCCTAACAACTTATCTCTAATGGTCTATCAGCAATACAGCATAATCTCTCTTGGATGAATACGTTATTTTCAGACGGTAAACACCGGCTTGTCAAATAGCAGATGCATTCACATATACAGTTCAACAAAGATAAGACTTATTTGTTCAAAGGGGTTAAATCCCTCACAGAAATTATCTAAATATCCAATGGCTCCGCTTTGTTTGCCAGCTGGATTTGAATATCACTGTTTTACAGATCAGCAAGAGATTGCCCATTTTTAGCACAGACTAAACATACTGAGAGTAAATCAGACTACATCAATACCCTTAATGAAAACCGCTGTGACTCCAAACCATGCTGTGTTTAAAAAGCACTGGTGTAGCATATTTTTCAGACAACGTGGGACAGACAGAGCCACTCTGTATCATTTGCACCACCATGTGTTATCTTAAAGAGTGGCCTATTGCCAATGCGGCTGGCAAAAAAACAAAAACAGAAAACAGGTGCCTTCGGCAAAAAGTGGGGCCATTTGATATTGGCAGAGAAAGGGGTCATTTTAAGTCAGGCAGACCATTTGAAGCAGAAACTACATTCCTGTCTGCTTTCACTTTGACTCTATTTTCTCTGCTCATCATGTCTGACACTGGGCTGACAAAGTTCCTCATTAGTTGCCATCCGTGGCATCACAGTGGTCGGTTGGTGTGTCTCGCCTCAGTGAGAGAACAGCCTCATAGTCTGCTCTTGGTGTTCTTCATCAGGTCATCAGTGTGTCTTGTTAGTTCTTATGAAAGGGTACAATTGTTTTTTTTTGTTACATTTTATATATGCTTGTATCCTCCCTCTTTTGCTTTTCAAAGGATCTCAACTTATATCACTAATGACTGGAAGTAAGAGTCAAAGGGAAGAAATGAGCCTTTATAAATTGTATACATTTAACACAACTTTCAAATTTTATATGGCAGGTTAAAATGTGCTCCACTGAAAGTAGTGGGCAATACACTAAATACAAAGTCGTTTGCGTGGGCAAATGTGACTTTGCAAAATAAAGCATAATAACCGATAGATCGAAACATATTCTCATTATCCGTTCGGTATGAGAATAAGTACGAAGGTTAATACACAATTATTCGATGCGTTTTTGGCGGTTTTCCTCGAAAAAAACAAGATCGTCAGCATCGCGGCAAGACGAGCGAAAAATTAGATCCATGGGATGAAGTAAAACTGGGAAAAACAGATTTTGTAACACTGGTATTATTATAGCTAAGCTTTGAACTTGCTTGTTTTGTACATCTTAGAGTTGGGTTGTTAATCTAAGGGTTAGTTTATTTGCATATTAAAATCTATGTTATTGAATGGTGCGTAGGATGCGCATGTGCAAGGATATCTTGTCTCGAGGCAAGACGTAAAATACGACGAAATACGACGAAAAAAACGTCAAAAACGTACAAAATTACTGTGCATAACTTTTCGTACGATTTCATACGAACTGATAATGAGAATACACTGAATAGGTATGACTCTCCTATTGGGTAATTACTGCATAGGCAACAAGTTTTTAAACCTAACTGGTGCAATGAGTTGCTTCTCATTTCTTAAACAATGATGTTGAATGACATGCTGTGATAAAAGCTAAAGTCAGTCTAACCAAATATGAAAGTGTATGAGCTTTTTTTTGGGGGGTGGCATTTTTTAAATATTTTATTTAAATTTTGATTAGTTCTTAGTTAGTTGAATCTCTTCTTCAACATAAGGTCACATCTGTCTCTGCATCCCATTGCATAACGATGAGTTGTTTTTACTGATTTCACTGTTACTGCGTGCATCGTTTTCAATTTAAAGATACCCGCTGTCGCGAGTATACTCAAATTGATTCAGTTTGAATGAAGTTAAATTAAACATGCTAATACGTACATTTTTTAGATTATGTAGGATCTACAAAATAAGATTACTTTCTCTAAGAAGACAAAACAATTATCTTAACGAGATAAGCTTGGATAAATCCAACAGATGCAAGTTGTTCTTTTTCTGTCATAGTATCTAAACAATATTATCAGTTCACTTTATGACATCAAAAAATAGTGTTAAACTAAAAAATGATGCTTAGATAGATCCATCAGATTGTAGATTTATTTTTTTTCAATATTGCGTTGTTGTTTTGGAATACTTTGACCTAGAGCCACACAGGTTTACCAACCACTAACAAGGTGTGTTATCCTTAAGGAAACATTTTAATGGTGTTAAGGGAAAATAAAATATTACTCTAATTAAAAACTCAATTTGCTGTATATTTTATTATGAGAGTACATATTAAACTCTGTGTAATTAAAACAGAATTTAAAATAACTTTGTGGTTTTAAAAGGGAAATCAAATTATGAAACTTGACTATCCAAGTTTCTTCAGAGGGTGGCTGACAGTGGAGACTGCTGTGGGTATGAAGCATCTCCCGTGGTTGTTTTTATTACATTGGATGTGGAGAACTCTTTGACTATAGAGACTCTGCTGTTGTTATTGCTGTCTTGTGAAGAGGAGTCCCAGGGTTGTGGATTGCATTCTTAATTTCATGAAGCATCCCTCTTTGCAAATCAACTCACGAGGCACCAGAGCAGTCTCTAAAACTGAGCCAGAACTGTTACCCCTACAGATGATGGCAAAAGAGATTGTACCGTGCACAACAAATTTATGAAAGATCCATTTTATCTTGGTGCAAACATTGAAAGACTTCTGCTTCCTCAAGATGCGAAGTCTGCTCTGTTCCTACTTGTACGCATCTGTTGTTCCATCTCTAAAACTTTCCATTGTTAATCTAGAATTGGAATAAGTGGGGGCAGTCGGTTGGTTAGATTCGGCTCATTTTGCACAGCAAAACTTGTAACAGAAAAGCGATTTTCAATAGTACGGAAATTTTTATTAGATTAGATCTAAATACATACCCAGTAAAATTTGATACTTTCAAAACGCAATTTCCCTTTTGTGTAATCTATTGTTGGTGGGCTCACTTGTTTAAACAAAACCTCTACACATATGTAGAATGAGCATTTTCATTTATGAGTAAGTCATTCATAGTATACTGTATATACAGAAACTGTCACTTTCGAGCATTAGGCGGAAACGCACTAAATCGAATGCGCTTTTTTAATTAGAATCAAGGAGTAGTTTGCATTGAGCCACTGACTTTTAGGGGTTAAACTTCATGGGCCGACATTTGGCCAACGGTAAGGCATTATCTGCGTATGTTGACGGCACCCGGCGGCTATCGCCTGAAGCAACATGAAGTCGCCGAGAGGAAAAACTCTCGCAATAGCGGCCAAAACCCAGAGATGGGTGCATTCGGGACGGTTGCGGCACAAAGGAAGCAAAAAGAACAGCGATCCCTACGCTACCACATACTGCATATGGTTATCAGCCATTGAACCCAAACTACTCAGTTGAGATTTGTCTGTGACTTAAAAACAAAGTGAAACAATTGGAAGCTACCAGTTTGTTTTAACAGCTGCTTTTTGCCTTCAGTCAGGGCATATCCGGCAGAAATAAAATGCCGGATTAAGTCAAATGTCCATCTTAAGATTGTATTATTTTCGTCAATGTTGCAGATTCGTAGAACTATACTAATCATTTACAGGATTCTTCTACTGTAGTTGTTTTATCCGCTTTTAGAATGGTGTGGTCAACGTGCTAGCATGCTGTATATGTCATTGCATTGTGTATGTTTTGTTTTTATTGGGAGAAGTCCGGTCATATTCAGTAATTCAAACTTTTGAAAGTAGCACAAAATGGCAAATTGTTACATACTGTTCAATATAGCGAATGAAGTAGTCTTAACCAAGATTCCAAATTTGCTATTTGAGATGGCCTTCTCTCGGGAACTGAGAGCACCGTGGTGCGATCGAAAGAACACTACTACTGCCTACGTGGTTTGGCTGGCGTCCGCGATGCGGTCGCAAACCATTGATCAAGGTCGTGGTAACATATCAGGTGAACATCACCGATGTCGCTCTTATCATTTACTTTGGAAAACCTTTTTCTTCCAGAAATGGTGGCTACATATTACATATTTTTGCTCCGGCCCGAAGTTTGGGTGGCGATCCACTCCCTCCCTGAAGTTGGCAATCCAGCGACGGGCACCGTCCATGGAGGATAAGCGGCTCGGAGAATTGAAATAACTAACTAACGCACCAGTTTTGCAAGATGCCATTTACAACATCCCGGCTGCCGTCACCAAATTGAGCGACATCCGGGTTTCAGCTTCAGCATCCTCTCCGCGGGTTTCAATGATTGAAGATTATCCAGAGGAAATGTCAATAGGTTACATTTCTTGAGGATTCCAGATGTTTGTTCAAATTGATTTTGCTTATTAAAGCAGGGAGAATGGCGCAAGGCTTACCACAGTGTGATATCACTTGCGGGAGGAGTATGTCAGGATGTGGAGGTGTTACTATAATTAAAGGCAAGAAGCCAGGCCTACATACACAATTTCATTGATATACATAGAAAATTATTTTTATTTTTTACTGATTAAATACTAAAATTCAATTAGCAATCACCGCAAACGTGCTGTTTTAAGGGTATACATAAATCGTCCGCGAATCCATTTCGCGCTGATGGGACTTATCCTCTCATACGGCCCTCTACTGAAATTTGTAATAACCAACCGCAAGCTTTTGCAGTAAATGGTACTTACTGGCCATCTATTACGCGGGGTGAAATAAAGAGCATGAAAACCAGGTTGAAAAACTAATTTGGCGCCTCTCATCTGACTTATTAAAATAATAAAGTAGCAGTATAAACAAAACGCACAAAAAACTTATTCAAAGACTCAAATGGCACTCAGAATGTAATATGAACATGGGTCTTCACTGAAGGCCAAAGCTCTGGAGGTTTTACAGGCTTCACTAAAAAGCTGTCACAGTGGTAAAATCCAGTACAACTCAAGATCCGATCTTGATCTTGCTGAAGCCCCAGCAGCTCCTTGAGGCTTCGGCATTGCGGCGGCTGGGGGATTTCCTTGGGGCTGTCTCTCTTCTTCCCTTAATGGGAAGAGGATGGCAATGGCAATGCTTGGCCCCTCTTGGGCGCCTTTGCTCTGGGGATCACTTTGGCCATCTGGGTTTTGAAAAAAACAAAAAACAAATCAAAACTAGATTTGCGGCTCATTAACAATGCATTTGCCAGCAAAGTAGCACGTGTTTAATTTGCATTAGTTCCCTTAAAAGAAATATTTGCCTATGACTTTTTCTTAAATTTCAATATTGCTGACTTTCATGCTCTGTCTGTGTTTTTTGAAACTGATCTCTTTTTTTTTCATGGGAGCTCTGAATTCACTATAACATGGAGTTGAGCTCGATCTACCTAGGTATCACTTTACTAGCAGGCATTTGCAACACAGTCAGGCTCTACTAAACAGCTGTATATTGCCACCATTTGGCTTTCTGGTAGTTCTGTGGTACTGCCAACAGATAGTTCCATGTCTGTTTATGCCTGCTCAATGTATTCAGTTCTGGAATTCTTTTAAGGCTTAAAAATAAATATAAATACACTTCCAGCATGGAAGCTTGGTGTATACAGCTATTTTTATCATTATCAAATTATTTTTGTTCTTGACATGGCATGAAAATGGCTCTTTAAGGATTGTCTCATGACAACCAATTTGCATCCACTAGTTGATACAGAATGAAGCAGAATGATGAAATGGGGGTCCCTATGTCCTCCAGAAGTCTAAACCTATAGCAGCATACCTATAGAGATAGCTCAGGAGTAGTTGACCTACAATAAGTGCTCTCGTAATGCTTCCTAATATTTCTATGAAGCTTTTTACTGTGTATGTTTGTTGATGTTAAAGTAAAGTCTGTTTAAAGAACTATATGACATATTCAATTCAATTCAGTTTTGAACATATACCACCAAGTCACAATACATGTGATTTCAGGGCACTTAACAGATGCAGATGTGATTCATGTTGAAGAAAGTAACAATAGATTAAACATTATACATTGTTTACATACAATGTCTAAAAAGACAGACCATTTTGTTTTGTTTTTTGTTATGTTTTTCTTAATTTTTTGATTGCCTGGCACTTAATTATACTTTCTAAATACCATAAGTACAGAATAGATTTTTTGTGTGACCTTTTTTAAATTTCAGAGGTCTAACTATAAGTGGTAGAATGACCTCTAAATTGTGTTACTAACTGAAGGTCAGATGCTTTTAGTATCTTTCCACAAGGTTTCAATAATACAGTAGTTTGCTAAAATATAGTCCATCTATTCCATTGTAGGCCTACTGGTGTGACTGAGTAAGGTTTTATGGTTAAATTATTGCCTACATCTTTTACAGCTTTCCCACATATAATCCTGAAACCTTTGGTTTATCCTCTTATACCATCCTTTCTCACATAGATCAAGAAAGGTAGGAACCTTTTGCAGGGTAATTTGACTGAGAATCTAAACAAGTTTCCTTCCTCCACTATCTTAAAGTTACAGCGTGTTCAATTTACCCCATGCATTCATTTTTTAAGTGCAGCTACTTCATAAATTGTATCCACCTGCTAAAAGCTACCCCAATGTTGACCCTTGCTTGCTCCTGGTTATTACCTCTTTTTCTTTTCTTGGTTATTTTCTCTCATCTCCTCCCTGTGAAAGAGTATAAGTGGTCCTCCATTTTAAAGGAAAAGAGGCAAGTAGAATCATCTTAGATCACTTTTACATGGGTTTACACTCCTTCACCAGCAACGGCTGTTCTTTTGAGAAGGGATGAAATAAATGAGAGGCTAACGGAAGTTTCATATATTCGTAGAGGCTACGTGCACCGTTTACTCAACCGAATGGCTTTTTCCCCAAAAATGTACTTTAAGAAGGGGGTTTTGCACTTGATTCAGAAGACCAGATTACGATTACTTATTACTCGGGGCAAAAGTGTTTGGAGTTTACTCTCCGCTGTGAACCAACTTCACTTGAGAAAAGGCCATTTGGCACGATTTACATGAAAAAAGGTGCTCAAAGAAAAAAAGTAAATTTATCATTTTAAAAGGTAAATTGTTTTTTTTTTTTTTTGTTTTTCTGGCAGATTGTTTCCAGACCATTTCAACTTCTTTATTTTGTACCCCATGCTGAAGTATTAACAGTTCCGGACCCCCAACCCCACCTTCAGAACTGCCTCAATTCTTGAGGTGGCATAAATTCCTAACAGGGTGCTAGGCTTTGCATTCATTCTCAGGGAGGTTGATCCATATTAGGCATGATGGCATCACCACGTTGCTGCCGGGTGGCCAAACACCACGCTCCAGCGATCACTGAATCTCCAGGTTTCCACCACATCCCAAAGATGCTCTATGGGGTTGAGAATCTGGTAGGCTGTGGAGGCTATTTTGACCTGACAGTGAGCTCATTCATGTGTTCCGAAACCAAAATTAATGAGATTGATTTCAGAAGCTTTTTCGAGCATGGCGCGTATCTATGCTGAAAGTAGCCATCAGAGTTGGGTACATTGCCGATTAACACTAAAGGTCGGACTATGGTCGAAGCTTGGCTGTACTCAGGCCGAGCTGTGGCGTTGCCATGATCTTTCAGTGAGTACCGGGAATTTAAAAGGTACCAAGAAAATATTACCCACACCATGAGCACCACTACCACCAAACTGGAGCAGGTTGATACAAGAGCCAGGGATGGATCCATCACTATGGTGTAGGCGCTGGAAATTCTGACCCTACTATCAGTCTTATCCAGCAGATGTCGCGTAGAGACTCAATGAGACCGAACTTGGCGTTTTCCAATCTTCTATTGTCCAATTTCCATGAGCGTACCAGGTGGCGGCCTCGGTTTCCTCAATTTCACCAGCGCTGAAAAGAATTTTGTACCGGTGACGGTGCTTCACCTGCTGCTGCAGCGGCCATCTGCCTCCGAGTTCCGCATTTTCATGCGTTCGAAGATGCTCTTCTCACTTACACTTGGAAGTTCCATACCAGGGTGGTTATTTGAGTCCTGTTGCCTTCTATCGGCTGGGAACTCGATCACCGGCCATTTCTCCACTCTGGCCTCTGACATCCTTAAAGGGCATTCACCAAAGCCCAGAACACCCCTCCCACTGGATGTGTTTTCTTTTTTTGGACCATTCTGTGTAAAGCCACAGAGATGGTTGTGAAATTTGAGGCCTCCCGGTGGATAAACAGTTTCTGAAATACTCGGACGAAGCTATCTGAAGCGCCAACAATCATACAACGCGTTCAGGGTCGCGGAATCGCCTTTCTTCCACCGCGCACCGATAACGGGTTTTGGGCTACATGGGAGATTTATCTTGAACCGTATCTACGCCGCCTTAATGCGCTTCCAGTTACCGCCATGTGATGGGTGGCTTAGAAGTTAAGTCGTTAACGACTTAGCTGGACAGGTGTAACACCTAACCGAAATGGCACGGTGAGTATATATGTGATGAATTTGACGTGAAATTTTGGAGACCAAGCCAATATAAATGGAGTAAATATTGTCACTGGAGGTACTTTGCATAATAAGGTTCTGGGATTTATATAATGATAAAATATCTTGGTTTATAGTTTTATCACAGTAGTACCATGCGCCAGGTTTTATTATTTTATTGTTTGTTCAAATACCAAAAGTTAATGATTTCTTGTCCCCTGTATCCCGAATCGTAATTTCGATTCTCAGTACACTAAAGTGTGAAATGCGACTTTGTGTTTTGGATCCAATTTTACAATGGAATTCAGGTAGTCCGTTCCGCAGCTTCCGGGCTGATTATTGACAATTTTTGCCGGTAATATATTGCTGATAGAGGTGCTACATTAATCTTTTCTTATTTTCAAATTTGACCAAAGGAACTTCAGTGCAAAGAAGGTTCCCTCCATACACCGCACCTGATTATGAGGTCGCCAGGGGGCAGAGTAAAAGAGAAAATTTTGCATCAAAAGAAAGCCTTTTTATTTTGGGGCAGGACTACCTACCTAAGTGTCCGGGTCAAAATATTGCTTAGCATCATATTTCATACGCATACTCTGCACAGAACACTCCACTACACATCAGAGTAGGCCAGATTTTCCATACATGTTCATGACCCCACAGTCAAGAAAAATCCGCTAAATTTCATGAAGAAAAAAGAAGAGGTAACCATTTGCTTTTGATCAGCTTCAAGAAACTGAAATGGGGTCGAGTCGGCCGTTAACATAATATAAGAGTAAGCTCCTTTTTACTGCCTTCCAGGAGTAAAATGTGACCCAAAAGTATAATTTAAATCTTACTTTGGTGGCAGCTCGTCATGATATCTTTTCAAATTTACTTTCACCCACATCCATTTACGCCAGTTTCCTTTTTATATCACTAACTTTTTCCCTAAAATTGGCAAACTTACATCTTCTTTGATCTTGACCTAAAAGTGTGCTGACTTAACCCAGTGTTTTTCAACCCTGGTCCTCAAGGCAAACTACTTTATATACATGGGTGGCTCTAGACAGAGGCCAACAAGGGCCAGTGCCACTGTAGAACAGGCCCTGGCCCCTATTAGGGTCCCTGTCCTTAAAACATACACTGAAAAAAATAATACAACTGCTTTTGGCATTTAATTAATCATAATTAGTTTCTTTGACACAATTGTTTTATTTCCTACCCTGCTAACATGAAACAATTATGTTAAAGTAACTGAATATGATTAAGTAAAAGGCAAAAATAGTTGCATTATTTTTTTTGGTGCACACTACAAAAATTAAAATATAAGTAAGTCTGTTTTTTTTCTTGGAATACATAAATTATCCCTTGATGTGAGTAGGTGGATGAGAGAAATTGCAGATGAAATACAATTTTTTACATGTAAAATAAGAGAAAAATCACAATTATCTTATTTCAGGTCCATCACATCTCATTTTCTGATTTTAAGGGCAAAACTATTCAACTACTTTTATTTTTTTGTTTGTAGATTTCTTAAGATTGAAAAATCACTAAATAAATAAAATAAAATAAATCAACTAGTGATCTAGAACCCGGCTTTAACTACGCCTGATTTTTATTAAATGAAAAAATTTGCAAATATCTGAATCAGGTTTTTTAAAACAGAAAAAAGAAACATTCAGGGCAACGTGCTTTTGGGAGCAGGGTTAAAAACATTTTTTTTCCCCAACTTTATTGTTTATAACATTAATTACATGTTTCAGTAGGAATCTCCATTTAGCGTTTTTACAGAAAAAAAAAAAGGCGACGAGAAATTCAACTTAACTTTTGCAAGGCAAAGGAAGAAGGTACAATTAAATTAACAGAAAAAAAAAATTAAATAAAATAACAGGCATTTATAATAAATCATAGTAAACCAATCTCCAAAAGGATATATATATGACGTATGTAGAATTCAAAATCAACAATTAACAGAGACATACTTATTTAGGCAGTGCGACAAATCATGTTAACTTGAGTTAAAACACAAGAAATGGTGACATGTCGTTACATAGCTTTTGTATATGTCCATATTTGTCAGCTAACAAGGATAAAGATGAATAGAAGAATTTGAGTTCATTTTTAAAACATATAACTGAAGGTTCTTGATTTTTCTATTTACATACATGTATATGATATTTTCCCATACTCATGACAATATTGATTATGTCCGATAAATCTTTCGCAATATCATTTTTGTATGATAGTATGTGATTTATATTAAATGGGGTTATATTTTCTATTTTGGTACTCAACCAAATATGCATGTTCTGCCAAAAATTACATGTGACTCTACACAGAAGAGATGCTCCATAGCAGGGGTCTGC
Organism: Cyprinodon brontotheroides; assembly: GCA_018398635.1. Lineage (NCBI taxonomy): Eukaryota > Metazoa > Chordata > Actinopteri > Cyprinodontiformes > Cyprinodontidae > Cyprinodon > Cyprinodon brontotheroides. The sequence goes on along the minus strand of JAGKQL010000069.1, from coordinate 3,567,093 downwards.
AACCTGCGGCTCCAGAGCCACATATGGCTCTTTGGACCCTCTCCAGTGGCTCTTAATAGTAGCTAAAATGTATATAAAGAGCTAAATAATTTACTATAATATATACCGGTATCAATTAGCTTTAGTGTTTTTTATAAGATGGAAAAGAATGAGATTAAAAAGAACCAGAAATATGTTTTAAGAGACATTTTTCTATGAATTAGCTTGAAAATTATATGTTTTAACATTAAAAATACATGCTTTGTTGATTGTTTGAGATGGCAACAACTAATTTCCTATACAAGATTTAAAAAAAAAAGGTTTTCTAGAAAAAGTCATGTTATATTTTGCGGCTCTAAACAACTTTTACTTGGTCGAACTCTGGGCAAAACGGTTCTTTGGATATGAAAGGTTGCAGACCCCTGCTCCATAGTTTCAAGTTCTTCATGGCAAAAAACACAGTTATCAACTTCAAATCCAAATCTTTTTTTAAGATTTTCTCCTGTTGGGTAATATCTATTCAGAATTTTATATTGTACTTCTTTTACTTTTGGTGGGATGGGCCATTTTAAATATTTGAAATATTTTCCTAAGTTGCCTGATTCATTAAATATTCGAATTTTTGTCATTGTATTAAACTGATGAAAGGCTTTGCATTTTAAAGGCTGTACCGATAAAGTTGTTGTTACATTTTTTATCTCCAATTGGCAAATTATCCATTTTTAATTCTAAGGGTTAAAAACATCCCTTCCATCTCCCTCCCAGGCTCGGGTGATGCCACCCTCTGCAGCCAGAACGGGGCGCACCTTTGTGGGCGGCCTCCTCGGTGCGCTCCTCTCTGCTGCTGATGCCGCTGTGCCTCCATCTCCAGCACAATCAGGTGGAGGCAGTCAAGATAACTATAACACAAATTGAACGGTGAGCAGCCTTACACAATAAAAGCCTAGCTTGGAGTTTCAAATATTGGAGTTTTATTTTGAAAAACGACTCCGAAGCCACATTTCCTGTCTAGTGGCTCGCCTTGACAGCAGGGATGCAGGTGGAGCGACTCGGGCAGGACCGCTCACATCTGTTTTGAAGGAGAAACGGGGGAAGAAATTCTGCTCCTCTCTACGCTGTGGATAAAAAAACAACAACGTATAAACTACTTCCAGGCTTTTCCAAAGGATATTAAATAATCTCCGTTTGTCTTTGGAGAATAACGGGATTATCCTAAAATACAAGTAAGGACTTTTTTCTTGTTACTATACTGTGTTTTATTTTATCTGGCTCTTTGTCTGCGTTCAGAGGAAATCTTAACATATGATGACAGTTGCTGATGCTTATTTTATTCTTTTATTAATGCGCTCTTTATTCTAGTGTGAAGAAGATGAAGCCAGATGACGCGCAATGAGTGAATATTTGACAGGAGGTCTGAGCTGTGCTGTTTGTTTTCGGTTGCTTTCTAAGTAGAGGCGCTGAGTTTTGTGTTTGGAGGAAACTGGTGGAAATGAGTGGACATCACGCGTGGTAGGAGTGTGGAAACCCACTGCGACCGGTGACAGAAACGAGCTGTGGATGTGTTTACGCAATGTCCAGACGACTTGTGCGGGATTTCTTGCCCAGGTCCCGACACAGTCCGAGGAATTGTTGGATTATTCAGAGCTGTGTGGGTTTAACCACTGCAGTGATGAATTGCGATGTTTGTGGTGAATCATTTAGCTTTCTTTTTAATCACGTATAATGTACTACTTTCATCTGGAACAATAGAGCTTTTTAAATGAATCTTTGCGCGTAAATTACTAACATTTTCCTCTTATAATGGATGAATTATGTGTTTCTCCTTATCGTTCATGGTGAAGAAAGGCTTAACATACAGTAGAGAATTGTTAGGTATGCCAAATTAGGCCACCGGAGGGTAGAGTCTCTTAAACAGCTGCATTCCTTAAGAGAAAAAAAAAAATAATGCCAGTGACCCGGTTGTTAATGCAATGCATCCTTCAAGTTCATCTTTTAAGAGTCTTTCAAACTGAATCAGCTCGATGAGTTTGAAAGACTCAGTATGTAGGACTTTGCTGTGCCGAGACAAGCGACGGCTGCGCCACCGCGTCGCCAAAACGCCCACTGTGATGCGTAATGGTGTCTTCTCCACGCATGATTCCCAGAGCAGTGCGCTATGACAAAATATATAAAATGGGGGGGAAAGAAGCATAGAATACAGGTTAGATTATTAGCAGCTGTACTGAATGTAGGCTGTTGAGCTCTGCGCAGAGGCAGACTTGGATAAAAGGACAACACACGAGAGACAGCACACGCCACAGGGAAAGCAGTCTCGCTCTGTGTTGCACCGATTTCAGCGAAACATATGATCTGTGTATCCATGTCTACTCACAAAAGTCCCGCTGTTTGAAAATACTCCAGGGTTGGAGAATCTTTGATATGTTACTGACCTTCTTAAAACATCCCTGATTGATTTTTGCTGAGTGTAATTATTCTGATCCCAGCAGAAGGAGGTTCTCAGGCTCTAAATGTCTAACTAATCTAAAAGTCATCACAGAAAGGACTTGAAGGAAGCAGTGCCAAAGGATTGATGCTACATTTCTGTCGAATCATTCAAATGTAACCATGTTTTATAAATTAGTAGAAACAGTGCCACATTTTTTGCTGATTTTCCAATAATCCTGAAAGCTTTGCTTTTCCCTCTTAGATAGTCCTACTGTAGCTGTATTAGGAGGTTGTGTCTTTTTTTACTTTCATACTTAGAATTTCCTATAAGAACACCATACTTATCTCTACGGAAGAGGATTGGGGCCACTGAAAAAAAAAAGTTTACTGATTTTTAAATTTTTATTTTCAGTTTGAAATAGCTGGGAAAAAAGTCAAATTCTGACTTTTTTTATCGTCAGAAATTCAGTAAAAATTCTAAGAAATTAAAAGTCAAATTACGAAAAAAGTCCACAGATTTACTGAGATTAAAGTCAAGAATTGCTGAGAAAAAGACAAATTACGAGATTAAAGTCAAGAATGCTAAAGAATGATGAGATTAAAATCAGAACAAGGATTAAAGTCAAAAAGCACGAGCACCCCCTTTCAGAGAAGCTAAGAATTCACTGAGAAAAAAAGACAGAAATTCTGAGAGTTAAAGGAATCTGAATTCTGAAAAAGTCCCAGAAGATCTACTGAAAAAAAGTCCAATTCTGACTTTTTAAATCAATCAGGAATACCTAAATAAAATTCTAAAGATTAAAGTCAAAATTCTGAAAAAAGTCTGAATTCTGAGATTCAAAATCAAAAATTCTGAGAAAAAGAAGAAAAGGAAGTGAGGGTAAAGTCCCGGAATTCACTAGAAAGGAAGTCAGAATTTCTGGCACCCCATCTCAGTACGGCACTATGTACTTTTCTCTGACTTTTTTATCGTCAGAAGTCAAGTAAAGATTTGAGATTAAGAAGTCAGAATTCTGAGAAAAAAGTCAGAATTCCTGAAGGAGGTTAAAGATCAGAATTCTGAGATTAAAACCGAAATTTCTGGACACTGATTGAAAATTTTTTGCCACCCCAGAAGCCAGAATTCACGAGAAACAAAGGGTTAGAATTCTGAGAGAATTCCGAGATTAAATTCGAGGAAAAGTCAGAATTCTGAGATTGGAAGTGAGAGTTTCTATGATTGGAAGCTTTCAGAATTCTGAGAAAAAGAAAGAGTAATTTTGAGATTAAGGTCAGAGGTATTCTGAGAAAAAAGGAACAAAAATTCTGCGAGATTAAAAGTCAGAATTCTGAGAAAGATAAAATTCCTGAGATTAAAGTCAAAATTACCGAGGTAAAAGCCAGAATTCTGAGAGAAAGAGGTGAGAATTTTTTGAGATTAAAGTCAGAGGAATTCACGAGAAAAAGACAAAATTCTGAGATTAAAGAGATCAGAATTCTGAGAAAGTCAGAATTCTGAGATTAAAGAATCAGAATTCTGAGATTAAAGGCAGAATTCTGACTTTAATCACTCAAAATTCCTGACTTTTTTATCGTCCAGAGAGTCAGTAAAGATTACTGTATTAAAGGTCAGAATTCTGAAATTAAAGTCAAGAATCCTTTTGAAAAAAGTCAAGGAGAATACTGACTTTCCCCATATTAAACTGAAATAGAATTTAAAGATAGTTTAACTTTTTTTTTTTTCTAATAAGCCCTAATCTCTTCGTGTACATCCCCACCCTTACTACATTTTTGGTGCTTTTATACTTAAGAAATACCTGTTCAGCTTCAAACGCTATATAATGCAGACACCTTCAGCATCAAATGGGCCTGCATGCTGTGTAGTTTCGTTCCAGTTTTGCTTTCAGGGGAGCTTTCAGTGTACTTCACAAAAGGTGTTTAACATTGCCTTTGTGGGTGGAGATGAATTATAATAATTGCAAATTTCACGTCAATTTGAATAAATTGTTATGCAGCGAGAGCAAAGAGTGGATTTGAGGTCCTAGGCTGCTCTTTGTTTTGACTCATCTTTCTGACACGAGCTTTTCAACAACTTTCCTAAATATGAATTTGCACTTTATGCTTTTTAGCTGAAATGTCATCGTTTTGTATAAAAACAACACCGAGCTTGGCATTTAAATGCAGCCAGAGAAAAAGCCCATTTCAATTCTGTGATTTATCACTATCCATCCATCTAATTCATCGTGTGTGTCAGAGTTCTGATGGGTTTGTCCTACATGGGAGGTGAGGAGTTCAAAGACATTTTGGCAAAAGATAATCCTGTGCTCATAACTGAGGAGACCTGACACTACCTTTCGAATAAAACTATTTAATGACAAATTTAAATATTTTTACTCTGCTACCCAACCTTGGTTTATTGCCATAGATTTCAAAGGTTTCTAATACCAAAACTCTATAAAATGTGAAACTTTAAACCTTGAAAATAGAAATAAAAACCTAGCTTGAAAGTAAATGATAATCTGCAGAACCAAATTTTCCTGATAATAAAACATACAAGTCTTTATAGGTATCTTGATTATTAGCTTTACAGATCTATAGTAGGGATGAACGGTTTTGCCAAAAATCTTATATGCGCTCCTTTTCAGACAATATTGTTATTTTACCTTGATTTTAGTTTGCACTAAACACAAGCAGGAATATATTCTTACGCCATGGTTCTATTTTCTTCATGACCTTGAAGAGTTTGCTCATCCAGAGTCCAGAAGTCATAGGACTTTACTGTTGAGATGAAGATGCTTACTTTTGCATGTATCTGCGCTAGCTGTAACTCCCTCTACCTTTCTGTGTGGTAGAAAACCTACTTTAGGCATATTACTGCCACCTAAAGGGCTGGAGTGAGACATTTAGTGTCTTCTGTTAAATGTCACCATAATCGGAGGCCTGTGCCATTTAAAATAGAATGCCTCTAGATTTTTTTTAAATTGCAATTATTTCCCAAATGCAATTAACTGCCTAACCCTCATCCATAGTCTTTATTTTTCGTTTCCACAATAGCTTGGTTTAATTAGATTAATGATGACAACGTATTTTAACATTTTTAACTCTTGTTTGAATTTAGAATTTGGATTTAGAGCTAGGATTTAACTCCAGAGTATACTATGATTATTCAAAGGCAGCTGTTGTTTGGAGTTGTTTTAGTGCATTCACATCAAACACAGAGAATGGAGCAAACGATTTGATGTTTTTGATGTTATCCCTGTGTAAATACAAAGTGAGGAGCAAATTCATGCTTGGTGATGCAAAGTGTATGTTTGGAGTGATGGCAACTGAGCATATGAGGTGATAAGAGCGAAATGGCGACTTCCTGAGCGGATGCACGGACAGAGCAAAGCAGAACCATGAGTAGGTGCAGTGAACGTTCTGTTTTTTTTACGTTCAGACATCTAAGCTTGTTTGTCAAGTCGTGTCGAAGTAGCCAATCAGGTACTGGAAAAGGTTGCCGTGTAGTGTAGTATCTCTCAATGTGTGTACTTGTGTGTTCTCATGTGTTCGTGAAACATCATCAGCCTCAGCCCTAGCACTGTTCCAATTCACAAGAACACAAGACAGAGAACTGACAAAGTCCCCAGATGTTGTTCTCGCCCCTCCATTTTTACTGAGTATACATAAGAGCAGACTTGTCCGTTCTTGAGATTGACACTTGTCCCAGCATGCATTGTGGCAGCAGCAGCTTCCATGGGAGCACTCACAGAGTTCAGAGTATTAAGTTAAAAGTTCTCTTTTCTGTTGCCGTTGCTCTATAAAAATATGTGTTAAGATAATCTGAGGCGAGAATATTATACTTTCAAGTGTCTTTTACTGATTTAGTGCATAAATAAAGAAAAAGTTCAGATGTTGAGAGGACCGTGGAAACAAGTGGACCTCCGAGTCTAACCGCAGCCAGGGCTAATTTTAGCCCGTCTGCAGCAGCCCTCTATCGGCCTAGATGTGTGTGAAGTACCACTGCCTTTTTTTGCTTTATTGGGCAAAATGTTAATTTCATTTGTGTTTATCTGACTGTGTTAATTAATATTCCCCCACTAAATGAAAATAATAAGAATGTATTATTATCTAGAGACTATTAATAACAGGAGGTGAAATGCAGCTCTTTTTGGTCAGAATTGCTAGTTGTTGATTTGTTGCTCTGTGGTACAACAGTTCCTGATACTGGGTCCTGGACAGAAGTTCAGTTTGAAGCGGCCATCATCCAGACGCTACACCTGAAGCAAGTAGTGGTAATCACGAAACCAGGTGCATCTCCAGAGGCTCTGGTGTGATCAAAGGACACATACCCTGTTGTTCAGCTTTCCACATTACATACGGCATCCTTGGTAAATTTGATGTCAAGGTTGTGCCTAACAGACAAGAATAACCATCAAGCAGATAGAAGCTTCTCCTACTTGATAGCGGAATTTCTGAACTTTGCCACATTGTCATTGAGGATTATTTGTGAGAGATAGGCGAGATTAACCAAGGGAAAATGATGTCCTTTTTGCTGTGAAGATAGCATAATAGAAAGTAACCCCCGTCCCAGAGCAAGGTTCTTATCAGAAAATAATTCCAAAACTTTAATTGAAGGACAAATCGGCTGTTTTAGCGCTCTGTTAAAAATAATTACGATTCTGAATCGATTCTCATACTATTACTAAAGATTGATTTGATGCATTTTCCCCTGTCCATGCAGCTGCAATCAACTTGAACATTAATATAATCCTAGCATTAAGATGACTATACAGTCATTTAATTCATGTTTTAATAGCAGCTATCCAATCTGCTATCAGATCAGATTGAAAATAATAATTTCTAAATCTTGAGAATCAGAATTAAAGGGATATTTTTGAATTTTGAATTGCTATCCAGCCCTAGAATCTATAACTTATTGATTTACAGATTTCCATACCTGATCTAAGGATCTCTGTATCTCCTCAATATTCCATACCATTGAGCTCCTCATTATGTTCCTTCATTGTAGATTTACAGTTGTGTCGTAGTCTTTATTTGATTTTTAAACCGTTTCATAAGCTAATAAATTTTAATTTTTGTTTCTTTTCTTGTGTTTCTTATCTTGGCATTTTCACCTTGTCATATGGAGGAGCTGGTTGCCTAAAAGTTGGTATAACCTCCATAATGCTAACTTGAGTCCGTTAAAGTAATTTTGGGAAGGGGCGAAAATACTGGTTAGCTGATTGGCCTATGTTGGTGATAGACGGCCCAAATAAACCAATCAGATCAACGAAGCATATGACGTACTAACAGAGCGACGACGAAAACGCAACCACAAGCCAGGCTACTCTTGCGGCCAGTAGGAGAAAACAAAAACATCTTTTCCTCTGAGAAAAGCCTCCCAGAGCAGTGTTTTCTTCTTTCAGTGAAAAATACTCTGTAATTCGATAAAACTTGCCGATAGCTGCGCTAGCTAGTTTTCGCATGCGGCTGGGCAGCGCCATGTTCTTTGGAGCTGAACTGTCGGCACCTGCGTTGCGTCACACCTCAGCCACGCCTCACAAACGCTGATTGGGCGTTCGTTTTGGTGAACGGCTCAATTTTTTTCTTTAACGAGTAGCCAGACTGATCTGCGAGTTAAACGCCCGAAGCTCGCGAGATCAGGGATGGTCTCCGCGAACTTCATAATGCATCTTTCCTTGTGCTACAGAGAACTCCCTAAGGAAGCATCGCCAGGGCTCCAGGCACAACCCCTAGAATTTTGTGTCGGTACATCAGATAAAATTTCAAAAGACATACTTGACCAAATTTGAAGGGCCAATATAAATGCTTCTTCAAGGCTCTGTATCTCCAGCTCTATATGGAGTGGATTTTGCTCCATCATTGTTTGAAGCAACAGGAAATTTGAAAAAATGCTATTCAAAAATGAAAGTTTTTAAAATGATATAATCATAAAAGGATTTTGAAAATTGCTTTACTGTTATCTTAGACTTTATTTCAGCAGTTTCTTAAAATTCTGAAAAATATAGTTTAAAAATGTATAAAAGAAAAAAAAATTGATAGAAGAAAATTGGCAAATAATGTCCATATGTGCTCCAACAGCTCTTCCTAACCCGTACCCTTTTATTAGTGAGGAAGTCAGAGTGGAGCTCATAAGAAAAATAGTCTATCATGCAAAAAGCTTCAGCACCACTGAATTGGTTTGATGAAATGATTTGTGACAGATTGGGAGGACTAGTGTGAAGCAAAAAGAGGGTGATACACTGTGTCCTAACAGGTTTATGAAGCCCCACTCCTCTCTTCTCTCCAACCTCCCTGGTTAAAGACAAATACAAAATCTAGTGTCTGGATTCAGACTAGATCAATACTAGTTATCCTTGCTGGACATCTATTATTGAATTACTCAATCTGAGAGTGTCTTTTTTTTTCATGCCTTTAAACGCAGAGGAAAAAATGATCATGTGACGATACCAGTTGGGTTCAAAGCTGACGCTGGCTTTTAACAACTCGCCTTTGGTGTTTCTAATTGAGAAAGAGTGGTGAGACTTAGAAATCCTGGATCTGTGCCACGTACTCCGTTGTATTCCACAAAGATTGAGTCATGAATTAATTTATCAGAGCTCACAAATGCATTTGAATCTTATATGAGGGATTCTCTTTCTTCCCTCAAACGGCTGAAAGAAATGTAATCCCAACCCCGTTTATCATATCTGAGTAACCCTAAAAAAAGCACACTGCTGCTGAATTAATAAAGATGTGCATTGTGGCCTCTAGTCAGAGCTTGATGTGAAATATTTGCATTATCATATGGCTCATATTTAAAAAGGTTTATGCAATCGTTTTTTGGCACTGCAGCGTATTTGCGGTGTCTTAAATAAAAGAACCTAGATCTAGTTATTGCATGAATCAGACAGAAAGGCCCCTTGTCTTACAGCTTTCTTGGCTTCCTCTCAAGTGTCATCTCCCTCAGGTGGCACGCAGCCTAGACCCGAGAAAACTCTTGACCCAGGAGTCTTTCAGAGCCAGTTAATGTTTCTGGCGTGGGGACGTGTTTAGCACCTGCCAGGGAGCTGCTTAACCCGAATTATTTCTGCACATAGGCAGCTGCTCTTTCTCACGTTTGAAAATATCACGTTTTTTTTTGTTGTTTTTTTTTCCTCATTAGAAAGGACACGTCCCAGGAAAGACAAGCTGCTGTATCCTCACTGGTGGTGATGATGTATTCAGCTCTCTCAGGCTTCCTAACTATTAGTGGCCTTTTGCCATTTGCTGCAAAAAATGTTAGAAACCTTATTCAGCTTTGGGTTTAGGACTCTTTATCTTTGAGAGGTACTTCTGAATATAATAAAATGGATTAAAATGCTATTTACATGCCTTTAATATTTTCACATTTTGTCATTTTATTACCATTTTCATTTAGATTTTTTTTTTCATATTCTTCTCACAAAATATGGCACAAATGTGAAATGTTTTTCCAAGAATAATATAATTAGATTTTTTGGCCTGAATCTTTATTCAGCCCCTCTAAGTCAAATATTTTGTAGCTCAAGTGTTTCCAGCATTTTCATCTGAAATTCTTGTGGGGGTAAATCTCTGCCAGCTTTGTACAGTTTGGATAGATAGCATAAGTGAAATCTTTTTATTTTTTTAAGGTTTTATGAATTTTAATTGAATTTAGTGGGGAAAAAAATTGGAAAATGCTCTTTAAAAGGGCTTCCTAAATACTTAAAACCTGTGACTCCTGTAGTAGCAATACAGCAGATTACTTTACTATATATTTGTATAAGATATAAAAGTAAAAGTAATAATTACTGTACTATTATTTTTTTAACTGAAGTTATCTTATATGCATTTTACATTTTTAATCATAATTTTAAACTAGAAACTATGGCTAAAAGGATAGGGGTGTGACGGGAAATAATCGTTTTGGCGATATATGCGTGACGTATTCGCTGCCCAATATAATATCGATCTTTCAGCACTTCTTAGTATCGATTTTCAACTTTCAAAAATGGTTACATAAAACATTGATGGGAAAATGGGCTACCTCTGCACCACCACACTCTGGCAGAAAGTGCTGTGGAGCTCCTTTAACTGTGCATGCAGCACCAAATCTGTATTTGAGGCAGTCACAGTGGAAGAAAGACCCCAAATAACATGGATAAATAATACCTAATCAATATTTTCTGATGAAAATATACAGCACTTCCTGTGCTGTTTTATCTCATCATTTGATTTTGATAGCTGGGGAAATATGGCATTATATAGTGATACTGCAATATCGTGATAATATCGTATCGCGTAACTCCAAGTATCGCGACATGTATCGAATCGCAACAACCTCATGCCAATACTCACCTCTAATTAAGGACATTATTTAAATGGATATTTATTATTTAAATGTGCATTTTAGCATTTATAATTTAATGTTCAGATGTTCAATTTAATCTTCACATATTAGCTACATATCTAACCCTTGTGTGCTATCCATAACCAGTGCAATAAATGTAAACGTTAGACAATGTAGTGCTCCATCTAGCCTGGCTTGCCTTATTCCAGTCTTTTGTTGCATAACAATAATTTGACTGAATGTGAATAAAAGCCTAAAATCTAAGAAAAATAGATAAATTAATAAAAGTTGCATGCAATAATTTCATGACACATTTATTTATTTTGTTGGATATTCAGATGTAGGTATTTCATCATATATTTGGGGCCTTTATATACCTTAGGGGAGACATCACAATGAATGTGAAAACCATCTTGTGACCCCCTATTTGGTGTTTCATGACCGCCTGGGGGTCGGGACCCCTACTTTGGGAACCCTGCTCTAAATTAAACCCTTATTTTATAGCTGTGAATGTGCTTACAGTCTCACCATTCCAAAGCCTTGAAGCTTCAAACATTTTTTTTTTATAAGTTTACTTCATATAAATGCTGTAGCTCCATTTTCATCCAAACTACAATCAGTTCTGATCAGATACATGCTAAAGAAAAGTATAATGTTTCTGTTATTACTAGGGCTGTCAGTTTTAAAGCTTTATTAACGCGTTAACTGCTTAAGACTATAACGCCGACATTTTTTTTAACGCACGTTAATCGCGCATCAAAACAAACGCACCGTGCGCTTTTGTTCTTTATTTTTCCGCAGCGCTCGCTGTACTGTTTGTTTTACCCTCCGCGCTTTCCGTAGCTTCAGGAACGCTAAGTTTTGGGAGAGTCAGCAGCATAACAGACCCGTGCTTTGAATGAGCAAAAATGGCCAGCAGACAAGGTATCCTGAATGATAAGTTTCATTTTAAAGTTATCCCAGAAGGCTGTCTTGACAAAACCTGAGTCCTATGTTCCATGTTGTCCAGAAGAAACGAGCGTCTCACTGGCTTAGTGCCAACAAGACAAAGAACTAAATTAAGTCATGTGGAATGCACTGCTGCTGCAATTCCTGTTCAGACCAAAGGAATATTAAAGCATTTTGAAAATGTTCTACATGTAAAATGTTATGTTGTTGAGATGACTGCAAAGCCCAGTTATTGTAAATTCGTTTTGGATTTATTTACTATTTTGTGAGCAACTTCATTTTATTTGAATTAAGTCTGAATTTCATAACGGAATGTGCACTTTATTTTAACAGTACATCTTTATTTTTGTCCTATGTTTGAGAAAAACTTAATTTTATGGAGTTCTTTGAAGTACTGTTTACTGTTCTGTAGTTTTGTAATTTTTTACAATTTTGAATAATTATTGGCCGGAATTTAAACCAGGATATTTTTATTCTAGTTTTTAAAAGTGCTTTAAAAAATAATAATTAAAAACTTATTGTATTAGCAAGTTTTTTTTACATTATTGCACATTTGCATTTTTCGAAAATGCCCAAATAAAAATAAATAAAAATAAAAAGATAGAATATGCATTTAATTTGCGATTAATCTTGAGTTAACTGTTGATATTATGCAATTAATTGCGATTAAAATTTTAAATAGTTTGACAGCACTAGTTATTACAGATGGGTACTAGTTTGCTAATGGTCATGTGCTAATTAAGTTTTTAGACGCTGTATAACATGTAGGTATAATTTAAAGATGCAGAAATATGTTGAAAAGTTAGTGTGATAATTGCTGGACCATATAACCTAATATCTGACGCTGAGAGAGAGAGAGACTTTAAAATAGTAAGCAGGAATGTATCTTTTCTCCAATGTCTTTCTTCAAAATGTAATCCTTTGTTTTCTGTCTCATATATTGGAATAATCCAGCATTTCTCCACATTCACTATCTGTCAGGTTCATAGTCTTCTATTACTTCACCAATCCAAAGGATTACAGCTTTACCATGCATGGATTGGTTAGGTCACATCAGTCAGCTATCATCCTAAGCACAGCATTTCTTTAAATGAAACTGGACTTAAGTCAACTAATACAGAGGGTATCTCTAGGCATTCCAGGAGCATACATTTTGTGAGTCTTTTTATATTTTTTTCTGCATCGCCCACCTTTTTTGTTTCATCTCAGCAGAACAGCTTGAAAGATGTAAACAATGCTTACAGTCAAGTAACCCTAAGAGAATCACTCTGACCACAGTTTAACCTGTTTTTTTCACAGGTGTTTTTTTTTTTTTAGATGCTTTTGCATGTATATTTAGACTAACCCTGTAGATTTTTCACCTCCACCTGCATTTTCAAGTGTTGCTATGAATAACCTTAATATGCACCTCTCCTTTACTCTCAATATGCCATCTGAAATTAGGTCTGGATTGTCCCACACACGGAGGATAAATGAACTGAGCAACAGGGGGCACCTAGGAGCCGTTGAAGGTCATGATATTGAGATACTGTCTGCTGCCGTGTCCACAGTTGCACTCACTCTCCTCCTCCCTCTAGGCGATAGAGAGAGGTGATTATTCTGCAAGCCACAATCATAGCATGGCTTTGGCCAGCCACAATGCCACCTTTAAAGGATGCGGTTCTATTTCTGCTCGGTGCGGTAAACTCAGCGAGCCTTAATCAGGCTTCCATTGTCGTCTGCGTTATTTTGGCAGTGTGTTTGCAGACAGGGTACAGTGGAGGAATGGGAACCATTTCCCTGCAGGATTCTCACACGGAGAGCTCTCAGCAGCCAAGGACGTTGGCTGAGCAGGAAGGGTCAAACAATTACCCAGCACCATTCTCTGTGCTGTAATGAGCCAATAATGGAGAAGCCCTGTTGAATGATGACTGCTGACACCATTTAAATAATTCGGGGAGAGCAAAAAAAATAAACGAAAATATTAAAGAATTGAAAGAGAAATTGGTACTCAATCTTGATCAAAATTTGCTTAATTGAACTTGGGAGTTTTATATTTGCTTTAAAACACCAACTTCATTTCTAGACCAAGTGTATTTTTTTTATTTTTCTTTGTACTATTATGGCTGCTTTTAGTAGCCTCTCTTATGTTGATGTAGCCCACGCCCCACCCCCTCTCATCTTCCTATTTGTCAGGAGAAAATGAGTCTCATGTCACAATCATGCCGTTCTGCCAGTTGGGCTGCCACTTAACTCATCTGAGAAAGAAGAAATGCTGAGATGGAATATATGATGGCTAAATGTGTCAAAATAATGGGAAAGAGAGGTGCTGCTGGGTGCAGGGGGGGTAGTGACAGAAGAGGCAAGTCTCAGAGCCTCTACCCTTCTATCCCCTTAAGCGTAGGTGTTAAAGTCCAACCATCCATCGGCACTTCTTGGTGAGACTAATTGAGTAGCTGCTCTGATTAAGGCTTTTGAATCAAACTTTGGCCCAGGAACAAATCTTCGTGAACTTTAGGGGGGCTCTGAGCTCAGTGAATAAAGGGGCGGATTTAGGAAATTTGGAGCCCTAGGCAAAGACAAGCATGGGGCCCTCTGAATTTAGAAGACAACACATAAAACACATAAAACAGACCCATTACACAGATAGAGAAAATTTAATAGGGCTTGGTCGTCATGACGTAAACACTTTGCGTTTCCGCCATATTGACGGCCTCTTTTACCGCGGCTCAGACTACTGCCTATGACTACCGTATACTGTACTCCTTCTCAGCCTGATTAATTTCACCTTAACTTGATTTCACAACCATGGTAAACCGTTGCTGTATTGTGGGCAGTAACAGCTCTCAACACATGATAAGCCATGGGAAAAAGCATAGAAAAAATGGGTTAACTTTCCACTGCTTTCCTGCCTGGAGATGTAACCATGGAGACCAAGCGTCCAGAGATAAAGCAAGAGTCGTCGGCCCAGCTTGGATCGTGGCTGTAAGAAACGACTGAACATAACTTTCCCACAGTATCCCAAATGTCATTGAGGAGTGTGTTCCTGCATTTTCATTCTGGTAAGTAAAAGATGCACGGTTTTTATTTTATAGCCTACTTTATTTCTTTTCCTTTGTTAAACAGTAATGCCTACACGGGAAAACAACAAAAAAAAAAAGGCAGCGGAAAAATGCTCTAAATCCGTGAAGAAACCCGGATGGTTGGCAGTTAACGTTACTAACTACACCTTTGAAACACCATAGCAGCTAGTTAAAAGTACACATTACATGCTTCAAGTGGTTGTTAGCATTAGCTGTTAGCAGTTGCTAAACTAGCAGGTTCCAGAGCCCCGCCTGATCACAGCTTTACCTTCGCATTTGGATTACTGTGTTCCCACTGTTTTGATGGCTTTTTATGCCAGTGTGCAGCTCCTGAACCCATCCATTCATGAACTGCACATGAGACTCCGCAAGGACTTGTAGCTCTCGAACTGTTTTGGAAGTATAGGCGCTCACTCATCGGTGCTCCACTCATTGTTTGGAACTTCATATGGATCCAAATTACTAATAATGCTGATTTTGTCAACATACCGGTCTGTGGCTTCTCTATTTAATGTGTCCTGAAGTAAATTCCAGATGATCTTTTTCGGGATTTTGACATCTTTTTCTCTCTACTTCTACGCCTCTTCTTTCAACAACAACGTTGTATCAGAGCTATGTTTATTGTTTATAGCCAAGCCAATATGACCGCGACGTCCCCACAATGCAACGTGGATCCTGAGCCCTATTGACATACATAATTTTTTCTACATTTTGTCCCTCTCTTTCTTGTCCCTTTTTCTAAGTTGTTTCCTCTATCTATGTTTTGTACTCAGCTGACTTTTCATGCTGTCTCAAAAAGGAATAAAAAGATTTTTCCCAAGCACTAACCTCACTATAGCTGATTGCTCCTTCCTGTGTTTCCAAAAAAAGGTGATGGGAAAAGTAAATAACCCAGCTCCTTCTTTTCACTGTAGACGTCTTCATATTCTGCTTTTCTTATCTGTTCTCCATTTTTCATTTGATGAAATAATAGCTGCATGAATCATGACAAGCAGACAAGATAGAGCAGAGCAGGGAGGCGGGGTTACTAATCGAACTTGCTCTAGAAAGGTGTGTGTGTGTGTGTGGTGGTGGTGGTGGTGGGGTGCTGAGACACAATACTAGAATTTTTGAAAAGGTTTTATGTAATTGATGTGCAATTAATAAGGAATAGGTGTATCAACAGCATACATGTAAACAGAGATTTATGGGCCCAAGGAACTTGGGGCCCTAAGCAACTGCCTGAAATATTGCCTAATGGTGAATAGCTGATATGGTCTCTTCACTCAAACAATATCTACATAGTTCCTTATATAGTTTTTACTGTCTTTTGAGAGATGCATGTCTCATTTATGATCGGAAACTGTTTAACAAACCCTGGAGTAAATGCAAAAATTTACATTTGTAATTGTATTGGTAAATGTTAGAAATAGGAGTATAACATCATCTTCTGTCATGATGAACTCCAGAAATAAAAGCTATCCAACTTATGTGTAAAGTAGGGATGAAACGGTTTATGAAAACCGTCCTAACCGTTCGGTTCGACTGTCTCGGTTCGGTTCTAGTGTGTTTAGCGTTCGGTTCATGCGTTGCTCCTTTTTCTCATAGGGGAAGTTTAATACACTCCAAAGCAGAAGGTGGCGGTACTCAAGCACCAAAGCCAACCACCAGTAGTAAACAAGAAGAAGAAGTGAAGCAGCGTGAGGCCGGGTTTAGCAGAAAAAATCAGTTGTTGTGGAGAATTGTGTGGGTATGGCGAAAGTGGGAAAGGAATAGGAGTTGGAATATATATATTAGCCACTTTATAGGTCTGCTGTATAGGGATCGCTTTTGCATTTAGAGTGACCCCTCGATGACGGCGGAAAGAAAGTTGTGGATACAAGTGCTGGAACAGTGCAGCAAGAATTGGCTGCAAACACGTTTTGTTTATGCTAATAGCAACATGACCAACATGTCAGGCTAACTCAAATCCTACAGCAAAACATCACGAGGAAATGATCCGGGGCTTCATTGGATCATTAAAGATAATTACAATCCATTAATTTTGGGGATTTTTTCATTAATTTCTAATAATTTATGGGATTTCCGGGTAAATAATCAAACATATACCCCATACCAAATCGAAAACCGCGGACCACGCAAACCGTGAATCTAACCTAAATCAGGATTTTGTGAACCGTTCCACTCCTAGTGTAAAGGAGGATGGGGCAAGCTACATTTGATAAGCACAAAATAGCAACTTTTACAACAATTTTAAAATACTCAGCCAGTATGCAAGCATTTTCACCAACTAAAAAAACTGAAATTATTTATTAAATTTGTCTTTAAAAAGTCTATGTGACAATTAGTTTACCTTATATCAGTAATTGAAATAATTTTAAATCTAAAATTGCAACAGGTATGAATGCATTTGGGCTTTAATGTAGTTATATTATAATCATAAATAATAAAAAAGTAAAACAAGCTAAATGCATCTTGGTCACTTCTCTCTTAGTACCTTCTGATAGATCAGATAAAGTTATTTAGTTACCTTGGATAAAATGGCTAATTGTGCGCTGTAGTGGGAGATAAAGGAAGCTGTGTTGCTCAAATCAGATGTATCCCCTAATTTTACTATATTCTCATACCAAGAATATATTTAGGTTCATGGAAAAGTAGATATTTGTGGATCAGGATTTGCTTTGCCTGCGTTTATTTACCCCTGAGGCTTTGTCATCACGTATGCGTCATATTCTTCTTAATAGGCTAGCAAATGGAACCAAAGCCCCAAGAAAAGGTAAAACATCAAATGTCACTAAATCATACAGTATAAAATTTGAAAGCTACCTTTGTCCCCTGGGTAACATACAGGAACTATGATAAAAACTCCTTCATGCCAATTACCTGCCTTGTTTGGGAGGGCAACACCAGCAGACTGAAGTTTTTTATGAGAGAGTCGCAGCAAAGCTGTAGTCCTCATGGAAATATCAGTTTGATGATTTAGGATGTCTTTATTTTTTGTTTTTTCTTACATAGATTCTGTTTACAACACTGGAGAGAGCCAGTAGAAATACATGTCATCAGCTTAAAATCAACTTGTACTGAAAACTGAATAATTAAACTCATTAGCCTGTGATAAGAAGTGCATCCTAGTTTGAAACAAAAGTTTAAAATAAAGATTTAATATCCACAGGAGGGAAAAGTTCACATTTGAGGAAAACCTGGCTGCTGTTGGTGTGTTGGTGGCAAAGCCTATAAAAAAATATTTTGCCTCTCTTTATTCAAACTGGTGCGTTTTTTGGTGTTAACCGTATCATTATCAGCTAAAGCAGGGAACCCAGAAGAAAACATACTTCTTAGCACTTTGCATGCAGTGAAATTTCTGAGAAGTACCTCCAACTGTTCATATATTTTGGTTATGAGATTATCTTGTTTTACTCTAATCAGCATAAGGACTGTATTGCACTTGAATGTGTAAAAAGAATTTCTGTCAAATTTGCATGATTTCAATAAGACAATATTGGTGATTGTTTAGAAGGTGGAAAGGAACCTCTCATTGTGCTCAAAATTTAAAGTCGCTTGTTGACAGGGATATTCTGCCACTTTTCCACAGACTGAAAACCTTTTAAATCCAGGAACTCCAATACCTACGTAAGAGACATAGATACAGGGTAACAAAGAACCCAACGACTGCCCATTCCCATGGCGCAGACCTTCTCCTCCTGTTTAATTTGCATGTTTTCTAAACCAAAATAAGGCTTTGTTTATGGTCCACTTGAACTCAACGCTATTTCTGACAGTTTGAATTGAAAAATCTTTCCTGAGATGGGAATGGAGAATATCTTCAAACTTGCAAACAAAATCCAGTGGATTGTTTATTGCTTTAAAAAAAATTTTTTGGAATGACTTGGACCTGGATGACTGAGAATCTTCACCAGCATAAATCCAGGATCAATCAGCTTTTAGTGGTAGCTCACTGACCTGTATCGACCCGGGTCAAACGACTTGACAAACGATCTGGGTTAAAATTACCCTCAAACTGCTCGTTTCCAATCTCCATAAGGTGGGAATTTGGACCAGGATCGACCCAATAATTTACGTGAAATTATCGAGCGTCAGTCGCGTTTGATCTAAAAAGCCGCAAACAATCTGCTTACATTTGATAAACATGGTGCAGCGCTAGTAAGAGGCATATGGACAGATAAAAGTGTAAAACAATAAAGCACACATACTATGCCCTGGCATCCTTAGATGTTGCTCAACATTGTTTACTTTCCTGATTTCAGTTGCACCACATCATCAACACTAACCAAGTGTGATGGCGTTAAAAGACACGCAGCAGTGGGGGCACAGAGGACAGTTTTCCAGTAGGGGGTCAAATCCAGCTTTTTTTGCCAATTGGAAGGGAGCGAAATCCCGATTCCCTAATTTCAGATGGAATGAGACTTTATGCCGATGTGCTGCACTGTAACACAGGACAACAATTGCAAGATCTCATAAGGTTTTTCAGAGCTATATCATTATAAAAATCTCAAAATGTTTTCTTTGTTAATATACTGAGATAGATCAAGAATCGCAAGCTGACGCATAAATTGTTAGTTTCAAATCAATTCAGTTAATTCATATAGCACCAATTGACAACACGTCATCTCATGGCCCTTTACAATTGAACTAGATCTTACAGTAGAATTGATTCTAAGTTTCCTATCTAAGGAAAACCAGTTGATTGCATCGACTCATTGACTCAAATGCAATCCCTCACACTAAGCATGCTTGTAGTGACAGTGGAGAGGAAAAACTCTCTTTTTACAGGAAGAAACCTCCAGAAGTACCAGGTTTAGTGTGAGCGGCCATCTGTCGACATCAGGGCGACTGGGGTTCAATTGTTATCCAACAAATTCTTCCAATTCATACACCAGATGTACTATTGTAGAATCTAATGGTGTATGGCAGTGGTTCCCAAAGTGTGGGGCGCGCCCCCTAGGGGGCGAATTTTATTGTAATCCAAAGGGGGGCCCAGAAGAAAATCTTTGGGAACCACTGGTGTATGGCATATCAAATGGTGTATTTACATTAAAATAAAGTCCTGTTTCAAAAAGTGGAATTAATTCTGACCTTTTATAAGAAAACATGAATTACATCTGAGATGTACAGACTAGGTTATCTCAGTAAATATTAATGGTTGTGTTTATTGTAATTTTTTTAAGGTATTCATTTTTTAAATAAAACTAGTACTACGTATAGTCCCCTTTAAAAATTGCATAGAATAGTCTCTGCTGGGGCTATTACTATTCAATTCAATTCAGTTTGTTTATATAGCACCAATTCACAACACAAGTCATCTCAAGGCACTTTGCAGTTCAACCAGATCATACAGTCAATTTGATTCAAAGTTTTCTATCTAAGGAAAACCAGTTGATTGCATTGACTCATTACTACAGTGATTCACTTCTTCTAGACTTTCTTTGGGATGGGAGAATGGAGAACATTTTAAAATCTATACTAAACCAACGCTTATAATGGTTTTAATCACCCACATTCTATTCCTAATGTATTTTAAAAATTGTATTAATCGTTGCTCTTTCTACTTTTTCTAATACATTTCATCCTGTTTTTTCATGCCTGTGTATCAAGAATTTGTAACGTCGGCTTGAGTCAAAACACAGAAAGTTGTGATGATTTCAACTGTGAACAGACCCCCTGCCTTTATGTAATGCATTAGAGAAAAAGTGCTCCTCTATTTGAACTGTGAGGTAATGAAGCAAACTAAGTGCAGTCTGATTATAATTATAAATGTGTTTTATTCTGTTGAGTGCTACTAATTAAGATAAATATTGCAAAGTAGAAACTTTACTGAACGCCATCCGTCTTTGACAGAACTCCATGCAGAGTCTTTCTCCAGCAGCACGGCTCCTGACAACGATCCTCAGTGAAATTCTCTGTATTATCACTGAAGACAGATGCTTACTCTGTTTTATGCTTCAGGTTGTAACTTTTCAGTCTCACATGATTTGATTGGTGATTAATTGTGTGAGATTTTAAATAGATATCAGTTTATAGTCGCTGAAAGAACTATACATTAGCATTGACCACCAACACAAAGTACTGTGGCACTGCCTAGAACACATTTTGATTAACTAAACCCATGTGAAAAGATAAATCAGAAAAATTTGGAAAAATGCAACACAGTTTTCCAGTGCTGGGTATTTTTGCCAAAGTCTTCAATCGATTCAATTTTGATTCATACAGTTCTAAATCGATTAATTTCGATTCGATCTGTTTTTACAACAATGAAAGGGGTTTAACTGTGTTTCAAAACACTCATGTATTTTATTTTTTCTTGTCGTATTAAACACAAAGTGCAACTTGAGATGAGAACAAAACTGTCTCAAAAGTGCAAACTTTTTAACAGCTGTCTGCCTTGAAGTTATCTTAAGTGCATCTTTCTTGCTCATTTGAATGTGAAAGTCACTCGCATCACTATAAAACTAATCGATCTCATTCCTTGACATCGGTTTTGCAAAAATGTAAAGGAATCGATTCAAAATCGATAAAATCGATTTTTTTTTTACCAAACCCTAGTGCCAAGAGACCATGATAACCAGGGCTGAGGCGATGAGTGGTGGTGGAGAGGAGGTGGCAACTAGCTTACTCTAGCCTAGTTTATCCTTATCAAAGCAAGTACAGGAGCTGTACAGGTCTAACTTACCCCACATGAAAACATAAATCTACCCCAGACAAATTTAGAAAAATGGCACCAAAGTTTGGTGGAATTTTTATTAATTCAATTAAAATTCAATTAACTGATACAGTAGTAGTCATTCAGAATGTCCCCACTTTCCTTGATGGGCCCTTGGCTGATCCTTAGCCGATCCTTGACTGGTCTCCTACGTTTCCTTTTAATCCCTTAAAGCCTGGACAAGCAGAACTAATTGATTAGAATTTTTTTTTTTTTTTATTGAGTTAGAGTTGTCATTGAACTCTCTGAAAAATAAAAAAAAAGAATATATATATTTTGTTAAAGGTTAATTAGATCATTTATTTGCGTATATTTTATACATTAGGCCTTTCTGTAGAGTATTATATATGTTTATTCACTACATGCGATTGTGTAAGTCAGGGTTTTTAGGATCAGCAAGATCACAGTGATGATGCAGAGGTCTCAAAAACCCCTGTATCAAATATGATACAATTGGTTTTAAAAGGTCTTAATATTGTAGTACTTCAATCTTTATACTAAAATATTCTTTTTGTCGTGATTTTTGGACATTAAGATCTAAAGAGAAGCGTCATCTCCTGGTCAGACCCTGTAATTCAGTGAGAGGGTGGAGTCATAGTAAAAAAGATGCATGCCCCGGAGAAAGTGGGGGTCACTCCAGTAACTGGAAGTTAGGGGGGATTCTGCTGGGAGTTGCAGGGAAGTGGGCTGCCATTGGGCTGGCGTTTGACTGGGTTAGGGCCATTTTGAATGGCAGCTACTGTACCATGCATCTCTAATGTAGGAAAAAAAAAAAGATTCAGTATCTCACTTTACTTTTTGTTTGAAAACATCTTTACATTCTTCTGCTCACTTATTCTTAAACTGAAACAGCAATCACTTGAATAACACCTCAGAAATGAGATAAATTCACATGTTATTGTTTTGGGATTAGAGCCACTACTTCCATTAATGGTGCTAATCGGGAGTCTTTAGCACTTACAGGTTTCCAAGTCCCCCACTGTGTATCTCGCTCTCACTCCAAATTCAGCCTTTGAACATTTCATCTGTGCACTGACATTGTCCAAGCTGCTGTAATACACCATTTGGCCTTTTTGTTTGTAATCTGGCTCGAATGGTGACTCCCTGGGAAGGTTTTGGGTCCCGAAAATACAGCAACTACAAAGAGTAGGAGTGGAGGAAACATGTTTAAATGTGTGTTTGTCCGTATGTGTGTCAGGAATCGCAATAACCTATTTTTGGCAAAGCTCTCTTCCGACAAACTTAAGGGACATTCACAGAACAGCTGCTTAAACAGCTGTGCATTTTCTGTAATATAAGAAACAAAATCATGATTTGAAACAGTTTGCAAGTGATGACAGAGATTCAAGGATAGATACCAACAGAGAAAACAAAACAAAGGAATAGACCAGGAAAACACAGCAAACAAAGACAGATTACAGAAACTCTACAGACCTCTTAGGTTTCCCCAAAGTGTGCTCCTCCAAAGCCCTATCAAACTTCCTCTGAGTATTATTGATCGAAAGCTAACACTCTTGCCGAGCCATATCCTCTAAGGAGGCCCCTATTTGCAAGCCATGCACTCTGCTCTAGTTTTACCCAGTCTTTGTTCACTAACCCTGCCGTGCCATCAGCCATGAATCTATAAGACTTAGTCACACCTGTGTGGCCCAGGGCGAGTCAGTTACCACACAAAGACTTTTGGTCTCTCATTGAAGAAGTAGTCGCTTCATTTTGTTTTTATTTTTTTGCAAATCTCCAACACATAATGGTAAAATCTTTGATCAAATGCTAACCCAACTGTTTTTAATATTCTTTTTTGTTTCTGCATTTTTTTATTTTATTTTATTCATTTTATTTTTTCTTACTTGCTTTGATTCTATTTTATCTTCCTGTATTTTAATCATGTAAAGCACTTTGCATTGTCTTTGTACTAAATTACATTGTGCTATACAAATAAATTTGCCTTGCCTAAAACAAAACAGTAAAGTGAAAGAACCATGAGTTTTTTTTTTTTTACAGTTTTTGTTAACAAAGCTGAAAATTGCAAACATGCATTCTCCTATTTACATTCTACTTAGCTACTTATTAAAAATGATATTTTTATTTATTATTGTGTATCATTATTAACAGCCCGAAACAAGATTTTGGGGGGGAATCTGTCAGAGGCCGCCGAAGGTTGAGGTTAGAAGATTCCGACTTCAGTTACAGTAGTAACGCTAATCTTTAAAGATCAAAGTGCGCACTCTAAAACATCTTGGTTATCAGTGCCAAGATTGTGAAATGTTTTTTCCATCTCAATCCATAGCTTTTGTAGACATCCCATAAAAGTAACCTGACTCGGGCAGATGGATTTGTTCGCGCATATCCATCTGGAAACCTTCCGCTGAAGTAATTTGGGAAGGGGCGAAAATACTGGTTAGCCAATTGGCCTATGTTGGTGATAGACGGGTCAAATAAAGCAATCAGATCAACGAAGCATATGACGTACTAAGCAACGATGAAAAACACAACCACAAGCCAGGCTACTCTTGCTTCAAACCGGGAGAAGAGCAAAAAACATCTTTTCCTTCTGAGAAAAGCCTCCAGAGCAGGTGTTTTTGCCTCTTCTTCAGTGAAGAAATACCTGTAATTCCGGATAAAACTTGCTCAATAGCCACGCTAACGCCAGTTTTCATCGCTGAAGCCGCCATGTTCTTTAGACTGAACTGTCGCCAGCTCGTTGCGTCACCCTCACACCTCAACCCTAGCCAAAGCTAACGCTGATTGGACGCTCGCTTGCGAACGGCTCCAAATTTTTCTTTAACGGAGAGCTCCAGACTGATTAGCTGAAAGTGAAACCTGGAAAGTCATGAGATCAGGATGGTTCACGAGGCTACATAAAAGGTGGATTTTATTTAGAAGTTGTTTGTCAATGAGTTAATAAATGACTACGTACTATGAGACCTGTATGTGGACAAAAAGTGTGAACAATGTAGGCTTTTCCTTTAACTTAACAATTCTGCATTATAAATAAGAAAGACATTAAAGGGTGATAATACTTTTGCAAGGCCAGTGAAAGAACCTCATTAAAAGATTGAAATATACCATATGAGTCTATGAATCACAATTAATACGTTAGCCTTAATTGTTTGTGTTGGATTCAACTGTCCAGCCATAACACCTGCCTCTTCAGCTTATTGGTGAAAAATGTTGAGGCACAAAATAAACAGACCGGTATTTTAACAGGACTCCATAGTAAAAGTCCTAAGTCCTTTCAGCACTATTTTTTCATGGACAGCTCTGAGCTTTGGCTTTCGGCGCAGAGCTGTTCTCATTTCAGAACCATGGAGAGCTCTATGTCCACAAAGGCAAGGCAAGTTTATCTACACAGCACAGTTTAGTAGCAAGAAAACAACACATTTTGTACAGAAAAAAAAAAAAATGAAATGGAACACAATAGGAGAAGTATATTGCAGCAAAACAATTATTTAATTGATAAACACAATATTAAAAAATAACAAAAATTGTTTATTGAAATGGTACAATAATTATAAAAAAACAGAAATATAAAATAAAAAGAAACTTACTGTAGAGGAAAGGTAGACTGCAAACGTATACTAATAATTTTAAGCTAGCAAAGTAAAAGGCCACTCTAAACAAATGTTTCTATGTCTTGAATTAAAGCAACTGAGGATTTTAGCTCATTTTTAGTTTTATGGGAGTTTATTCCACATTAGTGGAGGACGAGAACTAAAAGCTGTTTCTTTATGTTGGTCCTGGTTCTACGTAAGCAAAGCGAAATTAAGCCAGTCTAATTGAGAGGAGCTGGTGGGTCCATCCATCCATCCATCCATCCATCCATCCATCCATCCATCCATCCATCCATCCATCCAATCATCCATCCATCCATCGTCCATCCATCCATCCATCCATCCATCCATCCATTCATCTAGTCTGTTGCAGGGCAACACAGAGACAAACAAAAGATGTTCAACCATGCACACACACATGCACCTTATGCCAATTTTTAGAGATGCCAATTAACCTGACAGTCACACATATATTGGGAGAAAATGGAAATTCTGTAATGTATTTTGAAGCTAAGCCATTCAATGATTTATAGACGACTAGAAGTATTTAGAAGTCTATTCTTTGAGATGATGAGGTGATGTATTATACTTACTTAGTTTTAGTGGAGACGGTAGCAGCAGCATTCTGGACCAGCTGCAGTTTGATTCAATTTCTAGGCAGACCTGTAAAGACACTGCTCGATTCCCCAAAAGATGAATGCATAAGTTAGCTTTACATGGTCAAGCTATGATATTAGTTCATTGATCCTGGTGATGCTGTTGAGGCGATAGAAGGTGACTTTCTTCCTGCCTTTAAATTCCTCAAAAGGTTTCAAGTGTGAAACCATCACTATTCTAATCTGCACATCATTTGGTGCTGAATTACTGAGTTGATCCATCAACCTTTGCATTGATTTAGATAAACAGTACTAGATCACCTAAGCTATATTATTTTTATATTGTTTCTTAAAAATGATTACCTCTGTGAATCCAAATCATTTCATTAAACATTTAAGATTCTTGTGTTTATTTTGCTGTAAAAAGATGTGTCAGAACTACAGTAAATGTCTTCATATTGGTAATGGATTACACTGGGGCTATTAATTATCCCACAAAACCCCCAACATCGATTTGTCCTGTATGAACCCTCGTTCTCATATTTCAACATTCCAACTTGGGAGAACAAGAAACCAACTTTTTAAATAGAAATCACAGGATCGATGGAAATTGTGGTGTTAATGAAAAGAAAACTATTATTTCTATTAATGCTGTGCTTCAGCTGTGTACCATCTGCACTGTACTACGAGCACGGTAAAGCTCATACAAGAGCCATTCTCTTTTTCTTTTAATATTGGCACACACAGACTCACAAAAACATTCCTGCATCCAAATTGCTTTGTTCTTTAGTTGTAAGCATGATTGATTTTTGATTGGTAATAACATATTTGTTTCTGAGATCACATCTTATAACAGTAACAAAGCAGAGCACTTTTCTAACATGACTGTAATTTTCTATTCATCTTTTGTGCTTTTTTTGTTTTCGTAACACCCAATAGATCTGTGGTTGTAAGCTTCACCAGCCAACACTCAAATAACCGAACAATATAGGCTTAACGTCCTTTAAAAGGCTTTACAATGCTTTTGATTTGTGAAATTTGGATGCTAATGTTCACAGTTGATTCAGGCATTGTTTGACGATACACAGACACAACCATTGTTTGTTAACAAACAAAGGTGACAATTTCCTCTAATTCCTTACATTGAATTTGGTTTTATTCAAAAAGAAAACAGCTTTCACATTAAATACTTCTTACAGGAAAATCCAGTTGGAATTCCTATTCATGGCAGCTAAAAAAGAATGCTTCAGGTATAGATTTGGCTGTATGTATGCCCAAATTGGGGGGCAGAGAGAGGAGCAATTTCTATATCGGCCGACTCTGCCTCTATTCCTCTGTCTTCTGCTGAAATCAGCCAACTGTGTCAAAAGCGCTAAGAGGGTTTCAGCACCTTGGATAACCGAGTTCGTTTTTTTCTTTTTTTTTGCATTGCTTTTTTCTTTTAGCACAGAGGAGCTGTTGTCACCTTTTTCTCAGCAATTCCCTGTGCAGTTCGACAACTTTTTTGTATTTGAATGCAAATCTATGCAGCACAGATTGTGTGCTAAGTATGCTGCCCATAGAGCTCTTAACAACTCCCCATAGAGAGAATGTTACTTTTGCTATTTATGATGGATTAGAGGTGTGTGTGTGCGAATGTGTGTGTATTTATGTTTTATACGGCTGATTGACCTCATTGTTGTTTGTTTCCGCTAGCTGTGCTTTTATTTCAAATCATTCCTGTTGCAGCAATTAATGGCAATTATTGGTCTTTGGAGATAAACAAGCATTAGAAAACCCAGTTGGGCCCGTTTCTAATACAAGACTGAGATTGTTTTGTGTTTGTCTTTTGACGTGTGGAGCTTTAAACAGCTCAGTTTTTTTTTTTATTAAGTTTTTATTTATGTGAAGTCAGTTAAAGAGCCATTGTAAGAGAATAACTGTTATGATTAGATCTGATTTACAGCCTTAACACTTGTCTGGTGTTTACATTTTGGTTTCTCGGTTTTCTTTGGTTTGGGGGACCAGCTGCATTTGATTACTTGAAATTTATCACAAGCAAAGAATTTTATGTACGACTATAAAAAACAGATGTTTACTTCACTATAATTGCATCCGTACAGCATTTATGGTGGACTATTTCTCCCCCTTTTTAACTTCATCTGTCAGACTCTTACATTTCTGAAACGTGGTCGACAGTTTATCTTGTTATGAGGAAATCTACTTTGTCTTCAGAACTAATTAACAAGAGCAAGGCCCTAATCTTCAGAGATTCAGAATAAGGGGTGCTTAATTGCTTGTGCATTTTCTTATAGAACATGGAAAAGTTGGCGTGTTTTGGATGATCTACAAAGATTGCTGTGCGATTGTTAAGACTTACAAACGATTTGGTTTCGCCTCATTAAAAAAGAGCAGATTGCATGTTCTACATACAGTTTGAGGGTGGCCCTTTATGAAAGAAGTTTTAAGCCATGTAACTAAAGGTAAGAGTGATAAAAATTATATAGAAAATTTTTTTGATGATACTAAATACATTGTATAGAGCTCTTTACAGACCTAGACTATCTCTACAGTACAGAATATTATAAAAATAACAAATGTTAAATGTATATATCTACTTTGTCAGTTGATTAAGCCTCCCTGTACAAACATATATTTTTTGGCACACAATCCTTCTGAAGATCAGCCCCCCTGTCTATAGAAATTTAAGTCATCCTGGTCTAATAAGCACAGAATGTTATGGTTCTCTAGCCTAGTAAACTCGCCCCACCTGCCAGCGGCCAAAACTTTTTGCCTACGAGTTTGGTCTAGCATCGATCAATGCCCCAGGCCCTAGAACTGGTGAGCCAATCACAACGCAGAGATATATTTAGAATTTTTGGATGCAAAGTGGGCGGGGTTTTGAGGGCGGGACGACAAAGCTGCACAACGCTGGAGAAAGCACAATAAGGAAGATGGCTACAACTATTGAACAGTAGCATGCACTTTCAATGGAGAACTCCATTGAAAGTTAAAAGTTCTCTTTTCTGTTGCTGTTGTTCAATAAAATCACGTTTTAAGATAATTTGAGGCGAGAATATTATACTTTAAAGCGTCACCATATGGTGCAATTACCGATTTAATGCGTGTCCGAAGTTGAGAGGACCGCAGCAGCAAGCGAACCTCCAAGGCTAACGGTTAGCCAGAGCTAACGCGGCAACCCGTCTGCAGCGACCCTCTTTCAGCATAGTTGTGTGCGAAGGACCGATGGCTGTGATGGCGATTTTTGACTCAGCTTAGGAATCAGTTTAGGAAGGATTAGATTTGGGGTTTTTCGTTGAAACGTGGGCAGAAAGAGGCTCTATGCTCATTCATTTTTAAGAAGGACATATTCGCCGTTTTACCGACAGGCTGTTTGTTCACACTTCCCCACCAGCGTTTCTGTCGCGCTTCCTACATAAGAGTCAGTTAGGCTCATTGGGTTGAAGCGTTTTAGCCAATAAACACAGACAGTGGTTTGAAAAACAGCGGGTTGTTTTCATCAACAATCTTCTGATGTTACTCTAATTCATCGGGGCCAGACTAAATTACACATTTAATCTCACTTTTGGCATCTGGTTTATCAGGCTAATGGTTCTCCCCTTTTGTGAGTTTTTAGTTTTAAGTTATTCTGTTTTGTTGGATTTTGTTTTTTTCCCATTATATTCAAGCAAAAGTTATGGTACTCTCTGTTGCCCCCTTGTACTTGTCTCCTTTCACTCTAGCTCCCTTCTAGTCTCTTTCATCCCACACCTGCTCCATATCAGTTGATTACCAAAGTCTTTATTATGTCTCCCATATAAGTTTGACATACTGCAACTCTTCTTGCTGGTTCCTTGTTGTTTTCTGGCTTCCTCGTCTCTGGCTCCCCATTTGAGTTGTTCTTGATGTTTGCTGGTTTTTGGTTCTAAGTATTTTTGTACAAGAACTCATCTTTGCCTCACTAATCTCTGTATTTTTGTCTTCAAGCAACCTCACCCCACACTCTAACACAGAATGATAATTCAGAGAATTTATATTTACATACACCCCTGCCCCACACAAAACATCCCTTTTAGTTCCTGACAGACAGAGCGGTGAATGATCAGGATCATAAATGCAGAGCAAAGAGATATCAGCGCTTCAGTGCTTCCACTTTATAGAACAACGGCAGGTATAAAGAGACCAGATTCACCAATGTACAAACATCAGGCCAAGAAGTAAGGCATTATTTGATCAGATCTGAGTCCAGTGGAGTCCAGTACATTCATCCTGAATGTAAAACAAATGCAATTGTTTAGACATCCTTTCTTTCACCCCACCCCCACCCCTTTATTACAGTTACTGCATTCAGTTTTGCTTCAAAGCTGGCTTATATATTCCAAATAAGGGCAGACTGGATTTTAGTATAATCAAAGCTTAGTGGAAGATTTGCTGACTGGAGTCGCCTGATATTTGGGCTGCCGGTTTTGTGTCAGGTCATGGTGTAAATGTAGTGATGAGGTCATGGCGTGTTAAGCCCAAGCCTCTTAGTGCACTTAAGGTAGCTGCAGAATATCTATGTAAGCTCTTTCCAAGTGCATAAATTGTGTCCAAGGATATATGCAACGTCAGAACTTTTACAGAAGAGGAAATACTGTAGTGATTTATGGGGCACAGCAGTTCTGTTTGGTGTGCAGAATGAGGATGCATATGGTTTTGCATTTTTTTATGCATCCAGTGGATTTGCAATTAAGAGGGATAATATAACCCTTTATTGGCAGTAGAAATTGGATTTTTGCGTACTTTAAATGTGTATAGTTTGCTCCAAAACCCACATTGGATTAACAATGACACCACAAACTTCAGTATATTTCATTATTTCTCTTTTGATGGATCAACAGAACTTATTTATTAATTATTTAATTATTTATTTTTCAAATTTTTATTTTCCATTTTAAAAACAATACAGTAAAACACTCTGTACTGTCTATGTTGTCACATTAACGCCCCCATGTTCTTTATGCTGTAATTTAATCTTGATATATATGGTATATGCTAGGTCCTCTAGGACTTGCTCTGTTCAGCCAAAATAAATAATTAGTAACATTAAACCTTTTCATTTTCAACTGGAGCACTTTGAAATTGATTAGAATGTAGAAATCACAAGAGGTGATGAAGGTGAGGATGACCAAACATAGGAAGAGGGGATTGATAAGTGAAGAAGATGATATTCGAGCAGTTCCTCTTAGGAGATACGTATTAACCCATATGGAGAGCTATGCCACAAAGAACTCCATTTACTAACTGAGGCTGGGTATGGTTAGCATCGGGTTCAAAACAATTTTATCAGATATCTTAGAAAGAAGTACTACAACTAGATAATTAACCTCTTTCTTTTCTCTTCCGATTAGATTCCTTTTATCAGATTAACTAATATAGTAAACATCAGTGTTGTGCCTGGAACGAAGTTCATTGAGCGAAAAGTTCATGAACTCGTTCATATTTACACGCGAAGAGCGTGAACTGAACGTGGCTGCATTACTGTCACATTGATGAACGTTATTATGAACTCGTTCATTCTGGTTGTCTGCCAATGAAACGCACGCTCTCCGGTTCAACTCACAGGTTCTATAGGTTGCCAGATTTCTATATAGACCCTCCAGGCGCAGAACCCCGCTAAACGCACACGTAAACAGGCCTTAATATGTGGCTGGAAAAACGCCCAATCTGGCAGCACACCGGCTACCAGCGTGCGTAGCCTACAGCGGCGTCGTCATCAAAACAAAGTGCAGCGCGGAAGCCACAGCAGCATGGAGCGACCGTGGAGGCAAAAAAGCAGCAGTATGATCACTTAAAACAGTTTTTATGACCAGGTGGTCGGGTGAGGATGATGGCAACAATCTTACATTTCTGTGCAAACTTTGCCCACCGGCTTTCCAGTAAAAAACCGCGACTTCAGTAACCTTAAATTCTCTACCTCAGCCTGGTCCCTCAGTTTGTGTTAGTAAAATGTTCTTGAGGGTTTTACTATTCATGTAACTTGTTTGTTAAACCTGCCTGGTATAATTTTCCAGGATTCCTTTTAGTATGTACTGAAATGGAATTTCAAATTAAAAATTCATTAAAAATTAAAAACATTTGCACCTTAAAGACTACTTTCCTGTTTTTCTTTTTAATAATTCCTTTCATAAAATAGACCATTCAAGGAGAAAATTTTTCCCTGATGTTTTTGAGATTATACTGTAGGGGTGAAAGCTGCAGCTGCTACTAGTGTGAAGTGAATGGACAGCAACAAAGCGCTAAAGCAACAATGGGGAAATGCTGTCCCCTCAATGCTAATGTAAACCCTGGTTGGATAAGGATTCAAAACTGGATATGAAGATGAAATCTGATGACGCACAGTTTCAGAGTTACAACTGATAAAAAATAATTGCTGTCTGTGGTTCTACAGTAGGCTATGGTGTAATTGAGCAATATATGAAAAAAAAGAACTATGAACTAGTTCATTTTTTGGAACTGTGAACTTAGTCCAAAATTTTTAATTATGAACTATGAACTGAACTAGTTCATTTTAAAATGTGTGAACTGAACTTTGAATCTAGTTCACGTAGAAAGAGAACTTTCCCAACACTGGTAAATATTATGTATGTATAGTGACATTATGCCGCAAGTCGACCACATTTGCTTGTCTTAATAAATACTTCACATATGACGGTGTTCTGTGAGATGAGCATACCCGGTCAGACCCGAATGCTTACAGTCAACACCCATTTATTCATTAAGTTTATCCCTTTAGTTTTTTACTAAAAATACAACAACTTTATACTCCAACGGGTGTGTATCCCTTTAGTCATGTACAAAAAAAAAAATGTAATTACTTACTTTTTGTTTTTTTTTAAACGTATGGTGATCTCACCTTAATCTGTCATAATCTTTGTTAATGTTGTACATGACTAAAGGGATGCATGCCCCATTGTAGTAGATTAAAGTCTATTTTTTGTACAAGACTAAAGGGATAAATGCAAATCTGATGTCTTGACTATAGGTAAGCTGGTCTGATGGGGTATACTCATCTGACAGAACAACGGCTCATGAAAACCATGAAGCAGTAAAACCGTGTGTTATTGTCTAAACTTATACAACTCAAATGGAAAAAAAAAACACAGGTAGTGTTAGACTTCCTGTGTTTACTCTGTCCATTGAGACCAAACCATATTAAAGTAATCCAGAGTTTTTGTGTACTACAAACTGGAACTTTTAAGTTAGTAAAATTGCTACACATTTAGGTCAACATTTTCAACTAGTCATGGATCTTTGTAAGTCTGAGTCTTTCTAAGTCATAAATAAAAAGTGAAGATAGTAATACAAAATAAAAAAAAAGAAAATAGCCAGTAAGCACTCTAATAGAAAATCATTTAAAAGCCATAGTTAATTATAAACCTCTAAATAAATATTTCCCAGATGATCCCGTATTCATTTGGAGTATATGATTTTGTTCAAATACATTACTTGTATAAAACACTTTTACAACAAAAGATTGCTGGTTGAGTTCATAAATAACTGAATTAAACAAATTAAAAGATATACTGTTTCAGCATTTCATTAAAAAAAAAAAAAATAGCAACATTCCCTCAGGTGATTTTTGTGCTCAGGGCATCCAAATGTCTAGCATACTCCCTCATCATAACTTTTAAACACCTACAGTCACATAGATGTATGGAAAGCATTATATTTCGGTTTATTTTTACAAATTTATCATCAAAAAAATAAGCTGCCAGCTGTAAACTGTTGTGTGAGCATGTGTTGCTGGAATGTAGATGAAATATCCGGTACGCACAGCATGCTTAGGAAAAAGTCCTGGTATACTGAAAGGTGAGAAATGTATTATTGGATCAGTGCAATGTGATTCACAACAGCAAAAAGTAAGTGCCCTCCTTGATATTATTTTACACATACGAATTTGTGACTGCGTTACAAAGATATAATTACCATACCATATGGAGAAGATGCTGGCAGAGGCGAAAGAGAACCATGTTGCAATTGTAACCTTTGTTGTCATTATTCACAGCAGTGGGTTTGTAATCTGAGCTTCTGCTCTGACCACAGATTATTTCTCCTATGCAACTCAGAGAAAATGTGCGGCCCTTAAAATTCTGATACCTGCTGGTCTCCCATGGCAATTTAATACATTTTTTCAAACAAAATGCTGTACCTTATCTGCATAATTAGCCATGTGCTCAAACCTGTAGCACATTGGCTGAGACACATAACAAAATAAAGAGCTCCAGCCAAACAAAACCCACAAAATCAACATTTTAAAACTCCCTAAACCATGGGCTCCCAAAGTGAGGATGTGGGACACCAAGAAGGTTTTCACAATCCTTGTGATGTGATGCCAGATAACATTTAGGGAGGACAAATTACATAAAGATAAACATTAATGTAAATGTTCTGTAAGATAACTAGATGTGACAAGAAATTTATTTTACTTTGAATATTGATCTATCAAAAACCCAATACATGAATAAATATACAATAAAATTATATAGTTCCGAATCAAATAATTAGATATCGCAAAATATATTATAAAAAACTGTATTTATATATATATATATATATATATATTAGCGATGGGGACGGTTTATGAAAACCGTCGGAACCGCTCGGGTTCGACTATCTCGGTTCCCGTTACGCCGTGGTGTTGGCTTAGGTTCATGCGCGCTGCTCCTTTTTCTCATAGGCTGGCGTTACACTCCAGAGCAGAAGGTGGCGGTACTGCGACCAAAGCCAAACACCAGTAGTAAACAAGAAGAAGAAGAAGAAGCGAAGCAGTGTAGCAGAAAAAAAATCAGGAAAAGTATTAGTGGGTATGGCGAGTGGGAAAGAACAGGAGTTGGAAGACAGCGCCAGCAGCACTGCACTTTATAGGTCTGTTGTATGGGACCACTTTTTGCATTTAGAGTGACCTACGATGGCGGCGGAAAGAAAGTTGTGGATAAAAGTGCAACAGTGTGCAAGCATTGTGCAACACGTTTTGTTTATGCTAACAGCAACATGACCAACATGTCATGCTAACCCCTTAAATCCCACATACTTCTTCATGCTCCCCTCCGCCCAGCTGCGCTCCAGACCGCCTGCACAAAGCAAAGCCTACAGCCTCCGCTGTGGCTCCGTCGCTCCGCTCTGAGTTCCTTGGAGATCGTAGAGGGCATGCGCGAGATGATTACAAATTCAAAGCAGCAAATGATCCAGGGTTTCATTAAAAATTAAAAATAATTACAATTCATTATTTATTTATTTTTTTCATTAATTTCATTAATTTTATGGGATTTCGATGTAACAATCAACATATACCGAACCGAACCGAAAACCGTGACCACGAAAACCGTGAACCGAACCGAACCGTGGATTTTGTGAACCGTTCCACCCTAATATATATATATATATATATGTTACTTTATATGAAGAAATAAATGTAAGGGAATCTACTAAGTGAATATTTCTGGCAGGTAGCCAATCTGTTGCGTTGCTGTTTTTGGGGTCACAGGCTGAAATGTTTAGGAACCCCATCCCTAAACTGTTATTTAAAGCACAGAGTGATTTCTTTCTATCTTCAACTTAAACATTTTATGTTTAAGTTTTATGTTTAAACAAAACAAAAAACTAGTCGTGTTGTTTTGTTGTTATTAAAACAAAAAAACACATCTGTGAGCACATCTGTGATGTAAAAAAGTTTTTTTTCTTCCTCCTTTAACTCTGTTTGCCCCCATGCCAACTTACTCCTACATTACTCATGGTATGTCACATATGCCAAACAAATCACACTGTATTTTTTGCACATGCCTGTGAGCAAAGTGTGAAGTTAACAGTTGCTGAGGTGAGTGCTGATTCCTTCCCAATCCCTACAGATTGTGA
The DNA here is from genome assembly GCA_018398635.1 of Cyprinodon brontotheroides. NCBI lineage: Eukaryota > Metazoa > Chordata > Actinopteri > Cyprinodontiformes > Cyprinodontidae > Cyprinodon > Cyprinodon brontotheroides. The sequence continues at coordinate 3,531,652 of JAGKQL010000069.1, read as the reverse complement.
TAATACCATGGCATGGCACTGGGGCAGCTGCTGAGTGTGAGAGCCAAAAAGGGAAAACAGCTACTTGAAAAGGTGAAAATTAGGCCGACATGAAAGAAACAGCTTTTTTTTTGTAACTTTAGTGATTGCACTTCACATTACTTATTGTAGTTTTTTTACATTCTGCAGACAGCCAAATGAAACTGTTCATGTTGTTTCAGAAATTTTGAATCATTAGAAGCAAGAGCTAGCACTCAAGGACAACAGTTTTTTGTTAGATACCTGCTCTTAAATGTAACCTTGAAGCTAGAAATGTTACAATTCTCTGTGGAAAGAAAGCTTTTTAACTGCTTTTTAAAACAGATTCAAAAAAATAAATATATATCGATGCATTGTGAGGCGCCTCTATGCTTACTGATTCCTATGTAGCGAGTTTCACCGATTGAAGTTCAGAAAATAGCCACTTCTTGTGGCACTGCTGCAGTGACTCCTGCAGTGAAAGCTTGAGATACCACTATTGTGCAAATGCATACAGGGCTGAAGAAAGATTGGAGTAAATCTGGAGCACAGGCTGCCTGCTGTTAGCACTTTGGCCTTGGATGTCAAGTCCAGCGAAATGAGAGACAGGCTGAGAGTGGAGAAATTAGCTAAAGGTGAAAGAGACGTGATAACAATAAATCAGAGTTGAGGAAATTACTTTTGGAACAGAAGAAGAGGAGGAGTAAGAGCAGGAATGATTTGGTAAGGGAGGGAATATAGAAATGGACGAGGAGGAAAAATGAAGAAAAAAGGTTTCTTTTTTGAATCTTAACAGCGTCTAGAAAAGAGATGGACAGAGACTGGGGAAATGAGGTTCGGTGGAGGTGGAGAGTACAAGCTGTGGTTTGACACTGGCTAAGATTGGCTGTCAGTTAGTCGCTTCCCTCTGTAATCCACTCTCTGCACCTTAAAGAAATTTACTTTAGTGATCGCTCAAAAGTTTGGAATAAAGAACTTAACTATAAATTCTGGAAAAAAAAAACATACAACCAAAAAAACAATCATCGTGACCAATGTATGTAAAAGCTTGATTGATATAATGAATGAAAATATATGAATTTAACACAAATCCCTTTATTTGTGCCTACCTCTTTAATAACAACAAAGCTACGCATCCCTTTTTGACACATTGACTGCTCAGCATCAAACAGCCGGCCCTAAAGCTGAGAAGGTTGAGATGGCGAGTTCTAGCGTTAGTGTGTGTGTTTCAAAGGGGTTTCTACGTGTATATATCTGTGCGCACAGAGAATGATGTGAAGGAGGGAGCAGACTCCAGCTATCATCCATTCCTATTAGAGGAGAAAGGAGAGGTCAGGAGCTCCGTAGGGAGAGGGAGAAAAGAGACAATAAGTCACCGAGAGGTGACAGAATATGGCAACATTAGACGGAGCCGATCACTCATTGTCGTGTTCATACCAAGGCAAAGTGGAAGAGAAAGTGAGACCAGAAAGATGGTGGATAAATCCTGTAAAAATAAAAAAAAACCCAAAGCTTTATTGTGTACTATCGATGGAAAAGTAAAACACGATTTTATAGACATGCACTTGATGGTATAATGCTTGGGAATCAAACCCTAGATGAGTGGAGGACTGATAGCCTCTGGTTTATTTTACAACCTTCCCAAACCAGAGTTTCCTTTACAAGAATGGAAAATATTTCTGTAATAACTAGGGATGCACGATATAATCGCCCCCCTATCGTTATCGGCCTGTATCGGCCTTAAAACTGAATATCGGACATCGGGACAGTACCCCACCCCATATTTAACCCGATATTTAATCAGCTTCTGAGTTTCTAAAGTCTAAAAAAAATAAATAAAATACTACTTCTTCTTCCTCCTCAAAAAACTCTTTTTTTACAGACTTAAAAACTTCTAAAGACGAGGAAAAAAAATATTGATGCATTAAAATATCACAATATCTCCATATGTGCTGATATGCTTTTTAAAAACACCATATCAATCTCCTTTACTAATGAAATATTGCTATATGTCATTGTTATGCTACTAAATCTCCCCGAAAATTCACAAAATTTTGCCATATTTTTAAATGTTGATATATTGGCCAGCGATATCGATCTATTTTACTAACAAAATCTCACAAGAATTTGCAAAATATCACAAGAGTTTGTAACAGAACGATGAAATTTCCACGAGATTTTGAAAGTAAAATAGATCTATACCTGCTTTTTAAAAATCAATTTGATATCAGCATATGAAAATATATTTGAGTATATTATTTTTCAAAAGTGTCAGAAATGGATAACAAAACTGCTATTTTCAATGACTACTTATTTTGTCCAGCTTTAACATCAGTATCGATGCTCGGTTATCGGCTATATGAGTTTTAAAATATAGGCATATCGGGATATCGGCCAAAATCCCAATATCGTGCATCCCTAACCAAAATAGTTAGTCATGGATTTAAAGAAAACAGAGTGGCCTAATAACTTTTTTCTATTACTATATTTTCTGTGCAGTAAACTATTTAAGCAGTTAGAACTGTAGGTATTGTCTTATGTATAAAATGGAGAAAAAAAACAACTGAAAAATTGTGACAAAAAAAAAAATCGAGAAAAATAAAAAACAGCAGATAGACCCATGTTGAAATAATTTATATAAGCATCAGCCTTAAATAAAGCTGTGTCAGTTATGGTTGTACGGTAGTTTTCAGTGTGTCCCAATCATTTAGGGACATACTGACTGTCTTCTTGTGAAAGGTAAGGGGGTGAGTGTTGGAAGTATAGAAATGTCTGAGTTGGATTTACATAAATAAGTTAGAATTATCAAGATCAAATTCTGTTTTTAATTTGTCTAAAGATTAAAACTCTGTTCCTGCTGTTAACACACTCACAGCTGGAATGTCCTCATACTCAGGAAGCAAAGATTTATCTTTATTTTTTAATCTACTCACATAGTTATCCCATTCAACACACTGCTTGTCAGGTATGAATGCTACTAAGGAGATGAATGAATACAACCATCTGGATAATATCTTCATTTATATCACTTCTATTCTGGAATGAAAATCCAGAATTAAATTTGTTCATCTAGCCAGGTCCATATGTATTACATCATTTATTTAGCTGTAATTAAAGGGTATACTGTTCTGTGTTCAGATATTTTGTTTGACAAATATTTTTAATTAACCATTTCTATTGGAATAGATAGCAGGCCCTTAAATACATTATTTATTTACTGACGTGGGATTAAAATTACTGACAACTAAAGCAAACATAAGCTTAAACAGTGTTTACACATTATTTTAAAGTTATAATCTGTAATATTGTGTTGCTTTATGGCTCATAGAAGCCACAAAATGACATTAAGTGCAACTTTTATTTAAATAATAAGACATTTAGTAAGTTATATTCTTTCTGAACTTTACAAAAATATGTTCTTGTATATACTTTGAGGTGAAAAAAAAAACTCAAATAATGAGACCTAACATGACATCTGACTTTACTTTTCTCTTTGATGAAATTAAAGTGTAAAATAGGCTAGTATCAAATGTCTATATCACCATCTCAACAGCAACTCTGATACCAAATGTGCCTTAAGGAGTAATAAAAAAAAAAATAGAAGTGATGAAACAGCTACAAGTGTATAACTTAAAAACAGTTAACTCTAAGCTACAAATATTAGTTTTCAGGTAAGAAGCAGCTTTTAGAAAACTCATTGTCAAACATGTTCGCTAGTCAACGTGACTATAAATTAGGGGTGGAACGGTTCACAAAATCCACGGTTCGGTTCAGTTCACGGTTTCGAGGTCACGGTTTTCGGTTCGGTTACGGTATATGTTGAATGTTACAACTCTAAAAAATAAAAAAATTATAAAAAATTAATGAAAAAATTAGAATTAATGAAATTGATGAAAAAAATCCCCCAAAAAAATGAATTGAATTGTAATTATTTTTAATGATCCGCGGAAACCCTGGTTCATTTCCACATGTTTTGCTGCTTTGAATTTCTTGTTCTTGTTTACTATCTGGTGGTTAGTCAGAACGGCAGAACGGGAGGCAAGGCTACCGCCACCTTCTGCTCTGGAGTGTAAACGCATTAAGCTGTGCTTTGAGAGAAAAAGGAGCAGCGCATGAACCCACAACGCTAAACACACGTCATCGACCGGGCACTCTAAATGCAGACAGCGGACCTCAAACCGAGGCGCGTTTCCAACTTCGACTTTTTTTCAAAACACCAATACTATAAATTTATTTTCTTTTTAAATTGCAGGTGTCTCCATAAGAGTGTGAATCAGGTTCTTTTTTGCTTTGCAAAAAGCTATACAACCAAGCTTGCATTTTTTATTTTGAAAATAAAATGTGCAACCACTTTCTCTGTGGTTTGAATTTGGTGTGAGATCTACATTTCTTTTTAGCTGTGTTGCTTTCAGTGAGCTTTTGTATATATATATATATATATATATATATATATATATATATATATATATATATATATATATATATATATATATATATATATATATAAAAGAATGCTTCCAGCCTCACCAATTAGCCTGATCTAACCTGTGAATTACACTACTATAATCTTACTCTTACAGTAAGGTGTCATTAAATTTTAGCAACTCTGGTTCAATTTTTTTTCCTAGTTTTGACTCTGTGCCCTATCCATTCTAATATCCCGTTCTTTGAAGATGAGATAATGAAAAAAATATCTGTATGAATTTTTTTGGGCAACTTTTTCTCACATTAACTTAATTTTGCTAAAAAAATTAATACATTTGCAGTCATGCTTTTGGGTCAAGGTAAAAATTATTAGCAATTAGCTATACACACTTAATGAAGGAATCATTCTGCAGATGAGGACCACAGACTACTCAATACCTTTGTTTTTAGGTTGATGTTTTGTTCACTTTTGAATGTTAGTGGAGCTTTTACACTCCTGGTTGCATGAGAGGCACTCTACAACCACCAAGTGGCTCTGGTACTGCAGTTATATAGGGCATAGGGCTTGGAATCCTGAGGTTGTCAGTTCAAAACCCACTCTGGGTCTCTGTGCAAGACCCTTGACCCCAGATTACTCCCTGGGCGCCCTACGATGGCCCACTGCTCCCCAAGGGGATACAGGTAGGTTAAATGCAGAGGTAAATTTCTCCAATGTGAGATCAATAAAGTTCAGTTATTATAATTATTATAGGTCATCAAGGACGGCCTATGTGACTGTGTCCAGACATAGTGTCCAGAGGCTGGAGACTCTACTGGCCAGTACACCAGGAGAGGTGGAGGAGGCCGTAGGTGGGCAAGAGCCCCAGCAGGGGGCACCGCTACCTCGCAAAATGACCCCTAGACCTATTTTGATATGCTGCCCTTGGAAAGATAATTTAAAAGGAGTATGTAACACACGTTGTGTTTTATTACTAACCCATGTCTCTCTTGATCAGTCAGTCAGCTGAACCACAAACCAATTTCATAAGGTTTAAACTATTATTTCAAAATTTAAGTAAGAATGTGGATGGAATTAAAAGTCCTGGTTGTTCTTCAACCTCTAATCGCTGACGTCAAGCTTTTGAAAAAAATCTTAGTATCATATTGCTAAGTGCGAAGTGCAGCTTTACATCTACAGTAGTTCTGCACCACTTTAGTGCTTCTCAGGTGAATTATGTTATAAAAAAAATAATCAATGTGGGCACTTTATTGTTTGCATGTGACTCAGTTCTTATGAGTGTAAGGAAACTTATATAAAGATATAATGGATCATTCTTTTTATTAGAGCATGTAGGCAGGAAACATCTTTTTGTGTTGAGTAAGAACGAATATCTTTGGGTCAAGGCTTCTTTGTACAGGTCTACTGTCCTTTGGAATGTAAAGATTTGATTCAATTAGTAAATGCTTTGAGTTACATTTTCAATGCTATTTTCTCAATATCTGTGTCTGGAGGTCAAAGGGAGTTGTAAACGTATCTGTCTTATAGATATGGGATAAAAGAAAATGTTCCTTTTTTTCTCTTGTTAATGTTAAATGGCTGCAAAATATACAAACTTAGCAGGTTCTTTGGAAATAGCTTCCGACATTAGGTTAATAATGTCGGTTTATTTGTTAATAAAAGTAAAATGTCAATAAAATTAATGAAGGGTTGAGTTGGGATTCAGACAGTAAAGGAGTGCATTATCAGTAGTAGACATATTTTGTTCAGGGGTCCAGATAAGGGCAAGGTTATCTTTGGATGCTTCACAGACTGTGAGAATGAATTTGTTTCTAAATCATTTGCAAATTGAATTTCCAGATATATAAATTCAGGTAAATGTTAGGCACAAAGGGGATAAAGTTTTTGTTTTATAATTTGCTATCTATAAACAATATAACAAACAAAAACACAACCTGGCATATATCACTGTGTGAAAATGTCTTTGAACTGAAGATTGTATAACTTGTAGACAGAGAAGCAAAAAAAAGGGTTTATATAATTTCTCGACTTCAGTATTTATTTATTTTTTTTATGTTTGGGAAAACATGGGAGGGAAAAAAAATCAGAATTCGGACTTTTTTCTCAGAATTCTGACTTTAATCTCAGATTTTGATTTTTTTTTCTCAGAATTCTGACTTTAATGTCAGAATTTTGATATCCTAATATAGAGATGGGCACCATGAAGGAAGAGATGTGGGAGCACTCAGCTTCACTGACAAAGATGTGAGTTGTTTGAGAGGGCCAGTGACACATTGGTGGAAAATGACGGAATTAGGCAACTTTTTACGTGCCCGAGGGGTCCCCTCATTAATGGAGGAGCAGAAGGTCATTAAAACAAGAGAGCTAGTCTGTAAAATAGACATGGCTCTGGCTTGATGCTAATATGTTTGTTATCTGTCAGAATTCTGAGAAAAAAGTCAGAATTCTAAAGATTAAAGTCAGAATTCTGAAAAAAGTCAGAATTCTGAGATTAAAGTCAGAATTCTAAGATTAAAAGTCAGAATTCTGAATAAAAAGAGCAGAATTTGATGATTAAAGTCAAATTCTGAGATTAAAGTCAGAATTATGAAAAAAGAAGTCAGAATTCTGAGAAAAAAGTCAGAATTCTAAGATTAAAGTCAGAATTCTGAAAAAAAGTCAGAATTCTGAGATTAAAGTCAGATTCTGAAGAAGAAAAAGTCAGAATTTGGACTTTTTCCCATACTAAACTGAAATAAAATTTCAAAAAATCAGTTAACCTTTTTTTTTTTCAGTGAGCCTAATCCTCTTGCCCGTGATATAGATGATGATGATGATGATGATGATGATGATGATGATGATGTGGTGATGATGATGATGATGATGAGTGATCATGATAATTATGATGATGATGAGGATGATGATGGGATA
>JAGKQL010000069.1:3324655-3509515 GCA_018398635.1 Cyprinodon brontotheroides | reverse complement strand
CCTTCCGCGCGAGGGAGACATGGTTGCTAGCCTTCGCTGTCTGAAATGACGGCAAGACTGATACCTAACAGAGAGAAAATAGGACCAATTGATAACAACGGTGTGACTTTTCCACTAAATGTTTTGAGATGCAAAAATATATCGCTCTTTTGAACACATAATGTTTTGGGAAGAAGAAAAAGTTTTATTTAAGTTCCTAAAAACCTGCAGGACTACTTTAGCTTGACCAAAACTGGGCGATAACTCTGCTCACCGGACGCTGCCCAGGGGGTAAGTCAGTGTGATTGCATGCCGCTGGTGATAGGGGATGCCATACAGATTCATGTCAAAAATACCGAACATCCATAGCTTTAAGCTTTTGGTGGGAGGTTTTCCTGTTCCTCAGAATTAGTGTTACTGAGTTTGATTTCTTCACATGCAGCTTTTTGATGGAAGTTTAAAAATGCTAAATTCACTGTCAACAATCCACCTTTTAACTAATTTAACACTATATGCCTTTGGAAGACCCTTTAGTTCCCAAGCTTTTGCTTTCTGTTTGCTGATGTCTTGAGAAATGTTATCTTTACCTGCTCTTCATAATCCACACACCTTCTGGTCTGTGTGGCTTTTAACAGGTTTCCACGCCTCCTTCTTTTTGGTCATTATCAAAAGATGAAACCATCCATCCATCCATCCAGCTAGTCGTTTGTCCGTCCGTCCATTTTCTATCACGCTTATGCCAAACGGGGTCGCAACACAGAGATAAACAGGACAAACAGCCATTCACAAACTCACTCACACCTAAGGAGAATTTAAAGAAGTCAATTAACTGAACAGTCAAAATGGTGAAACCTATGAATTAATTAATTTTGTCTGCAGAAGCACTGCATTCTGCCAATGCTTCCATCAAACAATACAAAAATTGTGATGTTTGATTTGTAAAATATTTGATTGATTGTAGTAAAAGTTTATTGCTGAAGGAGAAAACATTGGAAGCCTAGAGTCCACATATAATTTATTGGAAAAAGTTGGACAGTTTTTTTTAACTGGTATAAAATATCATAATTTACATGTTTCCACAAAGATAAATAAATTGTCTTGTTAGGGGAATAAATCTGGAGAAACAGTCAAAAACTTTGATGGGCTTAATTTTACAAGGAGCATTAATTCACTGTAAAGCTCTGTGTTTAGTGGAAGTTGTGGGAGTTTCTTCTAAATATAGATGCTTTCAGCAGTTGTTTAGGCATGTGACATCAGAATAAGATAAAGGGTAATGAATTAGTTTTACTGACTCAGGTCTTAATGAGTCACTCACCAAAGTGGCTCTTGTTCTTTAGTCACTGAGTCACTGAATCAGTTACTCACTAGGAAGACTATTTAAAGCTCTCCATTGGGGATAAGAAATATCATCATCTTTCAATATATGTTTTCGTTTACGTATGGCAGACATTTTTTTCAACAATAAACGCTAAAACAAATTAAAATTCCATTAGCACAATGTTTACCTGAATATTTTTTTCTGTGCTGTCACTTTAACTACATGAGCAGCCAAAGCAGGCAAACTTACAGGAAATGGACGGGCTCTCTTACCAGCAGAGAGTGCAAGCGTGCTCCTGCTGCTGAGCTAAACCTAGCGATATTTTTCCCAGTTTAGTCAATATGATATAATTCCGATTTTGATAGAGATGATACGAAAGACTGCCAGGAATTCCCCCAACACATGACTGCGCACAATGTAAGAAAATCATTGTGCCACATCTATACAACTCCTCTAATTTAACATTTTAGAAATAGTTCTGAAAAATAAAAAGAAACTCAAAGGTTTTTATTTGAAGCTACATGATCAAAAACAAAATTAATGTTAGAACTGTAAATATACAGTCTTATGTTGATATTACAATTTATTATGTATTTATTACTGTGTTTCAAGGCTTTAAAAAATGAAAAAGTCTAGAGCTTTTTTAAACGAAATTTCCTTCTGTATACACTTGTGTATACAAAGAGACAAAATACATCTGTCTAAGTCTATCTAACAGATTTCATGTTCTTATAACCAGGTGATTGTCTCAACCTCCTCCTATTTCAGCCCAAGGGATCTTGCCTCTATCACAGTTTCTCTGGCATTGCCTCTTTTATTTGAATTCATTAATGTTCTGTTTTAAGTGCTTTCATATGTGTATGAAGAAAAACATCATATTTTTCTGCTGTTAATTTTAGGTATACTATTGCCTGATCTTTGTGGCTTACTAGGGGGTCTCCCAGTCTCTGCACCTGGTCCATGGTACAGCTGTCTTGAGCAGAGTCAAGCTGGTTGAGTCATTAATTCACCAATCCCGCCCCTGCTCCGGTTGAGCCAAGCTTATTCATTAACTCACTGATCTGCCCCTACTCACTTGTGCTGTGTTTGGTTGGTGGGGTGAGTGAGCTGATAGAATCGGGTTGCAGCTAGTATCTGGGTGTTTCTTTCACAGCTCAGAGCAGAAAGGAAACTAGGAGTTGAACTAAGATAACAAAGCATAGGTGTAGAAGTTCTCAGTTGTCTCATCTGTTACTTTCACTCAGCTATCTGCGCAAGAGGTGAACATGTTACTTGAAATGACAAATGACTTATGAGTCTCTATGGCTTCCTCCCATAGTCTAAAAACATGACTGTATGGTTAATTGGCTTCTCTAAATTCTCCTTAGGTGTGAGTGTGTGTATGAATGGTTTGTCTCTGGGTTGCTCTGTGATGGACTGGCACCCTGTCCAGGGTGTACCCCGCCTCTCGCCTGCCGACAGCTGGAGATACGCACTAGCACCCCTCGCGACGCCACTTGGGATAAGTGTGACGGAAAATGGAGGGATAGACTTATGAGTCAGTAAGGGGACTCATGGGTTTTGAAAGACTCGTTCGGGACTCACACATCTCTATTTTGAATACCAGCCTGGGTTATTTCTGCACGGAGATTGCATATTCCTATTATTCATTGGTGGGGGTGTGGTGGTCTCCTGACACTCCGGCTTGGTACCACTGTCCAAAAAGTTGTGAACGTGAACTCCATAGCCTTTGGTGGTTATTTCTATTGGTTGATTGGCTGGCTTTGTCTTAAAAAAAGCATTATCATTTATATCAGGCAAATTAAACTTAGGAGACAAAGAAATCCCATGCCAGTGGGTTGAAGTGCCTTGTGAAAATAATTCAATTTATTTCTCAAGGAATTAGTTACATTATTTGTAGATCCAAAAATAGAGCACGAGCCAGAATGTCACTAGTTTGTGGCTGTGTGTGTGTTTTTTATTGAGGTCATTCAGCTTTCTGGTTTTGGTTGGCTGCAAGTCAGCAACTCCTCTATAGTTGCCAAGAGAATAGAATCAAACAGGTGTAATTTTGACTGTAGCTTGTACCAAGTCAGGCCAAAAGTTTTTAGAAACCGTATAAAGCTGATCTTTTACACCTTGGTGATAACAGTCATATAATCATGTTCCTAAGCCGAACAACATTTTCTCCCAATAATGTAAATTCAGTCAGTTACTTCAACATAAATCAAGGCCTGATTAAAAAAACAAAAACAAATGAACCAGAAACTGTTAAACAGGAAAAAACAACTTTGTTTATCTCATACTTAATCTTTAGTAGAACCATAGATTAAAAGTAACTCTCTGTGAGATAGGTAGTGCTAAATATTAGACACTCTAATGGCATTGAATGATACCTGCCAATCACAGTGCTGCAACAAAACTGAGACAGCTTAGCTTCACCTTCTCAACATGTTTGACATGACAGCCCTACCACTTCACTGAAGAACAGGCTCGACTCTGTAATCTATACTTGGAGGTGATGATGGCAGCACATCAGCTGATATTTCTCTGCAGGATGTTTGTCCAGCCAAACAGAACCAACGGGTAGCTGGTTGGTAACGTAGCTGGTCATTGGTTCCACATAAGAGGAGCCTGATAACTAAAAGATCTCCCTCCAATTCTACTTTAAGATATTTTAGGAAACACTAGTAAACCTGCAGACTGAGAGTGCAGTAATCTGTTGATGTGGAACAATTGGATCTCTGATATACAGTAGCAACCATTCAAAATGGCCCTTCCCAGTCAAATGCTAGTCGAATGGCAGCCCACTTCCCTTTAACTCCCAGTTAAATCCCCTCCAACTTCCACCCAATGGAATGTAACCTGCCCCCGCCAGATGGATTTGCTCCGCATATCCATCTGGAAACCTTCTGTTGCAGTAATTTTGGGAAGGGGCGAAAATACTGGTTAGCTGATTGGCCTATGTTTGGTGATAGACGGGCCAAATAAACCAATCAGATCAAAGGAAGCATATGACGTACTAACAGACCGACGAGCGAAAACACAACCACAAGCCAGGCTACTCTTGCGAAAACCAGTTGGGAGAAGAGCAATAACATCTTTTCCTCTGTGAAAAGTCTCAAGAGCAGTGTTTTCTCTCTTTCAGTGAAGAAATACTCTGTAATTCCGATAAAACTTACTTGCTCAATAGCCACGCTAACGCTTAGTTTCATTGGCTGAAGCCGCCATGTTCTTTAGACTGAACTGTTGCGCTTCGCGTTGCGCCACACCCTCAACCCACCTCAAAGCCAACGCTGATTGGACGCTCGTTTGGCGAACGGCTCCAAATTTTCTTCAACGGAGAGTCTCCAGACTGATTAGCGAGTGAAATCTTGAAAGCTTGCGTAGATCAGGATGGTCTCACGGGGCTAAACGGAATGACCCTGTCTTGCATATTTTTTCTCTAACTCCATGCTTTCACTGAATTACAGGGTCAGACTAGGAAATTGTGCTTCTCTTTAGATCTTAATGTCCAAAAATCATGGCAGAAAGTATATTTTAGTACAAATATTGATGTTTAAAAAGGAATTGTAGGGGACCAGCCAAGGAGAGTGGGGACATTTTGAATGGCTACTACTGTAAGATTGAGCTTGGTTTTTTTAGCTCTTTATATGCAAAATAAGGATTTAAAATCTTACTTGGGATTTAACATGGACCAATGAAGGGAAGCTAAAATAGGATAAATATAATCTGTCTTTTTGAACTTATAGTGCTGATTTCAATGTGATTTCATCGTCTTTTTTAGTATCTAATTTAGGCTACTAAATACCCGTCTATTACCGTGCACAATTTACTTACATCAACAAACGTTATGTATCTTCTGTTGTGAAACCCCGTTAGTCATCTCACATTGTCCAACATGATTACCACCCACTGTGGGGAGTGTTAACAAACAAGGTTAGTCTATTGACTTAAATTCTTTTATGTCCTGGAAATTTTTGCTCTGACAAAAGCTACAACTAACAGAAAAATACCCATGGATGTTCGAGTGAGAAATCGACATTAAACTTAACAGATACATCTTTGAACCTTAAGTAGCTTAAAATATTGATTGTATTACAGTTGCAACAAGCAGTTGCAGTATCCCATAAAACAAGCTAGAGAATGTGCACAAGTTAAAGGAACTTTAAAAGAGCATCACTTCTTGTTATTCAGAATACACATAATGTAGCACTGCACTTATAAAGATATGTGTTTAAGATAAACCCTGGCCAAACTGTTAAATTTGTTATTAATTTAGGATGATCGATCACTCAGTTTCTACAGTATAATATTCCAAAGCTGCTCCCTGCATTCAATTTTATATTCACATTGTACATGCATTATCCCCATTGTATGTCTTAAGCAAATAATAACACATATAAAGACAGAAGAAGACAGAGCTGTAAAAAATCTATTACTCCTACAGATTTAAATTATTCTTCAGTTCAACAAGGTTGAACTCCTAAATTTCATTAAACAAGAGTAATATTGTACAAGAAAAGGATGAGGAAAAGGGAGTCAACAATACCTTTTTATTAGTCTCAATCTGCCAGTGTTATTGTTTTAATTCGACTTGAAATTGTTGGGGAAATAAGTCAATATTTGATGGTTGCCGGTTCTCACTGACTAATCAAATCAGTTTGGGTTTCACATTCTGATGTTTCTTTAATGTAGTTTTCTGTCTCATCAATTTCAAATTATTTACAGTTTAAAGTCTTGAATAATGTTTTAAATATCTTTCAAGGTCTACTCTGAAGAGGTATGCAGGCTTAGGCCACTTGGACATTTATATAAGAATGATAAGGGAAATAACACTGTACTCATATTAAAAGAAATATTTATTGGAACCCTTTCTAATTTTGGCCTTTAAGAGCACTGGAACATTTCGCTGTTATCCTTGGCAGTGTCTGATTTGACACGTCATCTGCTGTACAACAGCATCAATTTAAAAAGGCTTATTTGCGTTTGTTGTATTTATCAGCAATAGTCAATTATCACAACCCAAAATTATGGAATGTTAAAAAAAAAGAAAAACTCAGATTGGTTCATGATTTGACAACTTTACATTTGTATAAGATTAAAAAAGCAATTGGGTTCAATTTAGTGAAACAAGATATTTAATTTAAAATGTAGTTTTGGGTCAGAAGGAAGGTCAGCATGGACAGTGGAGAGAGGTCTGTGTTTAGAATAACTTTTACCTCCTTCATTAATGACCGTTCTTCCTGTTATCTTGGAAGAGGAAGACACTTTGTGGTCAAGAGAGCAGCAGAGAGAGAGCCCTGTGCATTATACATTATAAACTGCATTATACACACAATGTTAATGTCAATGCTGTAATGAAAATGTTTTAATCTTTTAAAAACCAAGACAACGTGATCATAGAGATGACATTTTGAACTGGGTTTTGACAACCTATATTAATAATTAATACAGACAGCATTATTAAATGATCAGTGTCTAAGTTGTGCTTGAAAATGCTTATACCCTTCCATTAAAGACAGAAAAAAAATCAGCTGCTAGTAAAATAAATTGAAATCGATAAAATAAGAAATAATAAAAAATAGCACTTGTTCACGAATGAGGGAAGAAGGGAGCGGGGAGATCGACAGGCGGATTTGCGCAGCGTCTGCCGTGAAGCGGGCGCTGTACCGGTCCGTCGTGGTGAAGAGAGAGTCAAAAAGCGAAGCTCTCGATTTACCGGTCGATCTACGTTCCTACCCTCATCTATGGTCATGAACTCTGGGTCATGACCGAAAGAATGAGATACATAGTGGTACAAGCGTGTCGAAATGGGTTTCCTCCGTGAGGGTGGCTGGGCTCTCCCTAGAGATAGGGTGAGAAGCTTGGTCATCCGGGAGGGACTCAGAGGAGAGAGCCGCTGCTCCTCCACATCGAGAGGAGTCAGTTGAGGTGGCTCGGGCATCTGGTTAGGATGCCTCCTGGACACCTCCCCTGGTGAGGTGTTCGGGCACATCCCACCGGAGGGAGGCCCCGGTTAGACCCAGGACACGCTGGAGAGACTGTGTTTCTCGGCTGGCCTGGGAAGCCACAACTTGGGGTTCCTCCTGAGGGGGCTAGAAGAAGTGGCTGGGGAGAGGGAAGTCTGGGCCTCCTTCTTCTTAAGCTGCTGCCCCCACAACCCGACCCCGGATAAGCCGGAGAAAGATGGATGGATGGATGGAAAAAATAGCACTCAACCAAAATTTTGTTTAGCAGCACTTTGAGGCAATCACTGAAATCAAGTATTTTCTCTAAGAATTAGGACATGTTTAGTCACACTTTTGCAAATGTTGACAGGGATGTTGATAAACTGTTCATGAAAAAGATCTGTTAACATTAAATTCAAAATCAGTGTTTTATTTTACTAAATTATAATTTACTACATTTTATTTATTATTATAATTTTTTCTTATTTGAATTACTTGTGTCAACTTATTATTTTCTTTAATGGGAGGGTATGTAAACTTTCAAGCACAACCTTATGTCAGTCTGTTTAAATCGTGTGCATCCTCACCTTAATTCTAATATTCTGGGACAGAAATCAAAAACTCAAAATTATAAAACTGATAAACTCTGTACCACAACATCCAATATTATTGTTTTCTGTTTTGCAGCCTAAATGTAGTGCATGTTTCTTAACAGTGTAGGATTTGTTTTTTTTAATAGCTTCCCACATCACAGTTATAACTCTAACTTTTTCAGCCATTTGATACTACAGTGAATAATCGATAGCTTTAACCCCTTTGGCTAAGGGAAGATAGAAATAATTGAAGTATTGATATTAGATATTATCATATGTATTCCTGTGAGTTTTAATGCAAAATGTCAAGCATGAGGAGGGATAAGCAGGGGTTTAGGTTTGGTGTTTACATACTGTAGTCTCAGGCTACTGCTACTCAACCCTCGATACCACAGACTAACCTGATTAAACCACCTCTGCCTTGTTTTCATCCACCTTTTCTTCATTAGCTAATAGGCTTAACTCTCTCAGGAGGCCAAGGGCATATTGGATCAGCATACCAACCTGTGCTCTATCTTTGTCTCATTTTCTACCCCACCCCTTTCTCTTTTAGGTTGCTCATTTGAAAGGCCACTTTTCTGTCTTTTAAAAAAAAACTACATCTTTAAAAGCTTTGTGACTGTATGCTAAAAGACACATATTCATGTTAGATTCATTTTGTTTAGGATAAATCTGTCTTGCAGTAGCATTGAAACACATTTACAGTCATAGAGAAATTTTGCCTGGTTTAGAGCCATTAAACACACACATCAGCCTTGACTTATCACTAGCAATATAAACATAATAACTCCATTGGGATTTTGCTTTTACTCCGTAATTGACCCTTTCTCAGTTATGAAATTGAGCCTATCATTTCCCTTTCCATGTGTGGCGTCCTTTTGGGAGTATGATGACTGATATTAATAAGAGAATTACGTTGAGATAATCTGCTCCTCCTAATGATAATTACAGTAATAACATTCTAGGCAATGCCATGTTGGTTGTAATTCTTTCGTTTTGTCATACCTGATGTCAATGTGTTATGGTGGATAAATCTGTTTATCTGAAAAAAAAAATGTGTGTTCTGATGTTTTGCTGCCTTTTTAGAAAGTTTTTATAAAAGTAAATTTTCTTGGTTTCATTTCAGCAAAAGCAATATATATTAATCCAGTAGGTCATAATTGGGGGGAAGCATCAATTGAGTAAATTACCCTCTTTTAGAGGTATTTAAAAAATATATATTAATAGCAATGTAGAATTCTGTTAGATAATAAAAAGTCAAAGTACACTTTGTAGCTGTAGTTTTGTAAACAGTTAATTGAATTGGAATTTTACATTTTAAAACTTGAAAGGTTTCATTCTTGGGTACCCAAGAACTTGTAGACCAAAGAGTATCTCAGCAAGAAAAAGTTTGGGTGCCTCTAAAAGCGGTGGACTGGCTGTTTTAGGTGGTTTACTTTCAGAACAGGAGGTCGAAGAAGATGCTCTTTAATTGGAAACATGACACCATCAATATAAAATATGCAGTGAAGCTGTGCTTCTTATATTTGAACTAAAATTCAAAGCAAAGTGCTAAAAGAATTTGTTTAGTCAAGGTTAAGGTAGCAAAATTTAGAAAATGTGTTTTTAAAATTAGCATTTAGTTAACAATAAGCTATTCCTTATATTGATTGACAAATATTTTTGAAACACTTAAATAAAGCTTATCTAATTTAGTGTAGATGCCGCAAAAGCTGTGATACTGTACAGTATGTCCTTTGACCAAAACCTTTGATTGGATAATTTGCCTTAAACGTATATAGCCGCTAGCCTTCTTCACAATTAAGCAATAAATCTAAGATAACATTTTCCTGACTTAGGCCCCTTTAACACTTACAGTAAAACCTCAGCCAGTAATTCACTGGATACTGGATCAGACTTATGTAGTATGAATAAAGCCAGAACTGATTTACGAGGCAAGACTAATTCAGCAATAAAGTAGGCCCAGACCTGGTATTATTACTGGGTAACTTAAACATTTGCATGTTTATGCAAAATCTTAGAAGTGACATGTTGCCTGACAACAGTCCTAATTCCTGCTACATGCTGTGAACCTTGGCAACAACAGCATCACTAACAAATTGGCTGGCAACATTATATCAAGCGTTTTATCAAGCAGGCAGGCAATATTTCAATGATGGCTGTTTTCACTGTTTATAAGAAACTACTGTCAGTGTTTTTGGTTTATTTCACTTTGTTTTATTTTACTTTGGTTTATTTGGCTTGTAAATCAAATAGTTAACAAGCTGTCAGGGACAGTCTGAAACTTGGTTATATATCTTGGTTTGGATCTTCCCCTGATGTCTGCAAATCATTTTCCCTGACTATGAAATACACTGCAACCCAGTTTCTTCAGCACTTTTATTCATGAAGCTCATAACAACTGTAAGAACCACCAGACCCAATTGAACATATTGCAGTGTGACCGACGCCATTTCTGGATTAGGTTCTTCTTCAGAGGTTGGCTTGATTATTAGCGATGTTTACATGCTCAAAATTTCCCTGATCCTACCTAAACCTTGGTTAATCACAAATCCAAAATCTCTGTGACTCTGTAAATCTCTGTAAACACTATATAATGTGATCCAATCATGGCAATTGCATACATCCACCAAGCGTTTAATCAGATTAAATAATTTAAGCATGAAAATGTCTGCAACTTTCTGGAAAAACGACATTACAGACATGCGCATTGGAGAGGATTTTACTCCAAGGATTCCAATGGGCAGCCAGTTGGAGTGGTGACAAAAAACAGCTATCTTTCTGAATAAAATGTATTCCCGATTGGACCGAATTGATTTAGACTCTTCAGTCTGACATGTTTACATGAAACATTTTTAATCTAATAAGGCCTTCAATCCAATTATTTGTGTCCATGTTAACGTAGCTAGTGAAAGCTATTTCCCTTGCCTCACTGCCACCTGCAGGTGATATTATGTACATCAATTCCACTGTTGCCTGGTTGTGTAGAGAGCTGACCCAGCGATTTACCGGGAGTCATTTGCATGTGTGAAAGGCTCTCTTTCTTGTTTGACCTGGGAATGTGATCCTACTAAATTGCAGGAATTTATGAGCAAAAGAGGCGTAAAGCAGCCTTTTAGTAACCTGCTGCTTCTCTCTTTCATTCTGTTATGGATCTTTTTTTCCCCCCCAAGTGTAGATCTGATGTGGAGAACATACTGACTGCCCTAATTAAATACGTGGCAGTTTATGGACTGATAGAGCAGGATTGTATTTTTGGAGTTTATCAGCGTCAAACATTTTTCAGATCATGTCAAACATTGAATTTAACAGATACGATGTACACAGCGAAGCACGATTGGGCAGGTACAGTATAATGCTATTGGAATAGTTAACAAGCTATGAGGTTGGACAAAATTATGACATTCAGTAACAGGGATCAGGGAGTCGGACAATAAATTAAAGGACAGTTTAAACAAGAGATAGTATAGAGGCACACCAGTAATATTTCTGACCCACAAAAAATGAATTGGGTGACCAACTGAGGCTTTAAACCATAATATAGATGAAAAGTTCTTAGTCAAAATTCAGACGTGTTTTCAGCTGAAATATTTGTTCACTTGAGTTAGAAGTTGGTACACTGTAGATTTGCAAAAGCAAATAAATTCCTTGATATTTTTAACTGGAATAGAATTTGCAATGTCGCCAGTATATCTGCATCTATGGAAATAAAGTGTAAACTTAAAAATGTTGAGTTTTCTCACATTTTTAAACACAATACTTCGTTGAACTCTGCTGTATGTGTGCAGTTGGCTGATTCACTCTTAGTCATAATTGCTACTGTTCTCTCAGTTAAGAGACAAGCCTTGAATTAATAATGTTCCCACAAGCTGTAAAAGCAAAGTTTCCAAACCCGTTAAATTTATTATTAAAACGTCTAAGAAAACTTTGTCACTCTCTAGAATTTGATATATTTTCTATGAAAATGATAAACTAGCTAGAAACAGGTTTGTCTGAAACTGTGTCAGAGTTTAATTTTGTTGGAGTTTTGGGAAATAATAAAATGTTTCCAAACTTGTCAGGTTGTGTGGAGGTTTTTAAGAGGACCTAAATGCAGAGACGGAAGCTGAGGGTGTTTCTTGCAGATTATCCAAATGGTGGCGACTGAAGCAAAAGTCAACAAAAAATAAATAAATACAGAAAACTAAAATCCAGGAGACATCAGAAAAAACACATATGAGGAGCAAAAAAATTATGAGGAACCAGCAAACAGTAACAGAAGTGGAAGAGTATATATGTCAAAGAGAACAAAGACTGAACAGATTGGGAGCAGGTGTGGACAGAAGAATCTAGAAGGGAGCTAGACTGAAACAAATCTGTCACACGCTTCACGGTTTTCCTGAAGCGTGTGACGATTAGCTATGGAAAAGCTATATTTTATTTTCAACCCCTCCCCCTTACACTGTCACAGTCCTCCTGAGAATCCTAATGGAATTTTTTTTTATACTTGCTTTTATACTCCCAAAGAATAGTTAAAATGTTCATTTTTTCCGATATAGATTGTGTGTTCATTTATGCTTTTTATTTTTTTATTTAGGTGGTTAAAAACAAAATACTAAAATTCAGAAGCAGGCTACTTGTTCACTTGCACTTTAAACAGGAAATTACTGTACAGAATGAAACATTTAAAATTGATGAAAAAAACAACCTTATACTGTAGCTTGTGTTTTGGAACCCAGAATTTTTTACCTGCTTCTTCTTTACTTATTCTTATCCTTAAAGGAGAAGTTCGGTTTTTTATTTAAGCCCATTTTCTGTAGCGTCCAGGATGAAATCGAATGATCGACACCACCAAGAGTTTGACAATTGCTCCTGTCAGCAAGTGGCTCATTTAGAATCAACCCTGAGCCAGCTTTAGAATGGCTAGCATAGAGCATGTCCGATAATGTCCTTAAAACAAATCTTAAACATTCTTTTTAAAATATGCTACTCACCGTGGTCGTCAACAGCGCTGTTCAATGACGTTCCAAAAAAAAGTTTCCGCGGAAGAAAAACGTTCCTGTAGTGTTTTTTTTTAGCATTTTGTAAATCCCATTGAGTTCTGTAGGAATAGTCAATATTCCGCTGCCACCGAAACGGAAATGGGGCCTGTTTACACAGTTGTAGTCTTTTCGCTTCACTCTGTGTACTCTCGACGCCGAGAATCAAGAATCCACCTTCGTATTCCATTTTCAGAGTTTTTAAAGTGTTTAACAGAGACGTTAGCACCTCGACGTCGGAGTACACAGATTGAAGCGAAAGGACTACAACTGTGTAAACAGGCCCCATTTCCTCGCTTCCGTGGCAGCGGAATATTGACTATTCCTACAGAACTCAATGGGATTTACAAAATGCTAAATAAAACACTACAGGAACGCTTTTTCTACTACTAAACTTTTTGGAAGGTCATTGAACAGCGCTGACGACACCGTGAGTAGCATATTTTAAAAAAAAGAACGTTTAAGGTTGTTTTAAGGACATTATCGACATGCTCTATGCTAGCCATTCTAAAGCAAACAAGAGGAGATTCTAAATGAGCCAAAAAGCAGAGACAGGAGCAATTGTCAAACTTTTTGGTGTCGCATCATTCGATTTCATCCTGACACTACAGAAAATGGGCTTAAAGTGTAAAACCCGAACTTCTCCTTTAAAGACAGGATTCGTTTGTGATATAACAAGAAATGTCATTAGAGAAAATTATATCCCAGAGGAAGCTTAACCGTATGTAAAGGTCACGCTTGCAGTACCATGTAGTCTGGTGGCCATAATTAAACTTTGACATTCTGAGAAAATGTTCCCGGTCATAAGCCCTTTGAGAGACCTTTGGTGATACATTAACACAATGAGGTAATGCATATATAGACATAATCACTGTCCAAAGTCACGGTGTACTATTTAGAAACATTGTTTTTCTCCATTAGTTTTTTTTTTGCACTTTTAATATTTTGTTTTAGCATTTAATGGGAATGCATGCTGGACTAGACCTGTTATGGGACACTTTTTCAAGTATTTTGCTGTACTAATAAAACACAGAGGAATAATGTCCTTATATCCTAATAGTCACACCAAAAGGTCATTTTAAATACCTGCTAAACCAGGGGTCGGCAACCGGTTTTAATGTTGGACCAAAAAACAAAACAAAAAAACAAATCTGTCTGGAGCTGCAAACATGTAAACATGCCTTATATAAGCCTTGTTTGGCAACATGGGCTTAAATTTCTATAATAAGCATTCATGGTTAAATATTTGTCCTTGAGCAAATGTCACATCATGGGACTACTTTTCTGTATGATATTCGGTCCTTTAAGTTAAAATCCATCCATCCATCCATTTTCTAGCACGCTTATCCCAAGTGGGGTTGCGAGAGGCGGGGTACACCCTGGACAGGTCGCCAGTCCATCGCAGGGCATGAACCATTCACACACACACTCACACTTAAGGGGACTGTAGAGAAGCCAATTAACCTAACAGTCATGTTTTTGGACTGTGGGAGGAAGCCGGAGTACCCGGAGAGAACCCACGAATGCTCAGGGAGAACATTCAAACTCCATGCAGAAAGACAACGGATCGGGAATCGAACCCAGAACCTTCTCACTGCAAGGCAGTAGTCCTTTAAGTTAAAATTCCATTACAAATTTAATGTATTAGTTTTTGTTGCATTATTGAAATTATAGGAACAATGAAGAAATCAGTTTCTTGGTGCTATTTTTATTTTGAGGATTTAGGAAAAAAAATTAAAGAAATTTCACATACCTGCATACGAGTGCTGCCTGTTTGATCTGTGAACGGTTTTTCCATGCTTGCAACAAAACTAGCAACACTATTGGAGTTTGGAAATGCAATCCACTTCTTAAATCTGTCTTTGCGTCGCTGTAATTTATCCAGTACTGCAATTAAACTCTTTCTCTCACTCCCAACATGGTGGGTTTCTACAACTATAGCATGCCTTCCCTGGAAAAGGCCTTTCCAAAATACTCTTTTTATTATTTAACAGCTTCTCATTACAAAGCAAACATGCAGGCAATCGTTCCGCATGTGGCCATGATAGTATCTCTACCAATTTAATCCACAGTAGAGTCTCACAGAAAGAGAAAGGATTCCTGTGAGTTGGCTCTTTTAGCCATGTGGGGTCACATGCATCTGTATGAATTTCCTGGGAGAGAGGGGAGGATTTGGTGATGTTAATACCAGCATGGACATTGGTGTAAAACGTTCAAAATAATATAATGATTTATTGCTCAACAACAGGAACTTTGTTTACTAGATAAAAAAGGATTGATAAAATATATGACATTTAGGGTTTCACAGTTGGAAAACTATAATTAAAAGATTAAAAGGCTATATCTTCCTTTCTAAAATGGTGTCAGACTATGTGCATTTCTATTTAAATGTGCAGGATACAGTAGCAGCCATTTAAAGTGGCCATTCCCATTTAAACACCAGCCGAATGGTAGCCCACTTCCGTTCAAATCTCAGTGAAATCCTCTCCAACTTCCAGCCTCTGGAGTGACCCCCTCTTGTTTATTTGGTTCCTCAGACTCCAATATTTCTGGAGATGACACTTCTCTTTAGATCTTAATGTCCACAAATCATGACAGAAAGAATATTTTAGTACGGACATTGATATTTAAAAAGGAATTGTAGGGGACCAGCAAAGACCCATCAAGGAGAGGGGGGAAATCTTGACGTACCGCTCTGTTATTAGCCAAATCCAACATTGGTCCTGTTGAGACATGCTGCTAGCAGCTCCTTTAGATAGGTGGTTAAATGGCCACTATTAAGGGGATGATTTTAGAAGTTTATGGAGAGTTTATATCTAGAGTTTATATTAACAAGCATACATGGAATTTTGCAATCTCTCACCATTAAAGAGAGAAAATAATCCTGGCTTGGACTCTAGTCTCTGCTCTTGCATGGCCCTGCTCTGGCATTACCTCTCTTGCAAATACCACTATATATACCACTAAGCTTCTGCTTAAGAGAAAACAGCAACATCCACAAGTGTAGATAAATTATCTTTTTACATCTCTAGAACATATTTTAAAGCTGGTGTAGCTTCAAATATACACTGCAGAAAATTAGATCATTTATTTAGAAATATACAGCATTTTCTTTTAGTCATATTCTAATTCAAACACAGATGCAGGCTATATTTTATGTGAACTTGAAATAAAACACACAACATTTAAACCCATTTAAACTCGTGGAGTCAGAGTTTACATTTACATAAAGTGATAAAATCAACCGTTAGTATTAATATTTCATTAAACAAAAATGCAGACTCACATTCAGTGTCTCCACTGAGACAGGGAGAGGGAATGAAGAGCCTTCAAAGCATTCTTTAAATATTCTAACCAGTAATGTTGCCAGCATTTACAGCATGTTCTGTTAAACCAGTTGCAGCAACCACACTCCCTACGATTGTAGATCATTCAACAATTTGTTAGTCGGAATGAAGCAGACAAACTGCTGCGTCTGTTGCTTTCGTGCATGTGGTTACTTCTCCTTTGGGACATTTAAAGCAGGCTTTAGTTATTAATTGTCTTTGGATTACTACACTGTTCCTCTGAGTAAGAAGTGATTTTAATTCAACTTAAGAAATTAACTGATGAAATTTTATTTAATTTGACAAAACTTGATAGAAGTCTTTATTTTAAAGCAGGCTAACAATTTTAATTTTTTTTTTTCAGTCAGGACAAGAGAGGACAACCGTAAACAGGAAGAATACCTGAGTTTATTGTAGACATATGTCACAAGAGGTATATCGTTAGAAACATCTGAATATTTTGTAGCTTTCTAACTGATGTTTTTACACCTTAAGAAATTGAGGCAGGGATATTTTTATAGAACAGAAAAAAACAAAATGAACAAAAAACCTGAAACCTAATATGAATGTTATTGATAAAGGATTTGCGTGGCACATAGCCATAATTTAAAACTGATTTTTTCATTTACATTTTTTTGCCAAGAAGTAAAATGTTTACTTACTAATACACATGGTATTAATATCCATCTACATCAGTCTAATTGGGCCTCATTATGAGCAACCCTTAACCTTGAAATACTTTTTGGTAGTGAGGATGAAAACTCTTTCCCGGTTTCCTTAGAGAAATCCCACAGGTATCATTTCAATCTGAAAAACTCACACAGAGAGAAAAGATAATTAGAAGAATTTATTGATAAGAAAGTATATTTATCTTTGCGCTCAGACTTCCGCAGGAACATTCATGCTGAATTATGCTTTAACATGCATGAGTAGATGAATGTGAATAGGGATGTTCCCCCGGCCTGAAACTGGTGGTGGTTTAATCCGGGAGCTGGTTGACAAGGTGATCTGCTGTGCAGAATTGTGGGACTAGAAGACTGAGGGAGCTGACGCCGGGCTTCACTCAGACTCGGGATATAGAGGTCCTGCTCGGTGATGCAGGTACTGTGAACTGTCCATAATGAGCAAGCATGAAGCTTACAGTGAGAGGAAAACTCCCCCTTTGGGAAGAAACCCTTGGCAGAACCGGGCTCAACATGGTGGTCTTCTGCCGGACCAATGCGATGAGACGAGGGATGGTGACAACTGGGATTAATACTCTCTGATGAGGTTGAGGTGAAGTCGTGGTCATGAAGGATGATTCAGCTGCGATGGCGGAGAAGGGGATGGAGGTGGGTGAATTGTCGCCTGAATCGAAATCCGACATTGCGATTGCAGGATAGCCGCTGGGGTGAGATTTGAAAGGAGTTTATAAAGTTGGGCTTCGTGGTGGAGTAGTTCAAAGCTGATTGGCTTGCTTCGGAAACGGATCAGCTTCTGATTGATGGAGGTAAGTCAGAGTTTCTTCAATTGTACTTCCGCTAGAGGTTCATTTATCTTTACTTATCTGTTAAAAAACAACTCACAAAAGTGGTTGAGTCATTACTCAGTGATTGGGTGATAATACAAACATTTCTACAAAGAGTGAAAAAATACAAACGACATCAGCAGACAAAGTGGTTGATATTCTTTCACTGGCTCATGACCCTTGGCTTATGAGGTAGCCCAATTAGGGTCAAGACCCCAACTTTGAGAATCCAGGTGCATGAATCAGTCAGTAAACCATAAAATTATTTTTTAATTGTTTTTATCACACTGAAGACTGTGGCTTACTGGAAAGTTGAAGGTATGCTTCCAGCTGGCCCCTGACAAGGGTTCTGGCCAGCACATTTCACCAAGATGGGCCATTACCTTATCAGCTGTCAAGATATTGCTGTATTTAGGCTGTTAATGTTGCATAACAGGATGGGCTTCTTTTTCCAATGATTTTTATAATTTTTTTCTTAAGACTTGTTCTCGCTTCCTTTTAGTCCATGTAATGGGTAAAATTCTGTCAGCTTTATAGTGTATGAAAGGTTAAAAATTATGTCGTATCACAGCATTCTTTCTCAAAGCTAGTAGAGCTAGTTAATTAATTTCATTTGCAAAGTAATTGCAATTTAGCAGAACCTAATTTTCAAATTGCAGAGCCACTCAGTTTTGGTCACATTACAATTAAATAGAGTAAGACAATACATTTCTTACTCAGCACTTGAGGTAGCAGTAATATGCTTGAAGTGTGTTTATCACCATGCAGAGGCAAAAGAGTTAACGCTTGATGCAAATCCAGGCAAATAGAGGTAAGCACATTGCAATTGCACTATTGGCAATGTTGGAAACTAATCTTTCAGCCCTAGCAGCTACAAACCAAGAATCAGATGACAGTCACACTTTTGTTTCCACTAACACTGAGGCGCAAAATGGCTGGCATGGGATTAACAGTATCAACACAGCCTCAGTCTTCAAAGAAAGATGTTGTTTCTGCTGAAAGCTGAAAGTCAGTTGGAGGGGCTAAAGTCCTCAATGACATGTAAATCGAGCATTGATCCAGCATGGAAAGGAGCCATCTAATAGCAGACATAACTGCGAACGGAGCTGGTACATTACCAATTAATCCCATCATAATGGGATAACTTGTCATTTCTCAGAACAGAGAGCCAGTATTCAGGAAAGAAAGACAGCGGGATAACTTAAAAAGCGTTTACTAAAGCAATCTGTGGTAGCAGCAGCCAGGGCATCTGAGGCAGACTCTGGTTTAACAGTTCAGCCGGTGGAGGATGTAGGATCCAGTTGGCGGGCTGCCAACAAAATGTAGCGGGCGCCGCCCAGAGTGTCCCAGACGCTGCACCCCCAGAGGTCGGAGAACCAGCAGGAAGCCTAGGCAGGTCAGGCAAACAGATCAGAACTGGCAGGCTGAGAGATTAAAGAGCCCAAAGACAGTTTAGGCAAAGTGTTCAGACGGGAACAGGCAGGCACAGTGGCTGAGAGGCAGAACAGGTCAGGTTCAGGTAATCAGAAACACTCAGGTACGCTAAAAACAAACTCACCATTGAGATCAGATGGGAAAAATGCTGTGTGTGAGAGGCAGTGCAGGTCAGGATCAGGAAATCAGAAACAAAAAGTTACGCTAAAAACACTCACCACATGCTAGAGATAACACGAATAATCTGGCCCTGATGACTGGATGCAAGCACCTTAAATAAATAGAGGCAGGAGCAGGGGGATCACATGGAAAGTGATGAGAAACTGGGCAGAGTTAGACAGCTGAATAAAATAAAAAATAACCTTTTTTTTTTTTTTTTTACCAATATTGCAGTTTATTTTTAATTGACGTTGCACTAACCACAGCATGCAGATGTTTCATTCCACAGTTTAACTGTTTTCATGACCTTGATAAGTTGCTTGTCCAGAGTCCACTACCACAGGACTTTACTGTTATTGCCAAATGTTAAAATGTTCCATCTGATATAAAAGTGGCTACCTAAAAAGCAATTGACAGGCTTCTCTGGATAAGTGGATTTTTTTAGGGGTCTGTGTAAACTATTAAGCCCACGGCGAGACTCTTCCATAGCTTTGGTGTGAAAACAAGCAATCATTATTGGAAGTGATTTAAAAACATTTTTAAATAAATATGAATCCAAACACTTATTATTAATGTGTTCTAGAGTCTGATTTTAAATAATAAATATCTGTGTTTTTATGTAGGTTTGCCTCTGATTATATATCTGTGTTAATGCTGTTTGCAGAAGGTGACATAAATGCTAAGAATCAAACTAATCATGACCCTCTTAACTGAAAAATAATCCTTACAAACCCGCTTTGGTCCCCCTCTGACATTTATCATTACACTGGAAAAAGGTCCTGGTTGGAAGCCTTTCTGATGCCTGTTGATGTTCCCTTGGGCAACGCAGTATTAGTAAAATGTTATCAAGTCCATAACATGCACTATGATCTATTTTATGAATGATTATTTATACATCAGATTGCATCATAAATGATTTTCATTTCGGCTGTAATCTTGCTTGCATTCATTTAGTTCAAAGATTTGGCTTGAGGTACTATTGCTGTAGTAGTTATTTGCGGCTTCATGAGAAAATCCCACTGATTTGATAGATGAGATTAGGTAGGGATTGATGGGCTCATGAAGGGACTTATCGACATGAAATAGTGTAAGATTGGCCCCTGAGGGATGGCGTTACGTGTATGGACATATTTTGACCAAATGTGATATTTTTGTGTAGTTTGTTTGGAATTTTTTCCATTAGTCTGTGTGCTTTTCTAATTTTGACACTCTAAACCAATAACTTAGTCCTTGAGTTTAGGGAAATTGTTCTACAAAATGCTTGATTTTGATCGAAGAGTGGGAACCCTTAGATATATGTAAAAATGTAATGTCTAACAAATGGGGAAATTTACTCTCTCTCTGCATGTGACTTATCCTCGTGGTTAAGAGGGGGCTGCCATTGTTAAAGGAATAGTACACCCAAAACATGATTAGCCTTCATTTTCTACTCACCCCCATGCTGAACAACACTCTGGAGTACTTTTTTGATATCTCAAATGCATCTGGAGTATCTGGGAGGCTTCTTGCTGTCTGCTGACATTCAAATAATGGAGGTCTATGGTGCCCGAGGCAGAAAGGTCCATAAAAGTCCACAAAAACGTTGGTCAATATTCCTCCTCCATACTGCTTCGTCCAATGTATTCCAAGTGTCCTGAGTGGGTAAGCTGTTCATAATTTACTCGAAACAAAGTCATTTAGAATGTTTTTGGAGCATAAACAGTAGTGTATAGGGTTTCCTAAAAGCTGCCAGTTCACGAGTCTCTGAGGAAACGCCGCGCAGACCAAACCAGATGAAAGTGCGCATTGAGGCTGTGGGGATCGAACAGTGTACTTGCAACCTTCTCAGAGCACACAAGCACCCTGCTCTAACCACTATATATTAGTATTTGTTAGGTTTATGAACAATTGGGCTGAATATTACTCATAAACCCTGATTTAAAGCCTCGATCTCAGGCTTTTAATGTCTTAAACAGAAAATGTCCTACTCTAGTAAGTAACAGTTGTGGATACTTGTTTAAACCTTTATTAACAGATTTATTAAGCAGATTTTTTTCAGCTACTACTTGTAGCACATTTTCCATCCGTTTATCAAATACCTAGTCAGAATTCTCAACAAAGCTTACAAAGATATATTGGTATTTCTATAGTCAAGGGTAATTTCCAAGCTTTTTTTTAACTAGTACATACATGTCTGAATTATTTATCTTATCAGAAAGTGTAAAAAACTTTGAATATATTAAAGGGGATTTTGGGGGGGGGATGGCTACTTTATCCCAGGAGGGAAATCATTCTTCCAAAAAATGCTTTTCATAGACTGTCTGGGTCAAAACACCCTGACTTTGCTTTCAGAAAACTGACAACAGGTATTCAAAGGCGCATGATCCTGGAATAATTCATGCCTAAAGAAGCTAGTCCTTAGATTCTATACTTGGCTGGAATAAAATGGCACATTCAGGGTCAAGGGTTGCCAAGCTACCCTTTATCAGCCCCTAGGCATTCAGCTGAGGACAGCTGCTGTGTTTGGCTTCTGTTTCTGTTCTAGATTATCTCCTACAACACATACAGCAAAACAGTGGCATTGGCACAGTGGTGTGCCGATGCATTTAGTGACAAATCAGATGTTTGGCATGTAATATGCGGGCAGGTGAGTGGATGTACTGTATGACATATGAAAACTGCTTATTACACTGATTTCAGTAGTAAAGATAAAAGTAAAAATAAACATTTAGTATTCTGTTGGGAGAACAACAAACAAATGCAGATTTTATTATTCGAAGAATTTACTTTACTGTTTTATATCAAAGATTTGAAAGGGAAGGTATACAGCTGCTTGCTTGTGGCATTATAATGTTCGTTGTAAGGTTTTTGTGGTAATGCCACAATAATTTATTTTGTGAATAAATTATTTGTATCTTGTTTATCATCAAGTTTTGCCACTTATATGTCTTAAAATAGTTAATTGCATTCCTGTACATTCAAAATCTCATTGACATTCTATCCCTAGTTAATGGGGTTTAGTAGAACATTGACTCACTTAAAACTCATTGGAGGACTTTTTTTTCTTATCCTTTATTTTTAGAGGTATTCTAATGGGAATATCAGCATTATTCTAGCTCATTTGTAAGGTCAAACAATGAGGTAAGAGGAGAACACCTGGCTCACAGCCTGCGCTTCAATTTATCCTGATGGTGCTCTATTATACTACCAGGTTGTAATTTAAAGAGCTCCTTAGAGGGGACCTTTCTTCCATAAATGCTTAGGTGCTTGAGTTTACATACAAACAGCCATCAAACTGTTTTTTGAAAAAAAAAAAAAAAAAAACTAAATTTGATGCTGGGATAAATAACAAAGGATTTATTGGCAAAATAATAATTGTGTATGTTTTTTGTATACTTATCGATTGGGCTTCCAGAGGTATAATTTCGCATCAGGACAATCTACGTTGCTATTGTTGCTACGTAATCTTGAAAGTTTACTCTATAGAAAGTCATAAAAAATGTCAACCTTATTGCTGCAACATTTACTGTATGTACGCTTCTATTATTGTCATAACTGGAGCATCTATGTACAGTATATTGTATCACAGCGATGACTGTTTGGACACTAAACTTTTCAACATTTAAAAAAAAAATGCATGCCAACAAGCTTGGTAATAAATATGTGTTGCGGTGTTAGATGTGTGGGGAGACAATGCAGAAGGCATACACACACAAGCCAGTTTATCTTCAACTGACACTCAAGGCAGCAGTGTGACAGGGATATAAGGCATAATAATGCTGTGAAGACATGCAGGGTAGATAAATCATCTGCAGACATAACTCCACACTTATTTTATGTTTCTAGTGTATATAGGACAGATCAAATATCATTCTAGTTGTTGTGGGTTGGAGTTTTAGGGTTATAGAAGATGAAATATACATCATGTAAGTTAAACTAAATTTTAATCTGTGAAATAAAACAAATATGAACTACAAGTCTTCTTCTTAAGTTTTGACATCATTCTAGGGATTAAAGAAAATGAGTTTATAGACTAGATTCATATAAAAATATATATTTTATGCAAAATTCAGCATGTGGATATTCAGTTGAAATTCAGTTTGCTTTAACTTCAGACGCAGAAAGCTGAGATATAAATATATTTTTCTTTTTGAACTTTTGAGCAAAGTGAATTTCCCAGTGTTACTACAGTATTTAGCATTTTAGTCTTTAAAGAAGGATATTACCCATTAGCTGTTAGCTTGTTTTATAATGAATATGACAGCATTTTTGAAAGAAGGTTGAGACTCTGTATTACCGGATTTAAAACAAATGTATAATTTTATACATTTTAAAATGTGAAACAATATCTTATTCATTGAAGCCCATACAGAGGCAGCCTCCTCATAACATAACATCATGGGACATCATGCCTCGTGATGCCGTAAGAACTTAAAGTGAACATACAGGACATGAAAATACATTTTACCAAAATTTAAAGGAAAATATGAGGACTACAGGTCCAACCAGCTTTAGTTCTGATAAGCCAAACTAAACATTCATCATTGGCTGCTTGTCATGAAAAGAGGTTAAGTTCTTTAAGATCACTCTGGTTCAGTTTATTAATCTTCAGCACCCTTTAGGTTCACCTTTATAACGGAAGAGGATTAGGGCCACTGAAAAAAAAAAATGTTAACTGATTTTTTTAATTTTTATTTCAGTATAGTATGGGAAAAAGTCAGAATTTTGACTTTAATCTCAGAATTTGACTTTTTTTCTCAGAATTCTGAGATGAAAGTCAAGAGATTAAAGTCAAGTAAATTGTGAGATTTTTCTCTCAGAATTCTGACTTTTTTTTCAGAATTCTGACTTTTTATTGTCAGAATTCAGTCAGAATTTCTGACTTTAATCTCAGAATTCTGAGAAAAAAAAAAAGTCAGAATTCTGACTTTTTTCTCATGTTAAACTGAAATAAAATTTAAAAATCCGTCAACTTTTTTTTGCATATTTCCTTAGTAACAGTCAGTTATTTTTTCCCGCCCTTTCGGGATCTTGTGAGATTAACGGAATCCCGCGGGATTTCGGAGTCAGTTTTACACAAGAATTCATCAGCAGCCGGTTAAAGGGCTTTTTAAACAGAGAAAACTTATATGATTTTGTAATATTTAAATGCATTTTAACTTACATTAACACAATATGAAATACAATAAGTTGTATATTTATTCACAAATTGTCTTAAATGAACTAACAGTAAACACCCGAACAACAACATGTACAAGTATAGTTTAATTAGCTCATCAGTTGTTATTTACTGAAGCCATAATGAACATATTTAATTTGATTTGCATCTTTTTACTGAAACTTTGAAAATAAATCAATATATATATATTTTTAATGACATTAATGACTGCATAATTTCATCATAATAGTTATAAATACAGAAAAATCTATTTTCAGTATTAAGATGCTTATATACAAACTATTTCAAAATCTTGTGATTGAAGTTAGTCATGTTTTTTTTTGTTTTCCTTTCTTTCTTTTTTCCCCCTTTTAATATGATGTGGTGAGTGGTTTCCAAGTATCCTAACACTGTAATGCCAACATTAAAAGGTATGTGAAAAACAACCTTTAAATTGACAGAAATTAACTCATAGAAGTGAAGTGCAAAAAGGAAATATTTTTTTCCCATAAAGTTAAATGATGATAGTTTGAATAAGAAGCAGACATTACCTTTTAAGGTAACTTATCTTTCACTCTCTAGTCTTAGCGAATGAGTATAAAAAAAGTGAAAGCAAATCATTAAGGCAGGAGAGAAACATGCTGTAGCAGCTTTGGAAATCAACACTGAGGGAGCTGCTCAATTGACTGATCATTGCCTTTGAAGCTTATTAATAATTAAACAGGAACTTTTAACGAGGTAAAGTGCTTTGACTGGAGGCCATAACGCTGGGCCAAAAAGCTATGTATAGTCTGTCTCCCCAGAAGAGTAATGCATACTAAAACTAACAAAATGTATTTTTGAGTGCACTGAACAGCACCCCTGGGCATTAGGGTCAGTGCTTGTACCTTCCACAATGTTTCATTAACCTTTGACCTCTACCTGTACGAGAGGTACGCAAAACACATTAGCTGCAGGCAATGCCAAGCTTAAATCAATGTTTCAAACATTATCTTCACAGACTGATGGGATCAGAGATCATTGAAATATAGAGACTGATTTTTATGTATTTAGTGAACACAGCTTTTCTTCCCTTGTGTAAGGACACTACCAGATTTTTCTGAGCAAATCTTAAACACTATCCCACTTTAACAATGTCTGCACCCGAACTGGCCAAGAGAATTAGGCGTTGAGGAATCTGGTGACAATCAGGTCAGTGATCAATATCAGGTGATAAGTTGAAAACATTGACAAACACTAAGTATAAGGAACAAACTTTATTAGCAGTCCAACGCATTTCGGCTTGTGGCCTTCTTCTGGGCTTATAAAGTTTGTTTCTAAAGGAGAAGTCCGTTCATATTCAGTATTCAAACTTCTGAAAGTACTGTATATATGAAATTATTACATACTGTTTAATAAATGATAACTCTTTTAATTAAGAGTAATTTGAATTTGAATGTGCTTCTCTGGTGGCATCCATGTTTGTCAAAGAACAGTACTGCCACCTACCAGTTTGCGATGTCACGGTGCGGTATCGGCTGTTAATCAAGTCCCAGTGCTATATCTGGTGTTTGTCACAATGCGCTATTATCCGATTCATCCTGAAAACATTCTTCTCTGGGCTGAAGTTCGATGGCAAATCCTGCCTTTTCAAGTTGGCAATCCAACGACAAATCCATCCATTTTTTTTTTCACTTTTACCAGATGTATTAAAGCATCCAACTGCCATGCATGTGGGCATTGTCAGTTTAACTATAGCTCTCACCAATTTCAATGGTGAAGTCCTCTAGAAATCTTAAATAATTGTTGTTTATTGCAGATGTGTCAAGTAGTTCCCATTGATTTTGCTTTTAAAGCGGGGAGAATGGTGCTAGGCTTTCAGCACCGTGACGTCAATCCTGGAAGATGGCAGGAGTGTTTTCATTTTTTTACTGATTAACGCTGAATTCATTAAATCACCATGAATGTATTAATTTTAGGTTCCTTGCTGACCAGAGTTTTCTTTTAATATTTCAAATGCTGTTATAGTTTTTACCTTACCAGCACCTTACCTTATCTTACCTTACCTTATCTTACCTTACCTTACCTTACCTTTTTACCTTACCAGTATTCATGCACCTTTGAAACCAGTGAAGTAATAGCAGAAACATTACGATGGGATCAATGACATAATAAAAAAGCTAAACATGCTGAATTTATTCATTTATTTATTTCCTTACCCGAACTCAGAGCAGAGGATGTCTTTTTGCTGACATTTAAGTTGATTCTGGTGCCACAGATGCATGAGACCTCTGTGGCTTTATGCCTCTTATGACTGGAGAATAATAGTAGTGAACTTTGTCCACAGTTCATTAACCACACAAGTCTCAACTGTTCTGCTTTAACTATTTTTTTTTTTATCTCAGTTAAAATGTGACTAAATCTTTAACCAAAATGGTGTCTGGTGTTATTAAATGTTAATTTCAAGACAATATAAAGAGGTAACTTTAATTTATTTTAAGGAAGTTTTCCTGTTGTTTCTAAGTATCTTTGCAAACATCTACAATCTATACAGTCTGCCTGAAGTATGTAATTTTGTGCCAAATTAAATGTTCGAAACAGTCTCAATATCTTGTTTTACATGAAGATGACAAAATTAGAACTTTTAGAGCTATCATCATCGTATTAAAATCTCGTGTTCTAAATATTCTTAGCCATCATTCTGACATTACAAACATGTATGTGTTTTATTCTCAGTCGCATTAAGCTCTTAGGGATCTAGGATGTGTTTTTGGATCCTTAGGTGTTTACTAGAGAGTGCCATTGGATTAAGAGGGTGAACCTGACCAGGTGTGCTGCTGGACACCTGTTTTAATCTACTGTAGTTAACTGCTGGTGTATATTATGAGCTGGCTGCCATTTATTTTTCCCCTGAGTGTTGACCCATTATTTTATGTATTTTATTAAGCTAAAGCATGTTTATGCTTTCTCCTTTCAAAGAAACATCCTCCTTGTTTCAGAGTCCACCTCCAAGATCCATCAGAAATACCGATTGAGTCTATTTTTGATGAATGATGGAGGAGTGAGTGTCAATTTCTAAAAAAAACAAACAAAAAAAAGCAGATGAGCCAAAGAGGAAGTCAGACATAGAAAGAGTAAAGCATCTTTGGTTATTTTCAAAAGAAGGGAGGCTGCCTGGATCCAAAAACAAATTATATGTGCATTTGATATGGATAACCACACTAGCAAATTTTGACAGAGCTGAGAAAGAACTTGCCAAACACAAGACGTCATTTAGACTTGGTTTGTAGGCTAAATTTGTCTGTTTTTTTCCCACTGTAGTCCAATAATAGACGCTTCAACAATCTGAAAATCTAGTTTTCACTTTTCAACCAACTTTTGCTTGGTGGGAACATAGGGAAGCCGGTCCAATACTGGTAACCTCGTGAGAGTTCGAAGCATTTTTTTTTTTTCATGATGACTGCAATCCAACATGAGACATGGATGTCCCAGTGTGCAAGTTCAAGCCTTTTAGCCTCAAAAGAACAGCAAAAACAGCCCTACTTAGGTGAAATTTGAATCCTTTCAAAATCAGAGATGACAGAAGCTTTTTTTTTAAGGAAAGCCGTGTGTGAAAAATCAAAACAAAACAAAAAAAACTCCGCCTTCAATGGATATGTGGGCTTTAAAAGGAGGGTGAGTAACCTCAGTATTAAGTTTTGGGATTGTGGTCAATAACAGTTGGCGGAGCTCTGTCTGCCCCTTTCTTCTCTGACTGGATTATACTTACATACACTCCTATGACTCTTACTAACAATAAAAGAGGGTTTGATAATCCTTTCCACCACGCTCAGGATCATTTCCTTCACAAAGTCAGTATATTAGCTCTCTATTCTACTTAGATTTTCTTGCCCTATTTAAAACAAACACAAGCCTTTTCCTGTTTGGACAAGAAAGCTATGATCATCTAATTATTTGGAAATTATTGTTTCAACGTAGTGACAAAATAGCTCTTCATGCAAAGAATGTCGTCTTCTAAAATAAGTACTTCATGATTCTGGTGGACACTCTTAATTTCAAGACTATTTATTCTAACATATAGTACTAAGACATATTTATGGATCAGTGCTTCCCTGTTCTTTTAGTTGCTGTTCACACTAAGCCTGCTTCATGTGAAGGTTTCTCCTAGTTAATAGGGAACTACACCACAACCCACCACCCACACTACCCCCCACACAATTCCCCGCTTCTGCTGCATGCATGCCAGGGGCGGATTTAGGAAATTTTGGGCCCTAGGCAAAGACAGTGAATTGAGAAGACAACACATAAAACAGACCCATTATACAGATACAGAAATTTTAATAGAACAGACATACATTATTTGTTCTATGTTTTGTCCCTCTCTTCTTGTTTCTTTTCTTGATGTTTTCCTCTCTATGTTTTGCATTCAGCTGACTTTTCATGATGTCTTAAAAATAATTAAATATTTTTTCCAAGCTCTAAGCTCACTTAGCTGATTGCTCCTTCCTGTGTTTCCAAAAAGGTGACAGTAAAAGTAAATAACCCAGTCCTTCTTTTCACTGTAGACAAGCCATGATCTGCTTATCTGTTCCCATTTTTCATTTGATGAAATAATAGCTGCATGAATCATGACAGCAGACAAGATAGAGGAGAGCAGGAGGGGGGGGTATGAATCTACTTGCCTGGAGAGCAGAGTTCGCCGCTTTATATGTTGCCAAAGTCTCCTAGCCTCGCGGAGACCATCCTGATTCCTCGCTGAAGCTTTCAAGGTTTCACCTCTGCAGATCAGTCTGGAGACTCCTCGCTAAAGAAAAATTTGGGAGCCGCTCACCAAACTTAAACGCCCAATCAGCGCTGGCTTTGAGGCGTGGTTGAGGTGTGACGCTAAACGAAGCGCGGACAGTTCAGTCTAAAGAACATGGCGGCGCTTCAGCCGATGAAACTAGCGTTAGCGGGCTATCGAGCAAAGTTTTATCGAAATTACAGAGTATTTTCTTCACTTCCTCGAAAGAAGAGCAAACACTGCTCTGGAGGCTTTTTGCTCAGAGGAAAAGATGTTTTTTGCTCTTCTCCCTACAGCAGTTTCGCAAGAGTATCGCGGGCTTGTGGTTGTGTTTTCGCTCTGCCGCCCTGTTAGTACGCCATATGCTTCATTGATTTGATTGGTTTATTTGGCCCGCTATCACCTCCACCAACATAAGGCCAACCAGCTAACCAGGGTATTTTCGCCTCTTCCCGTAAAATTACTTCAACGGAGGTTTCCAGATGGATATGTGGAGCAAATCCAGCAAATCCATCTGGCGGAGTCCGGTTAAAAGTCTCCAGTAGCAGAGGGGAAAAAGAAGTCACTAGGTTGGCACTAGGCGCTTTTTGGAAATAAAAGTGCTAAAGGGGTTAGCGACACTAAGTTGAAAACGCTTGCTCTTCGCATTGTTGCTGTTTTCATATGGTTTTGCTGCTGTCCTGTTTTGGACCTTTCTGAACTTGCATAACAAATGGACTGATCCAATGTGGTGGAAACTGAATGGCCCGGAACTTACACTTGGTATTACTCAAACATTCTGATGGCATTTTAGAGAAAATGCTTATTTGTTTTCGCATAATCAGCTAAGGCATAGATTAGGAAATGAGAATTGTATTAACCTATACATGTAAACAGAGTTTTATTGCTCCTGGGGCCCCAAGAACTTGGGGCCCGCTGGCAACCCTGCCTAGTATTGCCCATAATTGCGTAAATCTCCCCCAATGCATACCCAGTGTGAGGGATTGCTGTATAGTAACATGCTTATCCAGGAAGAATGCATCAATGGCTAATGCAATTTGCTGGTTTTCCTTAAGTAGAAAACTATTGACCTATCCGACTGATCAGATTGAATTGTTTCTGTAAAATAAGTAAAGATGACGTATTGTAAATGGATGCTAAATAAATAAACTAAATTGAGGAGCGAAAATAAAACTATTGAGAGCAAACTATAAACGACCTGCATTATATATTACTTAAACAGTCAAATAGAGATTTAAAAAAGCAAACTTTTCCAAAAAATTGTAATGCTACTTTGTAGAAAAATTGCTTCTTGATGCCTCTGAAAAAAGCTGCAGAAGGATGGAAAATGAAAAGTCAGTTTTGTTTATAGTAATCCCAGGAGCACTTGCTGAAGATGTAGGTTTAAACGCAGCAGAATGTAACCAGCATGTGGTCTGCAAACTGTCTACCCCAGGAAGCCCAGTGCTCAGACACTAGACTAAAACTAACCTTGACAATGGCCAAACACAGCAAAAACATTTGATTCACTGTCAAATTCCGACGCTGTATAAAACCACTCTTGTTTTGTATAAAAAAATAGATATCAGAATATGTTTTGCGTAGGATGTATTGTAGATTTATTAATAGAATGTCATAAGATAAAGAGATTTTGTCATAAACTTAACTTAATGCTGTGCCTTTAATACTGATTTATAATGCAGGAGAAAATATATTTCCCTGCTTCTCTTAATTTTATTAGCCTGTCTATGTAATGAAAAGAACATTGTTATTGGTATATGAGAAGTTGTTAAGTACTTTTTGCTACACTATAGAGGATTTTGGTGGATGGTGAATACAATTCATTAAAATCATTTGAAAATCCCCTTTAATAATAATAATTGAACTTTATGAATCTCACATTGGAGAAATTTACCTTTGCATTTAACCCATCCCCTTGGGGAGCAGTGGGCTGCCACTGTGAGTCGCCCAGGGAGCAGTGTGGGGTTAAGGGCCTTGCTCTGGTACCCAGAGTGGAGGCTGTAGGGATCAAACCGGATATTTGCAACCTTCTCGGAGCACAGATGCACTGCTCTAACAACTAGGCCAACACTCCAACACATATTAGGTAGCTACTTAACTAGATTACAGTATAATGGGTAGCATTTTGTTAATGGTAGATAATTCAACATAAACATATCTTAAATAATTTACCCAAAGACTTTCTCTCTTCTCATATGCCTTTAAAAAAGTCACAATGTAAATGTTGCAGTGTTAAAGTTAGAGTTTAAGAGTGTATTTGGTGTTGGACCTAATGCACTCATAAAGCGTAACACTGCTACCGTTCAACATGAAGATCATGTGTTGAACCCAACCAAAGGCTTTTCCGTTTCTTATAAAAATCTTTAAGTTTAAATAAACTTTACCTTATTTCCCCAGTTTTTTCACAGATGTTGATTTTCGATACATAGATTTATTTAACTCAGTGTTTGCAAATGTTGAGCTTTTTCTTTTTTGTGGCTGGTTTTCAGTTTTTTATTTTTATTTTGGTTCTTTGTATTTTGGATTTTTGGATGTTTCCCTCAGTTTTTCATTAAACCAACAGGAATTCATATCTGCTTCACTCATGTCTCTGCATTTGGGTCATCAAGCAAGCCGACCCCGAGTTAGCGTTTCTACTATACTTTATAAGGTAAAGAACCAACTTGTTTAGAGTTATGCTGGACTATTTCTATTTACTACAGTAGTGGTCAGAGGGGCCTGAGGTGAAACATTATTGATTTTGGGCTTTAGTCCAACTTTTTTTTTTTTTTTTTCAAAATTTCATTGTGTAAAGCAGTTTGAAAATTCTTGTTGTTAAGATCTATACAAATAAATGTGCCTTCCCTTCAATGGACCGTGTACAGTAATTAACATAGCACACAGTTAAAAAACAAAGCTTCTTATTACAGTATTTTTATTATTCTACATGAGATAAATAATACGAAATGTGTTTACTGTCAATAAGAAGGATAATTAGGGATTTTTCTAAAGATTTTACATCCACTTTTAATAATGACATGTTGGGATAACTGGCAAAGCTCTATAAACTAATTATAAAAAAAATATGATTTTTTTTTCTTTTTTTTATAAAGAAGAGCTTTAAAAAATGTTGAATCTCAATTGATGCTTAGATGATATATGTCTTCCTTTAAGTACTTTTCTGACACTGTGTCTTTGATGTTAAGCAAGCTGGAAATTGATAAGACATTATAAAGTCATTTGAACTGGCAAATTCTGACTGTTAAATAAATCATCCAATGCCAATTATATTAAATACTGCAATGTTGACATCATTTATGACTAATTTACATATTTATCATTCCTCTTCTCCCATCTGGCATTTCAATACTTCCAACATTCTGTGACCTTAAATCTCTTTGGCATCATCATCTTTCTAAGATGTGAGCAACTACCAATGTGAGACTCAATGCAGCACACCACATTTATTAATGGTATGCAAAAGATGAATGACTGACACTTATCTAGATACTTGAAGTATCACAGCCCTCAAATATGTGATATTAAGACTGAAGATACTAATATTGTCTGACATTAATTTTAATACATTTGCTGGTCTTTGATACTATTTTATTTATTTTTTGAAAAACCTTTATTTCAATTTAACTACTGATTCACTTGCATATTCATTTTGTTATGTATTAAGGTATTACAAGTTATTACAGTAAAGTAGCTATTCAGAATCTCCTCCTACTTCCCTGATGCATCCTTTTGGCTGGTCTCCCTACACCTCTCTTTTAAAACATCAATCTTGTACTAAAATATTATTTCTGTCACAGTGATTTGCGATATTAAGATATGTAAAGAGAAGTGCTCAGCTGTATCCAGTGAAGGTGGACAGAGTAAGTAAAAAATATGCACTGAATCTGTGGAGAAGAAGGGGGGAAGGGTAACT
The DNA here is from genome assembly GCA_018398635.1 of Cyprinodon brontotheroides. NCBI lineage: Eukaryota > Metazoa > Chordata > Actinopteri > Cyprinodontiformes > Cyprinodontidae > Cyprinodon > Cyprinodon brontotheroides. The sequence goes on along the minus strand of JAGKQL010000069.1, from coordinate 3,476,439 downwards.
CCAGTGGGCTGGAAGTTGGAGGAGCTGCAGGGAATTCCAAAAAAAGTAAAAAAAAAAAAAAAAAAAAAATCCACTGGACTTGATTCCAAATTTGAAGACTTTTTGCTTCCCATCCAGGAAGCTTTTTCAATTCAAAATGTCAGAAATAACATTGAGTTCGAGGCTTCATACAGTAACCCAACTAAACCTTGTTTTTGCTTCGACAACAGCAGCAAATTGAAATGGACGAATGCACCCCCCCTTTAGGAATGGGGGTCGTTTGGCTCTTTGTTTTCAGGGTTGCAGGGAAGTGGGCGTCCATTCAGCTGGCATTTGACTGGAGAGGGTATTTTTGAATGGCTGATACTGTAGTAGAATTCATAGTAAAGCTAGCAGGGGATGTTTTAATATATTCCCTTCTAGTATGTTCCAAGATTCCCTGAAGTATCTCTTAGTTAGAACATTATGTAGTTATTTTCAAATATGATGGTCTCAGAGGAGTTTCCTCAATAGCCTAAGTATCTAAACAGTGAAGTTCAACCTTATTTCTAAAGGCAAAAATGCATTACTTTAGCACATAGTAGCTTATAGGATGAAAGAAAAATGCTTGGAATCTGTTATGTATGTTAGATTCCTTATTTTAACTCGTCTAACTGTAGATGCATTTAGACATATTTTAAGGGCAATATCCTGCTAACTTCACAGATGACTTAAGTTTTTGGTTATTTCCTGTCATCTATTGCTACAACCCACCCTCAACTAGAAGAGCGAAAAATACAATTGTTTTCACAATTTAATGATGGATAAGGCTTTATAATTCATCCCCACCCAACAGTGTTAATAACTAGCCGGGCTAAGCAGAATGATTATATTGTGTACACAGCACATTACACTGCATGAAAAGTGGGATTATCGTCAATGTGTACTGTGTAGATTGTCGTGGAATTTCAGGTTAGCGGCCGGCACGGCAATTTGCAGGCTTCACCAAAAACTCCCGAAATTCCGTAGGAAATTGACGCGGGAATTTAGGCAGCCTCTTCTTGCCTCCCCCGCAATCTTAGGGAGGCTTTAACATGCTCAAATGAACATGCTGTGAGCTATACAAATGCAAACCATGGTTGCAGGGGTTTTACCTGCAACCCTGTAAGAAAAAATCTCTGATACAAAGAGAGATCAGGTATAGCCTCTTACATTCTGGCAATTGAATTGATTTTATTTAATTAAAAGTATAGGTTCAAAAACAGGATCTTTGTGACAGAGCAATACATTATACATTTGTAATTATTTTTTTTAAATTCTGCATTTAAGATAAAAAATAAAATGTTGTCTGTCAATATGCTCAATTCACAATTACTTAAGTGGAAAAGTTTCAAGAAATATATTCTGAGATGATTCACTTTATGTATAACATGGCGCATGTATCCTGTTGGAAGTAGCCATCAGGAAGATTGGTACACTGTGATCATAAGGACATAGGTCAGCATGTGTTAAATTGGTTTTAAGTGGCCCAAAGTGTGGCAATAAATATCCCCCAAATAGATGGTAGAAATAGATCAGGCTCAGTATAGCTTAATTATAGACTCTTACATTTTAGCTTGAATTGATTTATTTAATTAAAGTACGTAGGCTAGATTACTGTGTATGCAAATGTTATGTAAAAAAAATACACAAAATAATTTACTTCAAAAATTAGTTTTAATCAGAATCAGTTGGCTGTAATGGTTAATTTTTTTTTTTAGATTTCCACTTTTTTTTTTGTTATTGAAAATATATAAGAAAAACAATAACAATCTCAAATAACAAGTCAATAACAAATATTTCAATACAAGAAGAAATATAACAACTCCTGCTTTTGAAAAAATAAGGGGTAAAATGCACAGGCTGGAACAAAGTATAAAATAAAATAAAATAAATAAAAATAAATAAAATAATAATAGTAGTTAAAGTAAATTAATCAGTGGGGACTACCAACTGAAATTCTTCAATTAACTCAAACAATTTAATTGCATTTAAATTCTGCATCTTTCTCAGACATCTTTTGAAAAGGGAAAGTTCATTTTTGAGAGCAGAGATTGAGAGGGAGCATTTTGCATAGCGACATTTATGGATATAATACTTTGTTACAATTATTAGAATATTGATTAAAAATTCCAATTTTTTTTTTTTTTCTTTAATGGATAAACCGAATTGAATGTTTTGCCAGGAAATAAAATCTAAATTTATTGTTTTAGTTTTTGGGAATATATACAAACTATGCTCTAATTTCTAGATACCGATCTGTTTTTACTATAATTTAATTTGACAAACCGGGTCTTCTCTACATTCTTTTTTCTGTTTGGTGCGATTGCAATGGCGGGTCTTGATCTGGACGGACCGGAGGGGAGCAAAAAATAGCTCAGCTCCGTATTTTGACGGTGAAGGACGGAGAAGACGTACGTGGGCGGTGACGAGCGGAGGATGTGGAACAGCTCTCATTGATTTACATGACAGACAAGTAATACAGATAGTAGGATGGACATTTTATTAGAAATAAATCATACACTTATTCTAATAACCGACGAAGGCTGGCTGAATATTTGGAAGACCCAAACTACAACATCCTCTTCCAGAATCTGGAGAGAACATTGTTGGAAGAATATAATCAGATTTTATATAACACCCAAAATTACTAGTAAATTCAAATCTAGAGCTCAGCCATGCTGGAGAGATTGTGGAGAATTTAATGTTAATCACGCGCATATGTTCTGGCTTTGTCCTAAAATTACTCAGTTCTGGAACGAAATACACAGTAAGATTGTAACAATACTGGGCTACCCAATACCCAAGTCCGGTCTGGTATTATACCTTGGTCTTTTGGACAATATCATATTTAATAATGATTGTTATTTGTTAAAAATTCTGTTGGTGGCAGCTAAAAAGGTGATAACCAGGAGGTGGTGCAAATCTGAACCTCCTACCACAAAGGAGTGGATACAGACTGTGATTTCACTATTTGAGATGGAGCTTCTAACACATAGGCTGAGGACGCAGGAGCAGCAATGCTTAGACAAATGGGAAAAATGGACAAACTTCACATCAACGATACCGGACTAATTTTGGAAATGGATGGTCCCCATGTGTTTTGAGTTACTAAAATATGAGTCTCCCCCTGTTTTTTTGTTTTTTGCTTCGATTGTTCTGTACTTTTTGTCTATTATAGTTTCTATGTATTGTTTGTTAATAACGATTAAAATAAAAATAAAGTTATAAAAAAAAAAAAAAAGAAATAAATCATACACTGTTCAGAATACGAAACATGGGGCTGATAGTTACATTTGTGTGGGTTCCAGCACATATTGGGGTGGAAGGAAACGAGAGGGCAGATAAAATGGCAAAAAAGGGCAATTAAACATTCTATTAGTTTTATAGTTAAAATAAGTAAATCAGAAGGAAAGAGTATTATTAAAGAGAAACTTATGGAAATTTGGCAAAAAAGGTGGGATGAAGATAAAACAGGAAGATGGTTTTATAAAAAATTCAGAAGATGGTAGGAGAAAGAAGAAATGGAAGAAGAAATAGAAAGGATGAAAGAGTGATAACAAGGTTAAGATTTGGTCATACAGGACTTAATTATACACTTTTTAAAATACAAAAACATAAAACGGGCAAATGTGATTTCTGTGATAAATATGAAACCATAGAACATGTTATATTAGAATGTCATAAATATGAAAAAGAGAAGATATATGAGAAGAGAGTTTGAAGACATTAAGGAGAAGGTTAATTTATTAGATATACTGAGGAAAAATTTAGGGAGTAAACACATACAAATAATTATTCGATTTCTAAAGAAAACGAAATTATTCCATAGAATTTAATTATAGTAAGTGTGTTTGTGAGTGAAGGAATGATATACAAAGCTGTGCACAAATATGTTTATATTTTTAAGTGTGAATGTGTGAATGTATGCTTAGAAGAAGTTAGGGTAGAATGTATCAGGATCAATATTTAAACCATCACAAACCACACTCCATACCAGTAAGTGGCGGTAATGCTACTAACAGTTTGTTGCCAACCGCCATAAAACACCTCGACAAGAAGAAGAAGAAGACAGACAAGTACTCCGTACGTGAGCGGGGCGGAGCGCTGACGGAGTATGTAGGAATCTGGGGGTAAAGGAGGACAAATACGCGTCCGGCTGGGTGCAGCGCCGGACGCCGGACAGTGCAATGAAAATCCGGACTGTCCGCCCTAAAGCCGGACATCTGGCCACCCTATCTGCAGTCGAGCAACTTTGCGGTAGGCTATATACGAACTCGAGGAAGAGAAGACGGGTGCACAACGCCACGCTAGCGGTAAATATATGTTCGTAGCTATGCTAAAAGCAGCTTACCTAGCTTAGCTAGGCAAGCTAAAGACAACCTAGCCTAGCTAGGTAAGCTAAAAGCAGCCTAGCCTAAAGCTTTACTAAAGTGTATTTTTGTGATTCACAGGAAGCATTATGCCGTCTTAACAACTCGGAGACTAATTGCAGGCGCTATGAACCGGCAGGGGTAAGGTTTAAAGAATATGCTTTCATTCCTGCGGTAAAAGAGGACATGAGATACGGGATGGATACCGACCACAGCTGTACTTTTTTTCTGGGAACTACAGTTAAGCCTCACAATGAGGCGGTGACCTCCTATTCTGCTCGGATTTGCACGATGTTGATAAAGACGACATTGGCCTGTATAAGTGACTTGTTTTAATGTTTTTCTCCTTCCTTGTTACTGTGACTTGACGTTTTGATTTTTTATTTTTTTTTATTCATACCACTCTCATTTAATTGTTTTCCAGCTGCCTGTAAGGCGTTATTATGAGACGGTATGCAGGAAGCTTCAGAATTACGCGGCTGCTAGCCAACACGCTACGTGCGGAGGCTGCCAGGCTATCTGCTCGGAGTCGGGCCAGAAGAAAGAGGGTAAGACTTTATTTGGTGACTATTTTTCAGCTGCATTGATAGATGTGTTGTGTCCATATGCAGTGCGCTGATTTTTTTTTTTTCAGCTGCTGAAGGCGAGGCAGAGTGTGCTGGCAGATGAGTCCGCCACCGTCGACCTCATGTCCGACGAAGAAGAAGGCGTCATTGGCGGTGTCTCTGGATGGATTATACCGATGCGCCGCCATTTAAAGGTTGGCCAGATCTCACTGAACTCTGTGTTAAGCTGCAGTCCCGGTTAGAAGCGATGTCAGAAGTACAAGGCCACGCACAGTAGGCGTCTGCACATCGGACCTGCCTGGAGGGAATGCTTTGCCTGTTACATAACCCGAGGAAGCAAGCGGACCCGTTCGCGAGGTTGTAATTTTTAGATACGCATGTGTTTGGATGCTCGCGTTATATATAGTTGTGTGTGTTTTAATATAAAAAGCTCTTTCTTTGCATAAGCAACTTCCCGGCAGAATGTTCATTTTCCTATATAAATTCATTCATGTCCTTGATGGTAGCATAATATAATTGTGTAGTAGTTATAGGATAACATAAATACACAGCATATGAATGAATAAATATATGAATATATATATATATATATATATATATGAATGAATAAATATATATATATGAATGAATAAATATATATATATGTAAACATATATATATATGCCAACCAATCACGCAGCGACTTTTACTTGTTTAAAAAGAAAGTGGTTCCGTCCAATACTCAAGTATTGGCAAAATAAAAGCCTAGGCGTGGCCACGTGTGGTTTTGCTGCCAATCGCGGCGATTTCATTTGTTTGAGAATGGTGGTTTCAGCCAATGCTGAGAAGGTTATTCAAGCCAGACCTGGCCAGCAGCGGGTTTACTGCATTCATATGCTAGTGGGGCCATTAGTACAGCTGATAAGCTCTCCACACGTCACTGTCCGTTTCCGACAATTTGTGGCACGACAAACGCGGACAAGCGCGGGTTGCAAATTGTTAGGAAACTGGCCGAAAATCAGGCAGATCTCGCGGGAGTTTACGGGGGGGGGTTTGCGAGGGGACGAAAATCTCACTTTTCATGCAGTGTTAGTCTGGGAAGTAGCGAGGTGGGAATTCCATACTCAGTTGAAATGATTTGACCCTTTACAACTAAAACATTATTTGATGAGCAAACTGAGTCCTCAGTAGTTCAGCGCCAATGAATCTAACAGCCTGTAGCCTATTTTCCCTGAATGTACCTTGGGTTGGAAGTTCCCGCAATGTTTTGTGGATGTGACATCGAGCTCATCCATGTGAAAGTGGTCTAGTTCTAAAAAAAAAAAAAGGAAAAAAAAGGAGAATGGTATATTTTTTGAATCATAAATAGCCTAATTAATATAGGCTATTAACCTAAAGCAGGGGTCTTCAACGTTTTCAAAGCCAAGGACGCCCAAACTGATTGTGAGATGGAGCGGGGACCCCATAATTATATTTATTGTATGAAATTTTGTAATATCAAACTGGTCCTACAGTCACTCTATTATTACAGATGGAGTCATGTAAAAACGAAAGTTATTTCTCCCTGGGATTATTAAAGTATTTCTGATTCTGATTCCTGGTTGATGCGACAGGTGTTGAAGACCTCTGACCTAAAGCAAAATGCATGGTATGGTTGTTACATGTCAGGTATGTTGATCGTTGACCTTGACCAAGGCACCTTACAGTAGAACTGCAGTCAGTCCCTGGACGGGCATGGCTATCACTGCCCCTACATAGTTTCCCACTGGGATCAGCTTCATAGTCATGGTAGGACACTTCTTTGATTTTATTTATTTTGCTCAGGCTACTTGTAAGCCAGCAGCTCACCAAATGTTGAAAGGGCAATATTATTGCCACTACTAATAATATAGAGTAGAAATTTTACACCTTTGGTAATAAAATGTCACAGGGGATGGTATAGGTAGATGGTCATTTAGGAGATTTTTTTAAGAAGGGGAATGCCATCCCCCCTCATTCCCCCTCTACTTATGTACTGGGTCTAACCTAGCAAAGAATCAAGGCGTTATATTTAAGATGGATTTTGTGGATACTGAGAAAAATTAAAAAAACCTTGTCACCGCATTCCCTAGGCTTGTCACTACTAGCCTCGATGAGACCATCCTGATCTCATGAGCTTTCAAGGTTTCACTCACAGATCAGTCTGGAGACTCTCCGTTGTGAAAGAAGAACATTTGGAGCCGTTCACCAAACGAACGTCCAATCAGCGTTAGCTTTGAGGCTGGTTGAGGTGTGACGCAACGAGAAGATGCGCACAGTTTAGTCTAAAGAACATGGCGGCTTCAGCCCGATGAAACTAGCGTTAAGCGTGGCTATCGAGCAAAGTTTTTAGGAATTACAGAGTATTTCTTCACTGAAAGAAGAGCAAAACACTGCTCTGGAGGCTTTTCTCAGAGGAAAAGATGTTTTGCTCTTCTTCCAACTGCTGGTTTCGGCAAGAGTAGCCTGGCTTGTGGTTGTGTTTTACGTCATGCGCTCTGTTAGTCGATCCGTCATATGCTTCGTTGATCTGATTGGTTTTATTTGGCCCGCCTATGTCACCAACATAGGCCAATCAGCTAACCAGTATTTTGCCCTCTTCCCAAAAATTACTTTAGCTGAAGGTTTCCAGATGAATATCGCGGAGCAAATCCTTCTGGCGAGCCAGGTTATTGAGCCTATGCAGTATTTGAGCAGAGGAATGTTGCGGTTCTGTATTTTAGCCACAGGTGACAGTATCGGGTGCCATCTTTAACATTTGCTTGACTTAGACTTAGAGGCTTAGACAAATTTTATTGTCATGTTGTATACACACCCGTATACAAAACAAAATTTTGTTTTTGTACAGCTTTCTCGTGACATTTCCATTTCTTAAAGTGCAGCAGCGATCAAGCGTGAAACCGTGTGGGAGAAAAAAACTCATACATACGTAAAAAAAAAAAAAAAACGCATTGATATGGAAGTTCAGGCATTAAATATATATATGGTGCAATTATGCACTCTTTTGTGACATGATGAAAAGCATCATTTAAAAGCTACAGTGTGTAATTTTCAGCGACATCTAACGTCCGACTGCAGACGCGGCAACATGAACATCTCCCCCCACCACTTCTCCCCCAATAACGAGAATGCGGCGGCGTTACGGGACAAAATTTCTTCCCACGGCGGCGTCCGCATCACCCTGCAGCCTTCTCAAGTAATGATTGGATGAGTTTTATGGCACCAACTATAGCACTGTGATTAGTATTTCAGCTTGAGAAGTTTATAGCCTTACCAGATGGACACACTTATCACCATTCAAAGGGCCAAATACAAAATCCATACAAAACACATTCCACCAACCAAGAAATTAGTGGACGTGTCATTGATTTGCACCTGACTTTCGATGTGCTTACCATCCATGTTACTTAAAAACATTAACGCTCCAAGATTTCTCCAATTCAAGCCAAAATAACTGACATAGACTGAGGTTAGGAGTAGAATTTTTATTTTTCTGAAAAACTAAGCAGAAGTCTGGTTGGCTCAGACACTATACTACATTGGTTTCTCCAAAAATGCAACTTAGCTGCAGCTGTGTATATCAATAATGTAGCAGCACCAAGAATAAGGATTTTAGCTGATTCCATTTTAATATGTGCTTTATAGTAATCCAAGTAAGACTATTTAACATTTTGTTCAGAAAGCACTTTTTCATTTCTGCTTCCAGATGCTGAATTTTAATAATCTGTGTGTCTGTTCTTTGTAAACTAACCTTGTTTTAATGCAATTTGGATTTGTATCTCAGTACCTATGTATCCTTACAACCTTTACAATGCAGTCCTGGTTACAAATCTTCATATGCCTTACTTATTACAGAGGAAAAAATGCTGTAATAGCTAGTTTAGATGTTTTACAATTCAATAAAACCTAAAGTTTCAGTTATCCCCCATGGTGGAAAATTTTACTCTTCAAGTGTGTTTGTGTCTGACCTATTACAGTGAATAAATAGAAATAGAAACAACTACTGCAAGGGAGCTGTCCCAGGGGCACGCAGTTCTGCACATTAGCAATAAAACAATATTTTGACTTCAGAGACTACATTTTCACACAATTAATGAGCAATTACAACCTCAGGCCTTGATGATAATACCTCTTTGTATTAGTTTTTTTGTGTGTGTGTTTTATTTATGGCACAGATTGATGTTTTTGTTTATTTCTATCTATTTATGCTGAGTATTCCTCTAAAAAAATCCTGCCTTAAACAGCATAAATTCCTTCCAGCTTTGACACAACCCTTGTGCTGCTGTATTTTTTCATTGTTACCAAGACTGTATATGTAGGTTTTCTAACCTCTCCTGTTTATTGGGTTATAGAGGCACATTCAATTGTAACCATTTAACTACATAATTTAAACCAAATTCTGTCATTGTGTTTTAAAATATTAAATTAGCACAAAAATAGGTCATCTGTGTGTGCTGGTAATGCAGTTATTTGCTCTTAGTATCCAGATCAACAATGTATTATCTGATTCTGCAGGTTTGATCATGTTTCAGCTTAGTGTTTGATTATTTCCAACAAGACAAAGTGTCAATTTCTTTCTATCCCTGTTGTAGATGTTTGATACCCGCCCCTCCAAAATAAATCTTCAATGTATTGTTAAATTTTAAACAATATGATAAACTAATGGACAAGCCAAAGGCTGACAGACATAAAGATATCATGATTTTGATGAGCAGAACACATACATAGACAGACTGATATATGGAAATGTGCTGCATTTCTTTTGGATACAAGTCAAAAAGGAAGATACTGATGTTGGGAGTTAAAAGCCAATGCAGACTGCTAGTGTATTACTACATGTTTAAATGCAGTTTCTTTAAAACTTTCAGGCACTGATTAGAGGGTTTGACAACGGATGACCGGACTCCTTAGATCCAGCTTTTTATCCAAAAGTGTGCCTACAGTCGTTGAGAAAACCCAATACTGTTCTTTAAAAATCAGTTTCCCTTTGTCATTTTTCTATACTCCTGTGGTAACGACATGTGTAGGTTCAGTGAGTATGACCACATCTTTTGATTATTTTAGTATCAAATAGAGCTACAAGTTCATTTTGCGAAAACCCAGGACCCATATTAGATGCTAACAAGGAAATCAAGTGATAAAGATGGCGGTTGTTTTCAGAAATGATCTACATGTCTATTTGGTCTTCATTCAATTAGTTTGTCTTAAGGTTTGCTTGTTGTGAATTTCATATTGGTGCTGCTAATATATGTGATGTAATCCAGTTACGTACACCAAAGTATCTAAGAAATAATCAAAGCAAAAGACCTTTGCAACTGATCAATCTAGCATTTTAATGCTTGCATGCTCAGAGACCTATCTGTTATAATGTAGATTGTACTTTAGATCATAAATTCCATGTACAACCATATTGGGGCCACGTTTGTAAAAGGAGCCACCATCATTCTCTTCACTCAATGGTCATTAATAGTGGTTGCAGATGTTAACTGAAAAATAGATAAATAATTCAACCATTTTTGGCATTTTCTTAATCATATTTAGTTACTTTAATAGAATTGTTTCATGTTAGCCGGGTAGGATATAAAACAATTTTCTTAAAGTAACTTAATAGAATTAAGTAAATGCCAAAAGCGGTTTCATTTTTTTTTTCAGTGTGCCTGGTTCTCTTCATTGACCCCCTAAGAACATTTTCATTCCATTAATATTCAAGATTCATATTGCTCTGCTTTTTCTTTTTTGCAGCCAGGCAGAGTACATGTTATCTTATTTGAAGAGCAAATTTCAGTTGAAATCTGGAAAACGGGAAAACAAAACAGTTGGACCGGATGAACTTGGTTCATAGAACCTTTTAGGTGTAAATATGTTTTCTTTTTCCTGGTAAATGATGATTCCCAAAAAAATGAGAAAGCACACTTACATTTTATTTCAACCAGAAGACGATATAAGTAATAAAAGTAATCCTAAATGTCCTACTAATATATAAATTAAACCAAAGTATTGAAAACAACATAATATTTAATAAACTGGAGTATTAAAAAGCTATTGTAAGTCATTCTTGCAATTCAATTTAATAAGAAAATCATGCTAATTCATTGCTTACACTGACAAACTTTATTTACCATCCTTAATTGTAGTTCATTCTGATAGTTTTTTTGTTTGCAGCTAATGTAAAAAAAAATACATTTAAATTTGTAGATTCCAATATTATTTCAGACCACTTGAAACAAAATAACTTCAATACGGTATTGTTGGCTTGAAGAAATATATCCTTGAGATCTTTTTAAGGGTTACATCAAAGGTTTTTTTTTTATTTGACTAACATGCAGCATCCAAACATATATAAAAAAAACAACAAAAAACTATATATATTTATAGTGGATGTTCCCGATCCAGGAAACACACAGCCAGAGCGAACAAGCTTAGTGCCAGCTCCCAAATATAACTTGAAATGAGAAATGGTACAGATTTATTGTATTAGGTCCACTGACTGTATGATGTTTAAGAGTCTTACGTATATCAGTAAACTAAACTGAACTGAATTGAGATGCGTGGAGGTAGTTGCTAATATAAAAATAAATAAATAAGGGGCCCTGGAAAAAAAAAAAAAAATGGTGAGTTGGGTGCATCATTATTGCATATCAAACCCTACTTTTTATTGCAGTTTACTTGTTCTTTAACGCCATGGTTACAGACATATAGTAGTAGCCATTCAAAATTGACCCACTTTCCTTGATGGGCCCTCGGCTGGTCCTTGGCTAGTCCCCTACAATTAATTTTTTTGACATTTAAAATATTCTTTCTGTCATGATTTTTGACATTAAGATCTAAATTGAAGCATTATCTCCTGGTCAGACCCTGTAATTCAGTGAAAGGGTGGAGTTAGAGTAAAAAAAAAAAATATGAACGCATGAGAAGGCCAGTGGCTGAAAGTTGGAGGGAGTTTGCTGCCTTTCAGCTGGGTTTTTGACTGTGAAGGGCCATTTTGAAAGACTGCCACTCAAACATGGCCCTTGAGAAGACAAACTGCATTATCATTATCTATATATAAGCTAGCCCATGATTTTCTCCTAACCTTGAAAATTACGCAATGAAGATTTTAACTTCTATCCTGATAAAATTGGGATCTCTGCTACAACTAATTCAAACTAATAGAATGTGTACCTTATAGCATTATAATATAGTTAGGAACAACTATCTAGAATTAATGGATAAAGTATACATGTCTATTATATTCAACAAAGTGTGTATTTTATGTTTAAGAAGTACTATTGGTAACACTCCACAGATTGCCTACCAGACTGGAGTCTGGATTTTACTGGGGAGTTCCAAAACATTGATATGAGTTCTTGCCAAAAGTAAAACATTTTTAGTTAACATGAATTTCATATATGATGGTTGATTAATTAAATAGATTTTTACCTCACTTTAGCCTGCATATATTCATCTATTTAGGTGTCCATATATTGATCTGGTTGCTAAACCTAAGCAGGGGCTTCGTATTCCTAGAAAACCCTTAAAGTTGAAAATTAGTTATTTAAACAGCTTTTAACTACTGCAGTGTTTCACATACTCTCTCATATGAGCATTTAAATGCTCTTGTGTAAAATCATGTTTTCTCTCATCTTGACATTTTTGTCATTTTTTTATACGACATCCTTCACTCTAAAAAACGTTGAGATGTGAAAGGATCTCAGAGGATTGATGTCACCTGTCAGCTCTTCTCTCTTTTTTTTTGCATTGTTTGTGTTTCTGATGTGCTGTTTTGGCCCAAAAGATTTGCGTTTTGCAGAAAGCTACTCTCACTTGGCTGTCATGCCAGTCAGATTCATGCAGAGCGCATAGTGCTAGCCAAGTCATGAGAGCAAATGGTGATTTGCAATGTTTTGGGGTTTTTTGGGTGATTTTTTTGCCCCACATGCTGACAGCTAGTTTCTTTTGATCCATTTCAGTTTATACCATCTCCGTTGCACATATAACATGAAAAGTCACATTTTAATCCAACTCAACACTAATTTTTTTCATCCATGACTTAACTCTATTCTCTCAAGATTTGCTCTGCCTACACTCCTCTCATTTGGCTTCAACCTTCTCCTCCTCTTATGTAATTCTAGCTCCTATAGGTGACAGACGACAAATAAGGGCACTCATTTTTTGCATTGGCAATAGCATAGCACTGAATTTTTAATATGCTCTTATAGCATTCTTTGTGGTTTCCTCTTACTGCCACTCTGTCTTTATGCAATTTCTGTGTCTATCCTCACTTACAGGTCCCAGTCCAATTTACATCCGGTTCAGAGACATTTATTCTGGGTTCACAAAGCTGTTTGTGCTGCTACTGAGTTTGTGTTCATACATGCATGTGGAAAGCCACACTCCTTCCCAGTGTTATTGTGCTTCAGTGCTTCACAGCTTGTGTTAGACAGGAGGAAAAGGGTACTGGCTTTTAGCTTGACCGATGAAGCCGATGTTGATTAATGAAACTAATAACACCATTACCGAAAGTATTTAAATGCCATTTAACAACAATATCTTGTGTGTTGAGTTAATGGTTTCATTACCCCTTTTTTAGATCACAGTTCTGCAATAAACACACAATCACGAACCCTCCTTCATGGATCACTTGTTCCTTTCAAATCATACAAGCTAATCTACTGAGATCAAGGGCCTGGTGAGATTTCAGATTGCGACGATGGACATTTGTGATAAAAGGAAAATATGGAATTTGCATGAAGGGAATTTACATACAACACTATCATAGTAATTACACAGGTAGGCCTTATGAGAGGGAATGTACTCAGTAATTAAAATGCAATGCGGAGGAGCTTTTTACAGATGTTTCCCCCTGTGGCGCCAAGTTGAAATAGCACCAATATTCTGTAAATTGATAATGGGAAAGCACTACAATGTGCCACTGTGACTCACTATCGAGGTGTAATGTCATATTCAACCAAAAGTCTATAAATATTTAGGTTATTTTGAATGAAGCATCATCCCTCCAGTAAAAAACGAGGGCCATTCCCAAGGCAGATCTGATCTCCTTGTTGAAAGCTTCCCCACTATTTACTCTTGTCTTATCCCTTGGTTGATCAGACTCCAAGCCTGTAATGGGGTTTGAGGTACACTTGTGGCTGGCCTTTTGTGATGCACTGTCACAAGCTATCGCTGGTGATCTCTTGCTGGGGCGGAGAATCAACAAAGTTGCCAAGTGAATGAGAGCGCACAGCATGTCGCAGACCAAGGGAATATAACCTGAATAACTCTCTCATGAACTGACTAATGAAGCTTATAAAGGAAACTACGGTAAATATAGGAAAGCTCATTTTACATTGGTGGCAATTGTAAAGGCATGTGTGGGCGAGAAAACAAACCAAAAAAATGTATAATTTTACCCTTTAAACCTGCAGAATGTGCCTTTGCGAATATACATCTGTTTGATGTAAAGGAGATGGCTTAGAGATTTTTTAAATATTTCTTCTTTTTAATATATATTTTTAATTTTTAATATTTAATTCAAAAATATTTCAACATTTATTTAGTAATGGCATTATTGTGTGCTCTCTCTTAGGTAATGAAGAATTCAACAAAACATAAAGACCACTATGTATTCCAGACTTCAAAACAGTGGCAGGAATTGCATCTGTGAAGGAAAAGAAATCCGTTTCATAACATTTGCTTCTCTCTTTGCTTTCGTATGTAAGGAAATAACCCATAAAACTGTGATTATACAAAGTTATGTTAAGTGAAACAGTTTTGTTAGAATCATGCTGAGCATAGAATTACATCACTTTCTTAAACATTTCACACATTTATGTGATGGCTTTGAAAGGGAGAACTTCTATAGCTACCTGTTTTGCTTCCAGCCTCAGGAGGAGAAGGAAAAAGGTTGCACATATTGAACATAAACTAGCCTTATGAAGCCAGGATATAGAATAGATCTACAAAACAGTGGGCCTTCTTCTACCATGGTTTGTAATGGTAATGAGCAATGGGGGTTTACCATTTGGCAATACTAGGCGGTTGCCTAGGGCCAAAAGTTCCTGGTGGGCCCGATAAAACTTTGTTTACATGTACGGTTAAGACAACTATTCCTTATCTTTGCACATTAAATAAATTTTTGATTAAACTCATTTCACTAAAATGCCACATCAGAATGCTTATGATATTAAATGTGTCTCAGTCCCCCGCCCCTCCGTTCAGTGTCCACTATATTGGATCGGTCCATTTGCTGCACATGTTCAGGAAGGTCCAAACACGCAGCAAACCACTTGAAAACAATTGATGCAAAGAGCAGTGTTACCAACTATATTTAGTGACTTTTCAGACCCCTCTAGCACTTTTATTTCAAAAAAGCGCCTAGTGCCAAATCTAGCAGTGTATTCTCAATATCAGTTCGTATGAAATCGTACTAAAAGTGATGCACAGTATTTCGTAGGTTTTTGACGTTTTTTTTCGTCGTATTTTTACGTCTTGCCTCGAGACAAGATATCAGTGCGCATGCGCATCTTACGCACCATTCAATAACATGCAATTAACTTCCTTAACCCTAACATACAAAACAGCAAGAAACCTAGTGAGAGACATCCTGGAAGTAATTATTGCACTGTGGAAAGCTCGTCCGTCCCAGTTTTACGTCCTTCTGCTGATCTGCTTTTTTCGTCTGTCTGGCTCGCGCATGCATACTGATATGTTTTTTCGATGAAAAACGTCAAAAACGAATGAAATACTGTGCACTAACTTTTCATACGATTTCATACTAACTGATAATGAGAATATGTTGAATCTAGTGACTTTTTTTCTGCTACTGGAGACTTTGGGGGCAACATGTTAAAAGCACATTTGACTCTGCTCTCCAGAGCAAGTAGATTCATAACCCGCGCCTCCTGCTCTCCTCTATCTTATCTGCTGTCATGATTCATGCAGCTATTATTTTCATACAAATGAAAAATGGAGAGGCAGATAAGCAGATCATGGCTTGTCTACAGTGAAAATAAGGACTGTTTTACGCTTTTGTCGCAGCCTTTTTGAAACACAGGAAGGAGCAATCAGCTAAGCTTGAGCTTAGTGCTTGGAAAAATCTTTCATTCCTTTGGAGACAGCATGAAAATCAGCTACATACAAAAAATAGAACAAATAATGGATGTCTAATTTATTAAAATTTCTGTATCTCTAAAATGGGTCTGTTTTATGTGTTGCTTTCTAAATTCAGAGGGCCCCTTGCCTGTTTTTGCCTAGGGCCCCAAATTGAATTAATCCACCCCTGGAAATGAGATCCTACTCATTCATATCAGGGAGGGGATCTTTGTAATATAGGCAGTCATGTACTGTTTATATTTGGCTAATTCAGATTAACATATGTTGGTATTTAGAGTTTCTGCTGTACAAACAAAATTGTGTGTCATCCTGAGTTTGATATCATTTGCATTAGTTTCTGCTGATCTGTGTGTTTCTCAGATGAGACAGGATGATAATACCAGGAGCCTGCACAGCTCCAGTAAATATAGGTATTCTGGTTAAAAATCTTTATAATTACAAGAAAGGAAGACAATATAAACAGTTTGCTTTAATTTGTGAATTGACTATTTCACTGAGTTTAATATGACTATTCAAATAAACTTATTGCACAGGTACTATATTCTTATATAAGCAGCTAGCAGGATTTTGTAGTCTTTATCAGTTTCTTTGTTTATTTCCTGGAGCGATGGAAGACACTTTGTATCTCTTTAGAAATCCTAGACTTCCAAAGAGATAGCCATTATGAGCCCCATTTACATTACACTTACCGATATTGGTGTGAGCATAGGAACCGAGATAACTGTTGAGTATAAATGGCACACAGAACTGAACCGGACTGCGCCAGAGATCACCAAACCGTTCTAAACTGGTACTAGTTCATCAGTAGGGCTCGGTGCGGTTCAGTTCTGGCTTGGTTCCCAGATAAGGAAGAGCACATGAGCAGACCGTGTCATCTCCTTACAGTCAGCTTCCGCAATCAGGAAGTATCAGAGATCCATGAAAATACTGTCTTCCCTACCGTGCCACACGATTCCAGTGATGATGCTGCTTAGCAGTCTAATAAACCTCAACATCTGTTGTTGTTTCCTTTTTCTGTAAGCCCTAATTAGACTATCGTTTGTCGTATCCACTTCCCAAAATCCGACTCTGTCAAGTAAATGCACCAAAAGCTGCCTTCTTCGCCTGACTCTCTGCAAACCTAGAATGTTGCGGGCGCCGCCATGTTGGTTTGCTTGTTTCTCTCTAGAGAGCAGTGGTACCGTAGATCGTCTCTAGAAGGCGAGGAACCATGCTAGGGTGCTCTGTAAATGGTCGTAAGGAACCGAGCTCGGCACTGTTTAACTGATCCAATCTCGGCACGGATTGGATTTAAGAGGGTGGTGTATTTGGTGTTATAAATCAAATAATATTAAAGCCTATATATATATAAATATATGTTATATACAGTGTATATAATAAAAATAATAACTGAACATCAATGATCTGACAATGGAGAAATTCACTTCTGCATCTTAACCAAATCCCTTGGGGAGCAGTGGGCTTAGGGGTGAGTATTGGCATGGGTGTTGCAATACGATACGTGTCACAATACTTGGGTCACGATACAATGTAATCATGATATTAATATATCACTATATATTGCGATATTTTTCCCTGCTGTCAAATTAAATCTAGAGATAAAAAAGCAGGTGCTGTATATGTTCATCAGAAGATATCGATAATTAACTTTTTTTGGTATCCATGATGTTTGGCGTTTGAGTCAGTCCCATCTTCCGCTGTGACTGCCTCAACTACAGAAACGGCGTTGTGCCAAACAGCAGAAGGGCTCAGAAGCACTATCTGGCAGTGTAGCGGTGTACAGGTGGCCCAATTTCCCTCATTGTTTTAGATAAAATATTTTTTGTTTTAAAAAAATCGATACTAGGAACTGAAAGGTCGATATTATATCGGGCAGCTAAAAATCACGATACATCGCCAAAACGACTTTTTTCTCACACCCCTAAGTGGGCTGCCACTGTATGGTGCCTGGGGACCAATCAGGGGTTAAGGGTCTTGCTCAGGGACCTGGAGTGCAGGCTCTGGGGATAAAACCGGGTACTTGCAGCCTTCTCAGAGCACAAGCTTGGATGCAGTGACTGCCTCCCTGCCAACTTTGAGATAAACTTCTCTGATTGGTTGAAGCATCGTGTCAACCAGCAAAAGTGCTCAAAACACTCCAAGATTCGCTGCGTTAAAACTGCCGAAAGTTGTTAGAGGAATTTGACATCCAACATAGACTGCCTATACCTATACCTCAAGACATATTCAGTGTCAAAGCAGCATAAGTCCTTTCTTCTGCCTACATTCCCTAAAATAAACCATGTAGTTCTTGATTGGAGATCAATGGAAGTAGTGAAACTTTTATTTGATTTAATTTCTCCTGAAATTGATCAGGTGTCTAGCATGATATTTTTTTTTGTCCAGCCTTAGGTGTGCTGGGATGAAGACAAATGAATATTTAAAATATTCTTTTTATTTTATACTTCACAATCATGTTATTAGTTTTGGTTAATCTAATAAAATATATTGCGGTTCGTGATTATCTCCATAAAAAATAAAAAGGTTTGCAAGAATGGGTGATTACTGCTTTAACAAAGACAAAATTAAACCATATATTTAAGTTCCTGGGTATTTGAGCTTCTAATATAATTTTCATGAAATATAAGAAATAGAAATATGTAAGATTTTATAGAAATGAAAAAATATATATATTTTAAATTGAAATGTTTCGTTAAAGTTCAATCAGGTTTTTTGTCAATGACAGAGTCTATCTTTAGCTTTGTCCATGTACTGTGCAGCACGTTATTTATTCATAAAGTTGATCATTTAATGTGCAACCAGATTTATGGATGCAATAACATGCCTCTAGTACTCGAGTATCTAGAGACACATAATGGAAGTCATTACTCTCCAGCCTAGTGCTCCATTTTAATAGTGCATTAGTATGCTCTTAGCGGAGCAAACTAACTGCTGTTTAGTGTTTCCTCGATTCCCCCCGTTTCTCACCTCTCGATGTCACCTTACGTCTCTGCTTCAGCGGTCCTCTTGTTGCTTCCTTCACCCTAACCCCTGATCTCCCTCCCTGTGCTGTTTTCTCTCCTTGTGCTTGAAGGCGGTGAATTAACTCCTGCCTTCAGCTGGGATCTTCTTGTAATGAACCCTTTGTGTTTGTACACTGAGCCGGCACAGTTTTGAAATTGAATTGGATGTTCTTGCTCTGCTCTGTTCCTCTTACCTTCCTGCTTCAAACACCGTTTTGGTGCTCTCTATTGTCTGTGGTATTTCTCATCACAGTGCTACACATTATGTTTTTGTCAGTACTGAGACATGTTCCTTGAATACGTGAAAATGCTTCGAGTCATGAGCCCAACTCCCTACATTAATACAAAATGCATACTACCCATCCTTGGCCTTATTATAGTTTGAATTATCAGACAGATAAATAAATAAAGTCATCCGCTGTCACTGGTTCACTTTCCCAGATCTAAATATGTTATTACTGTAAATTATTCACTAGAATATTAAATTCAGGTCTGCAGGATATACTTATCAACAGACCCATAACCTTCAGTTCTTTTAATCTTAAGTCTTCCTTTCTTTTTTCCACCCATACAAAATGTCCCTGTATAAATTGTTAAGAACTGACAGATAGACACTTTTGAAGCCCTTCATTTCCCTTGTAACTTTCTTTGTGTTGTGAATAGTTATATATTCTTACCTCACATTAGAGTGGTAAGTTTTTGAAAGCTACATAAAACACACAGTAGCATGACCAATTCCAGCTGCCAGTTTCCCAAGATCAGGACAGGTTTCTGCATGTTTGATGCAGCCAACACAGAAGAGGATTATTTTAGCAAACATTAGATAATAGAATATGGTTTATATGAAGGAAAAACTTAGAGGATGCCACAGTGGGTTCTGAAGTGCAAACTGCAACTTCAAATCTAAAAAGCGCAACTACATTAAGAAAAACAAAACTACATAAAAGCAAAGCGCATACTACATTAAGAAAACACACAATTACATTAACCTACCGGAAAAGGTAGGTACCAGTGGAAAACATGAGACATCGCTGATTGGACAACGGCGCCGTTTGACCCTTGAACTGGAAGTCATTCTGCCTGCTGCGGTTTTGAAAACATGGATATTGTTGGCGCTCCAAACATAGCTGCCGTTATCCAGGAATATTTTGAATTAGGACATACGTACGCAGGTGATACTGGATATGCTCAAGACTAATCACGAGAAATTTCAGTTAGTTTACGTGTACACTGAAGACACACTTAAAAGAAGCTGGACTGTTTAGGACGACGCAACTTCCGGTTCAAGGGGTCAAACGGCCCCGTGGTCCAATCAGCGTCTCATCATGTTTCCCACTGGTACCTACCTTTTCCGGTAGGTTAATGTAATTGTGTTTTTCTTAATGTAATTGCGCTTTGCTTTTATGTAGTTGCGATTTCCTTAATGTAGTTGTGCTTTTAGATTTGTAGTTGCAGTTTGCACTTCAGGGCCAAATCGTAGGAGTGCACACAGTTAAGGGTAGATGACGGTTGGACAACCGACCCATTTGTAATTTTCATAGAAGAAACTACGCCATTTCTGTTTCCTGTTAATGTCCATCCATTTGGCAACAGTAATATTTAAGTCTGCATGTACACAAAAACTATGTACAGGTGACAGAGAGTATCAGAAAACAAAGCTGGGAGTTTCCAATTTGAGCTGAATAGCTGAACAAGGAGTTATGGAGGTAGAGAGGGCTACCTTAACTATAGCCCTTCGGCCCCTTCAGGTAGGTGCTGTGGAGATTAAATGTAGACATAGTGGGAATCTGTTTTTTGTTTTTTTACAAAAACGTTCCTGTTCCTTCGGGTGGAGATTTTGGCTCTGCAACTAGTTGTTGGATTTATTCATCAGAAAATAGTGTGAAACATAATATTCCATCCATGGGAGGAAGAACCGTTTTAAAAACAGTTTATTCCTTGGAAATTTTAAAAGATGTATTTCCTGAGTTGCTACAGGAAGTACAGTTTCTGCTCCATAACCAGTCTATCTGAGAGAAGCACCTCAGGTTAGTAGAGATTAGATTCTCTATTTCATGTACTTCCTTCATTAGCTTCCTTGTACCTAGCTTTTTTCTTCATGCCCATACCATCCTCTCTCCTGTTTTTTCCTCTTTACTTCATTTCTTTCTTCTGTAATTTCTCCTTTGTTTGTCTTTATTTAGTGTTCGTTCCTTTAATCTTTCCTTTATAGATGCTTTCTAGCTCTTGTCTTTCTCTTCTTTTTTATTCTTTCTTTCTTTCCTAATGCATGTGTATCTGCTGTTCTTTAATCTGCCATTCCTTCTGTTATTGTGCAGCTCCCTCCTCTGCCATGAATTTATAACAAACTTTTTAATTTTCCATATGGGCGTTTGCTACTGACTCTTAAGAATTATGGATTTTTTTCCACATGGAAAATGCACTGGGACTCAGCTATCTGCAACTGCCTGATTTATGCATACAATAAACTATGTAGAATGAAAACATTAAGTAAATTGTTTTTGTTAAGTAACTCATTCAAGCTACCTCAGCTATTCCTCCCCAGTGCACTGCCCCAAATGCTGAATCTACACATCACTATGATGGGTTGATTTATATAGAGACCAGAAGTTGATTATCAGCATTAACATTATTCTTCTTATAACCTTTTTAAAGCCTCTACAGTCTGCATGGATTTTACAAGGTCTTGGTCTGTGCATTTTGCATCGATCAGATGTACATCAGACTTTCTGCTGTTCCACTTTTCAGGAGGTTTCAGGAGTAAATCTTAAGACATTGAGTGGTTTCAGTTGGCCTTAAAGTCAGCTGGTGTAATATTTTATTTTGAGAGTCATAATTTTTCCTGTCTGTAAAATCCCCTATGAGGCTGTTTGAGGGAGGCTGCAGTTTGTCTTCCAAGTTCAGTGCTCTCTACTTTTTGGCTTTTGCAGGAGGGAATACTATCTTATCTCACCCTGTAAAACAAGCTAAAAAAAAAGTGTGTGTGTGTGTTCATGTGTATGGAAGTAAAAGGTGACTAATCCTTGAAAACTTTGGGTGTATTCACTAGGGGTGTAAATCACACCTATCATGGCGATTCGATTCAGTATCGATTTTCTGACCCAGCGATTCGATTATTTTCGATACTCAGGAATACACCACGATTCGATTCGGTTCAATTAATTGCTTTTAATTTTATTTTTTTACACCTTACAGGTTAGACAATGTTTCAAATTTCAAATAAATCAATGAAAGCTGCAATAACGTTATGCTATTTTTTTTTTTAGAAACAACAGCAAATAACAGAAGTAGAAAAGTAGCACTCCACCTATTCTTACTAAAACCTCATTCATTGAAAAATATGTAAGAGGGGGGTCACTCCAGTGGCTGGAAGTTGGAGGGGATTTGCTGGGAGTTGCAGGGAAGTGGGCTGCCATTCGGCTGGAGTTTGACTGGGAAGGGCCATTTTGAATGGCTGCTACTGTAGGCATCTCTGTCTAGGAAATAAACAGTTCAACAAATGAGCAATGAGTCAGTTTTAAAGTAAAAAACTGAGTCTAAAGCTATGTCCAGGACAGTATGAGGGATTAACTCCCTAACGCAGACCACGCTGAAAATTTAGCATAAATAAAAAATGTCTTTGTCAAGCTCACTGCAACACACTGCTGTAAGAGTATAACCAGGAAGCGGGTAGGAGGGCAAAATAGGTTTAGCGCCACCGCAGCAACGGAGGGAGAATTACGCCCAGGAGCAAATGGATAAATATAGACCGGAGGGAAAAAAACAAACATGAATCGATACTCTTGTGGACGTATCGATGCATTAGATCATCGGCTGTTGGATCAATGCATCAATACAAAACAATTATTATTTACACCCCTAGTATTCACACTGCTGCTCCAGTCCAGAGATTAGGGAAAGTAATTTTAAGCTAAAGAGTGCTGTTAAGATGGATTGCTTCGTATTGTTTCAGTATTTTTGCTGAATGAGTTTAAATGAAAGCATGAAAAAGAAAAATCACTCCCATCTCAGGTCTGAAGCGACTTAGGTGTTCAAATAGAGTTTTGCACCTGTACCTTTTTTCACAACTCCAGCTAGCCCCATTAGACATTTTCTTTTTTCTTCTGATTTATGCTCTTACTTTATTTTTTTTGACTTTCTCTTCTTTTATTTAAATGCACAGCTCTGAAGTCACATCTTCTCTATCTTGTATTTTAATGCTTTCCCTGTATGGAATCACAGTGGAAGCTAAGCGCTCCAGGGTTCAGATAAAACATGAGTACAGCAGTTGTAACCATGCCAGTTACAGTTGACCGTTTCAAGGTGGGAAGCTTTGGGGTATTTGTGGTGGTAACACCTGTGTGATGGTAAAAAGCCCTCCATTTTTTTTAATCCACATATTTTGGTGTATTGAGTAAGTGCTACCCTTTTTTTTTTTTTTTCTTGTGTCATATTTCCCCAATCAACATTTATTTTAGGTAATCATAACCTAGATGCCCTAAAAAGGAAATGGCATCAGAAAAACACATAAGAATACCTCAGTAAGAGGTGTACACAGCTTTCAACCATGTCGCCCTAATCAATAAGCCACCATAGGAAGATCAGTGAGGGAATTGAGAGGCCCAGAATGAGCTTACTGAGTCTACAAGGTCTGTGAAATTAAAGGCATTGCTCACCTGCTCTAGATATCCGTAGGCCTGGACTCTTAGTAATCATATTGGTTTCTTAACACCAATGCAAGCTGGAATAAGTAAGATATAATGCTGCGCATAATACACAGACCCCAGCTTATTGCAGAACTTTGTCCCTAGATCGCTTAGGAGCCTGTGCTAATTTATCTGATTTGTTTCCTACAACACATCCTCTCTAGCCTTAACTGGGGCATCGTCTCTGACCACTTTTACGGTTTTTAGAACTCCTCTTTTCATCATGATCGAAACAGACTTTCCTAATTGCTATATGTTTTCTTTCTAAAGCCCCTCATGCTTTAGTTGTTTGTTTAGTCTATTATACCATATATTACCCAATTAACAGATTAAAGGAAAATTTCGGTTTTTAACACTTTTAGCCCATTTTCTGTAGTGTCCAGGATGAAATCGAATGATCGACACCAAAATTTTGACGATTGGTCCTGTCTCTGCTATTTGGCTCATGCAGAATCCCCCCTGGCTGCTTCAGAATGGCTTCCTCATAGTGCATGTCCGATAATGTCCTTAAAACAACCTTAAACATTCTTTTTTTTAAAATATGCTACTCACCGGGTCGTCAGCGCTGTTCAATGACGTTCCAAAAAAAGTTTTTGTGAAGAAAAACCGCTCCTGTCTTGTTTTATTTAGCATTTTGTAAATCCCAGAACTATTTTTTTCGATACATCACAACCGGCTTATAAACTTCTGCTTCCTTGTTCGAATCTGAAGCGTTGCACACTCCAGACCACTAGTTGGCTACAATGTCTCTATACTTTGAGAATGTATATGAATATGTCCTCCTCAAGAATCCACCTTTATTCCATTTTCAGAGTTTTTTAAAGTGTTTAACAGAGGCGTTAGCACCTCGACGTCGAGGTACACAGAGTGAAGCATAAACACTTGGGCGCTAGCGTGAAAAGACTACAACTAAGGGTTAACAGGCCCCATTTCGTTTTTTTACGGTTTTCGATTGAGGGATATTGACTATTCCAAACAGAACTCAATGGATTTACAAAATGCTAAATAAAAC
Source organism: Cyprinodon brontotheroides (assembly GCA_018398635.1). Classification (NCBI taxonomy): domain Eukaryota; kingdom Metazoa; phylum Chordata; class Actinopteri; order Cyprinodontiformes; family Cyprinodontidae; genus Cyprinodon; species Cyprinodon brontotheroides. The sequence goes on along the minus strand of JAGKQL010000069.1, from coordinate 3,451,716 downwards.
ACTACAGGAACGTTTTTTTCTTCTGAAACTTTTGCAGCGTCGTTAACACAGCTCACGACCCGGTGAGTAGCATATTTTTTAAAGAACGTTTAAGGTTGTTTAAAGGACATTATCGGACATGCACTATGGAAGCCATTCTGAAGCAGCCAGGGGATTCTGCATGAGCCAAATAAGCAGAAGACAAGATCAATCGTCAAAATTTTGGTGTCGATCATTCGATTTCATCCTGGACACTTTACAGAAAATGGGCTAAAAGTGTTAAAACCGGAATTTTCCTTTAAGTTAAATTCAATTCTTTTGACAATTTGTATTTATTTATTTATTTATTTGAATAATTTGACAATGCACATTAATGAACATCAGTATAAAAACAAATGTAAATATGCCGGATTATAGCTACAAAGCTAGTTTTCATCCGTAGTCCCTAGGCAGGCAAATACATAAGAAAGAACATATTACATACAATACAAGCATCACAAGGAAATGTTAAGAGTTTAGTGGTTACATGACTGGTTTGTTTTCATCTGTAGTTTGAGTTGAGCTCTAAAGCTGATCAGTGTAGGGCTCTCCCGTATGTGCAAAGGAAGACTGTTGCTTTATAGCTGAAGCATACATACTTAAAATTTATAAAATTTTCAAAATGTAAAAGATTGTGCTTGTTTAAAATATTACATACATGGAAAGAATTAGGTTTTTGGTCAAACACTTTTAGAGATTTTTTTGTACAGTGATTCAATAAATTTTAATTTGGTAACTGTGGCGAGAGACCAACTTGTGATGTAGTATTCAATGTGAGATATAATCATTGAGTGGAGAACAATTCTAGTAGCACCAAGTGTTAAAAAAGACCTGATTTGTTTAAAATTTTTAAGGTTAAATTTGATAATATTGGCAAGTTTTTTGATATGATTTTTAAAGGACAAAGTGGAATGAAGTATCACGTCAAGGTACTTGAATTTTGTGACAAGTTGTAATTCTTCTTTTTTATTTCTTTTGGTTGCTTTGAGAACATCAAACAGACCGTTTTTTTGAAATTGAGAAGCAAACATGATTTAAAAAGCCAATCATTTACTTGCTCCATGGTTTAGGTCAGAATAGAAGCTGCCTCTTTAACACTCCTTAAATGAGTTTAAATTACAGCGTCATCTGCATACATTTGAAAATTCACATTATTACATGTTTTGGCAAGATCATTTATGTACTGGGAGAATAACAGGGGACCAAGTATTGATCCTTGCGGCACACCGATAGAGACATCCAAGAACGATGATTTTATACTGTCAATTCTATGTTTAAATAAAAATGTAAATTACATTCACAACACCTCAGCTCATTGCACTTTACAGAGACAATTCAATTGGATAATTTGTTGCAGGATTTGTTTTTCCTTGATGAGCATGTGGCAACAGTAGATATTCACTTGCATTGTCTCCCTCACACTGAGCATGCATGGAGTGACAGTGAAGAGGAAAAACTCCCTTTTGACATTATGAAACCCCTAGAAGGACCAGGTTTTGTGTGTGCGGCCTTTTGCCAAGGCCAACTCTAATTCAAGAAGATTATTGATTATTTAGGAACATAAGCACTGATCTAGAAATACTTCTTATGTTTGAAGTGGTAACAGAAATCTAGCTCCATACAGTAGTAGCCATTCTAAATTTTCCCACTTTCAGTGATTGGTCCTTGGTTAGTCTCCTACAATTCCTTTTTAAACATCAGTATTTGTACTAAAATATTCTTTCTGTCATTGTTTGTGAACATAAAGATCTAAAGAGAAATGCCATCTCCTGGTCAGACCCTCTAATTCAGTGAAAGGGTGGAGTGGGAGTAAAAAAAAAAATATGTAAGAGGGGGTCACTCCAGTGGCTGGAAGTTGGAGGGTATTTTCTGGGAGTTGCAGGGAAGTGGGCTGCCATTCGGCTGGAGTTTGACTGGGAAGGGCCATTTTGAATGGCTGCTACTGTGGGCATCTCTGTCTAGGAAAGAAACAGTTCAACAAATGAGCAATGAGTCAGTTTTAAAGTAAAAAACTGAGTCTAAAACTATGTCCAGGACAGTATGAGGGATTAACTCCCTCACTAACATGTGCTGTATTCATGTATTTTTGACCATATATTCTAGCCTTCCCTAAAGTTATTTATGTCACTTTAACTTTTATTTTTGTTTTCTCATCATTCTTTCCTTTTCAATAGGGTCACCACGCCAATGATCAATGCGGACATGGAACTTGAAAATTCAGTCAACCTCTAAAAAAAAGTCAGCAGTTTGTTTTGGGTTCTGTTTGAGCTAAGAAAATAGATCTGCTTTCTTTTGTTAAAGTTGATTGAAAATCTTGTTGTCTTTTTGGATTTTTTTCCTACAGGGTTAACTTTTAACTTAATTTAATTATTTATTTATTTTTTTTACTTTTAACAGGTTAACTGTTTCTCAAACAGAAAATTTAAATGTTTCCATCCCTTATTCAGAAATGTTTTTCGAACTAATGCTTTAAAATGCTTGGTTGTTAAAACTGTGGGACTGTCTGTTTTCAGTGATTTAGGAAATTGGAATCTGTATCCTTTTGCTGCAAAATGTAAGTTTGTGGTTAAAATGAAGCTTAGGCGCAATTTCACCTGAAGAAATGATTACTTACCAACATCCGCCTCCGTCACAAGCCCATCAGCTTTGAACCACACCTCCACGAAGCCCAATAAGCATCCTTAGTTCATCTTAAAAGGTCTCCAAATCCACATCTCAGTCTGCTACCCAAAGCGCAGTCAGTGGTTATGCTATGTCACCCCGATTCAACCCACACCCATCCCCTCCTCCACCATAGTAGCTAAAGCCTAATCATTTCTCCTGGACTCTTACTGTATTCCATGTCTCATATCAACTTGTCCGGCCGAACACCGCCATGTTGAGCCTCATTCTGCCAAAGGTTTTTTTTCCAAAGGGGAATTTTTCCTCTCCACTGTCGCTTCTTACTTGCTCACCATGGACAGGTTCATGCAACCTGTGTTATCCAAGCTAGACTTCCATCTTCCAGGTCCCAGAGTGAAGCACTAGTATCAGCTCACGCAGTCTGCTGGATCTCTCCATACAGCCCTAGTGTCACCAGCCAGCAGTCATGGACTGAACCTATTTCATCCACCTCCCCTCCACCATCAATTTCAAGCCTGAGGGGAACGTCCCTATTCTTTACTCCTGTTTATGCATAGCAAAGCAAAACACATTGCAAATGTTTCCTGCCAAGGTCTGAGTGCTAAAGACTAAAGTAATTCTTCAAATTGTATTTTCTTTCCGTGTGAGTTTTTCAGATTGAACTAACAATTACTTATTACTTAAGAATTGGATAATAGTCAGAATGAAGAAGTGTGATGACAATTAGTCCATTTGTCTTTCAGCAGCCTAAGCCTATAGCAGCATTACTATAGAATAACAGATGACCAGTATACACAGAAACAAGGAAGGTTTCAAAGATTTGTTAATATATAGGTATTTGTAAAAATACAATACCATATTCATACCATAGACTAATGGGTTTCTGAATGTATGTTTAACTGAGTGATTGGTTGGCCTTCATTCAACTTTCTGTCTGAATGGGTATTTAATTCCATGGCCTTTCACTCCTTTTTATTCTTTACATCCAGTGCTCTTATTCGTATTCTGCCCCCCAGCTCTCACCCACACAAATAATACATGAAATTCAATATTGTATTCAGAAATCCATCACTTACTGTCGGCTAAAGGACAATGTTATGTGCCAGAGTGGTGACTTGTAGCTCAATTTTACGGAATAATAACAATGAGCAGGCAGAGGTTGCAAAGGTACATCATTAATCACAGTATAGTGCTAACATTTGTTTTTGTCCTGCTTGAAAAATATCCATGCCCAATCAGGATAATGAGTGCTTATTTCTGTTGTGTTTTTCAGATTTGCAAAGGTTTAACTTCTGCTTCCATAGATGGAGGATTTTTCCATCAGAATGGTTGCTGATTATTACAAATAAAACATCTAAAATTACCAGTTATTGATAGCTAGTGAAAGGAAGCCTCCTGCTCCCTTTTCCTATCTACTTCCACATACTTCCTGCAGTATGTGGGTAGTAATAATCACATTATTGCGGTTTATGGCAACTCCTGATGCAGTTAGGCTTTACCTTATGTGTTCTTACCAATATGCAATGATCAGATGGCCCAATTGACTCCCTGGTTTTTTCCAACATGAACTGAACCAAGGTGAACCAAATGGTGAACAATTAAGCCCACCTCTTGGGCTAAGTGGACCAATTACGCAATTATGTAAACTGCTGAATCAGCTCATAAGTGGACTGTAATTGGTTTATTTAGTTACTAGAATCAGTCTCCAGGGGTGTGAGATTTTCCAACTTAAATATTGCCCAGTGTCTTATTTTCAATTAGCTGAGTATTAGAAATAGACCACTACACCTGCAACATATTCTCATTATCAGTTCGTATGAAATCGTACGAAAAGTTATGCACAGTATTTCAGTGACGCTTTTGGACGCTTTTTCTCGAAAAAAAAGATCAGAGTGCGCATGCGAGGCCAGACAGACGAAAAAAGCAGATCCTCAGACGGACGTAAAACTGGGAAAAACAGTGCAATAATTACTTCTTGATGTCTCTAACTAGGTTGCTTGCTTAAGCTTTTGTATCTTAGGGTTAGGGTTAAGGTTAATTGTATGTTAAATTCTATGTTATTTAATGGTGCATAAGATGTGCATGCGCAAGCGATATCTTGTCTCGAGGCAAGACGTAAAAATTTTACCTAAAATACTTTTTACTAAAAAACGCCAAAAACTTACTTAAATACTGTGCATAAACTTTTCGTACGCGATTTCATGCGAACTCGATAATGAGAAAATACACTGACACCTGTTGGTTGATTATATTTTGCCTTATATATATATATATATATATATATTTTTTTTTTTTATTTTTATTTATTTTTTCTTGTATTGGCTAATACATTCATATGTGTGTCAGTTCATTAGCGCATTTAGCCGTCATGCCTTGAGGTCATGTAAGGTGAATGCATTGCCGCTCCCTCCAAATGCTATTCATGTTAGTGTATTCCTTGATTTACAATTATTTTGTTTAAATTGAGATGTGATGAGAATGATATTTTAGTGGAACAGAGGAACCAATAAAACTCTAAAGAATCCGCTCAAGAAAAATGAGCAGCATATATTGGGGATTGGGTTAAACTAATATAAAAAAAATAAATCGATATTGGCATTAAAAAACTATAAAAAACGATCACTATTTAATTCAATTCAGTTTATTTGGATAACGCAAATTCACAACACATATCATCTCAAGGCAGTTTACAGAGACAATTCAACCAAATCATACAGTCAAATTGATTCAGAGGTTTCTATCTATGGAAAACCAGTTTATTGCAGTGACTCATTGATGCTCATGCTTATGGTGACAGTGGAGAGGAAAATCTCCCTTTTATCAGCAAGAAACCTCCAGCAGAACCAGGCTCAGTATGACTGGCCATCTGCCGAGACCGACTGGGGTTCAAGGAAACTGTAAACTGTATCAAAAACTGTGTTGGTCGATTTCTCCTGATTGTAGCAGGGGGAGTTGGCAAACGACAGATGAAATGAATTGTGACGTATGGATCAGTAAAGTGATCCGCATGTTATGAACAATTCGTTTAGGACTCATTTATGACTGCTTTATATGAATGTCTATCTTTTGACTTAAAAAGTATCTTTCCTCCTTAAAAGCTTCAGAATTGTAAGTGTGAAGTTAAAGCTAAAAGAAAAAAACAAATCTGTTCTCTTAAGTGGAATGCAGTTGATTGTAGTAGTTATTTTTTTTTTACATAGATTTAAGTTTCTTCTGTTTGTTTATTTTTCTTTCAATCTAATATCAATTCATAATCATACGACACATTGTCTTTCCAAGCTTTTTTATCTCAGTTAAAACACACTGTTAGAAATGATATACTTTAATGATTTTTTATTTTTAAAACTTATTTGGTTATAGGCTATGAGTTGAAATTGAGAATATTTTTCTTTCTGACAAGTGATGATATTTAAAGATGTATGACACAGTCTTTTTTTTTATCTATTGGTCCTTCTTCACATTTTTTGGTGCGTTCTTGCCCTGCCTGTCTGGCCTGTGTGCTGTCTCGCTCTACATGTACCTGTCTCTTTCCTTCGTTTCCACCCAGATAAGACCAGTCTAGCTGCAGGCTGTTGGGCTGGTTAATTGAAACAGGAGAATTTTGAGGCTTGGCCAGTCAGCCTTGCGCTTCCCACCAAAACATCTCCAGGCTCGAGCTCACATGCTGATGATCAGACTCGCTCACAAAAAAACACAGTTTTTCTACTTATATTTCTTTCTCTCTCCCTGCAGCAAACGTTTTGCATTTCACATGTACAGAGCATCCTACATGGAGCAGTTTACCAGGCAGGATATAAAACCTTTTCGCACTTCTGTTGACAACATGTGTTCCATTGGCACTGATGGTGCAATTATGTATGTTCACGATGTGCCATTTAATTTTCAAGTTATTTAAAGCAGCAAAATTCCATTGTGATGCTTAAAATATTATTTTTTTTTTTTATGCATTGGGAAACCAAACAGTCCATCCATACCCCTAAAATGTCAATATTTGATACCCTATTTAATGCTAAGGATAAATTAAAGCCCCAATGATTTTGACTATTTTACTCTCAATAGACCTCTCTTTCCATATTATATATATATGGACATTTGTATTTTATTTAGATAAATGTATTTAGAAGTTTTACAACATCTTTTGTTTAGGCTGTTCTTTACAACCTAGGTGCTAAAGGACTTAAGCCTCGAATGTTTTACATATTATGTTGAGCACACCTGATTCAAGTCAGTGCATGTGCTCCTTCATAAATCAAACATTCATAAATGTCACATCTTTGCAGCAAGGAGAGACCGAAAATATTCAGGACAGGACAGGGTTACTCAAGGATCAAGTTTAGGAACCACTGATTTATGGTGTTTAATTACAATGCATGAAATTGCACAAAACAAATATGACCATACCTGTTGTTTTTATATTATTCTTATTTTTTTAATGTTTATTTGAATGAACCTAAATTGGAGCTAAACTTTGTTTGATGGTTTATTACCATCCCTCCTTTTCTTGATCACACACCAGAGAAATTCTGAGGGGTTCCCATCATTAGGGTTAGGGGAAAGCATTGGACACACACGAAAAATGCTGGTCAATTTGAGACAGTAGCAAAACAAACACTAAAACATTGAACGTATGAAGCTCTGTTTTATAAATCCCATAACATATGAAGGTGTAGACATTTGGATGTGTTGGACAAAGTAAATGTACAAAATGTTCAACATTTTGTACATTTACATTAGGGGTGGAACGGAACACAAAATCCACGGTTCGGTTCACGGTTTCGGGTCACGGTTTTCGGTTCAGTTTGGTATATGTTGATTGTTACCGCGAAACCCTGGATCATTTCCGCATGTTTTGCTGCTTTGAATTTAATCATCGCACGCGATGCTCTCTACGCATCTCCAAGCGAACTCGAGCACGGAGCGCTGGACGGTAGCCACAGCGAGAGGCTGTAGGCTTTTGCTTAAGTGCGCAGGCGCTCTGGAGCACAGCGGGCGGGAGCTGTTGCACAATGCTTGCACACTGTTGCACTTTTATCCACTCTTCTTTCCGCCGTCATCGTAGGTCACTCTAAATGCAAAGTGGTCCCATGTGGGCTACAGCAGACCTATATAGTAAAGTGTACAAGCTGGCGCGTTTCTAACCCTTCTTCTTTTCCCACTTGCGACATACCCACAAAATTCTCCACAACAACTGATTTTTTTGGCTACACCCGGCTAAGCTGCTTGGCTTCTTCTTCTTCTTGTTTACTACTGGTGGTTGGCTTTTGGTCGCAGTTGACCGCCACCTTCTGCTCTGGAGTGTAAAAGCTTCGCCTATGAGAGAAAAGGAGCAGCGCCAGGAACCGAACGCAACACACGCCAATCGAACCGGTGACAGTCGAACCGACGGTTCGGACGTGTTTTCATAAACCCGCTCCCATCCCTAATGTACATCCTATCATGTGGGATGTGCCTGTATGCCCAGTCATGCAAATAATTGTGGGCAACTGTATATTTCCTGTGAGTGACGAGGGACATCAAGAGGTGGTAGAATGCAAACTGCTTCCTGGTCCTTGGTTCTGCGTGTCAGCAATATTTAAATAGCGCTTACTATGGCAACTGTGATTGCACTTTTGATGTTGCCTAACTGTCAGGCCCAAGCTCTGAAGAGCTCTGATGATAAACTGATACTGGAGTGAGATATGTTAAAGCAGAGATATCTAAAAGTATCAGGACACCAGCCTTTAAGAATTTGAATTTTAGACCTTGTTGTAGACATTGGATTGACAATGACAAGGTCTTGATCTCATATTCTTTTAGTCATGATTATCCTGGCTATGTAGCTGCAGGAATCATTGGAGTTGAGGATTTTTGTCAAAGCAGAAACTTGTTGACATGAGTGGGGGAACATTTTTCCCCTCACATCTTTGTATGTTATTTACTTCTTGCCCTCTGCAATGCCAAAGATAAGCTCTGTTGAAACACCAGTAAATTGTCAGTGATAATCGACCAAACTTTAGGCAGTTGTTCAGAAATGTTTCTGGAAACTTCAGTATGTACATGCCATCAAACCCTCACCTGATCTGTTACTTTGTTGTCCCCCAGTGTCTGTTAGCTAATTTCATCATTGCATAAGATTTGATTCAAGTAAGTACATTACTATTGCCTTATTAGGCAAATGTGGCATAATTGCTTACATCAGAATCGAGGAGACACATGAAAATGATTTTATACTTATAGAGATCTAGAAATTTCTAGTGGTCCCCTTATTGTTTTTATTATAGATTGTCATTCTATAATAGTGGATCTGAAAGGTTAAAAAAAAACAGATGGAAGGAAATGGAGTAAAGGAATGAAAAAGTTGAGTTAGATTGCCGGATTATTCCAGAGATGGAAGTGGTAACTGATGGGGAATGAAATCCAGTATAAGAAGTTTAGTATCAAGCTAGGAAGACCATTTTATTTATTTATTTATTTTGCATTTTCTCTTCAGGTTTAAATATTTAAATTTTAATGCTTGTGAGAGAATGTTTTTTTTTTTCCTCCCACCATTTTGGGCTTTGCAGCTTGACACAAAACAAGTGCACCCAATGGGATATGTAATGAAAACATTTCATATGTTTTAAAAATCCTCGTAAATGTAAATAATTTAGGTGTAATCTTTAATATCTCACTGTTACTGTCAGGAACTCAGGCAGGGCTTTCTCTCGGTTTGTTTTGACAGGATTTATTGATAGACGTAAGGAATTTTTACAGAGATAGTAAACATCAATTTATCAACATAGATGTTCTTGCCTTTCAGCACACCTCATGTCTAACTGCGATCTGCAAGTCTTCCCTTCAGACTCAGCTGAAAGGCCCCATTGTATAGCTCAGAGATTTGGGTCCATAAGCAGCTCAGCCCCATCAATGATTCAGCCTGTCAAGATGTCACGGCCAAAATGCCAACAAAGAGTCCTGCTAAAGTCCCTAATAATCTTGCTGTGGTGGAGCTAACATCAAGGCTTAAGCCCTTGATCTGACTCCATTAACATCTCATCAGAGGTAAAAGCAGATAGCGCTAACAGCCAGGAACAGTCTCCAGGAGTTCTCAGCTGATCAAAGCCACTAATATGATGTTGAAGAAAAGCTTGCACACCTCAGTGGTAGCACACTTGGCTAAAATGACTCGCGGACTCTTCTGAGTAGGTACTGATTACCTTAGTTTGCCTCCAGCTTGTATTTGCTCTGTCTCTTTCAGATCTCTTTAGGCCTGTTCTTCATTCTTGTCCTTTGTTCTGTAATTTCTCCATAATTTTCTTACAATGAAGCCACACTGTAGCCTTCAAACATAGCACTTCTATTTTTAAAACATACCCAATGAAAGGTTAATGTTACATAAGCGCTACTCAAGTGGTGTTCATGGACAGAACGGAAGCTTTCTCATGAATTTAATGTTCTTCTCCTATTGAGACCAAAGACTTCTTTAGTCAAAGTCTTTATGTCTACATCACAATGGTAAGTTAAGGTATATATTTTCTGTTTTTATTCATCCCAATAAATCCGCTCTTAGCTTAAAATACAACAGAAATTTGAAAAAGTAATCATTTGCAATACACCGGTTGCAAAAGTTGAGAATCATAGATTTGTCCTGAAAACATTAAGATAGTTTACACATTTAATTTTTCTTATGCAGAACTCTGTAGCCAGACTTACCCTTTCCAACTTCATTGGAAAGCAATCAAAAATAACTACATTTTAGATTTCAGCCCATAGCTTGAGCTTAAATATACTTACTCACTTATGAAATTAATTTTAAATTTAAAACTGAACTCATTGGTAGTGTATAAAATGTTATTCATTCTAAAACAGGATTTCCATATTATTATCATATGTAAGATTAACATTTGGATATATTTTAGCCTTTAAACGATATATGTGAAAACCTGAAAGACATGACAAAGTCTTAGATTTTATTACCTTGTAATTATTTTTACAAATGCAAAAATGTGGATATTCAAAATCTTAATAAATGCAAACATATTTTGGTATTCACATTTTGTTACATGAACTCACAAGCTACTAGATTGTCTTGTTTTCCACCCATCAGTAAGTTATAACACAGGACCTGCGATTAGTTGAATATCTTTGCCTAAATATGTTTTAATTCTACTATTACCTGAAGCGTTTTTTTGTAATATGTAAATACTCATAATTACAAAAAAATTATATATCCTTATATATATTTGTCACCCATGAGATGGGTATTTTTTCATCTACGCAATGCATGCTGGGTTGATGGCGAAGATTTATTGTGCGGCCACCAGATACCTTGCCGTCATTTGACCAATGACACCTTTCTTTACGGAAATGATGCCAGGTTTGACTGACAGACACTTGCCCATGTATTCTATTTGACCGTTAAGATTTTCACGTTTTGACGTTTTTCACAAGAAGCGTCTGAGTGGACTTTTCATTATCTTTAATAGTGAGGCGATGCCAAGGTTACTGACTCTGGCTTCAGAAATTGTAGTTCCGTCAGCTGCAGCTTTTTGTTATGTTAAATTATAAATCATGTAATTTCAGGGGGAGCCAGTGCGATAATTTAGAATATTAAGGCTATTAAACCTGAACTTTGTTTTAGCTGTTCTGCAACATTTTTTAACAGAAACCATGCAGCCAATTAAGTTCCAGTACCAATATTACTGTTTAATTGAAATGGCAATATTTAGGAGCTATTTCCAATTCTAAACAGTTGATGTCTTATCAACAAGAGAATAAGGTTAGGGTAACATTCATTAACAGCACATGGTAATATTAAATGACAGATGATATTAAAGATCGGAGTTTAATGTAACACTTATGGATTCAGGGGAACATAATCAGCTCAAAGTGATGCATAGACTAATATAAGATAAGAGGCACTCATCTTCTGTTGTCTGATCTTTATCTGATGACATTCTCCTTGAGGACTGTCTTTATACTGTTTTTGTGCTTAAAGTATGACATATGAAAAGCATAAATGATCTCCATAGAGTTAAACATGCTACTTACATTTTGATTGGCAGCTGATTTCCCTGAACCTGGGTCTGCCAGTAGTTGAGGAACAAGTTTAGTGGAAAAGGTCCCCTTCCTGGAGAAACTCTGGGAGTTAATTCTTTGTCTTTTTGAAACATTTTTATGTCACGACATTGATTCTTCCCCAGAAACAAAATTTCTGGGGGAGAATCAATGTCTACATTAAAATGATACTGTCTACAATATTCTTAATTAAGCAACTTCTTGCTGCAGAGACAGCGGAACCTCTAGAAATGCCGACCTGTTGTAAACTGTATGCGCAATGCATCGCCCGTCCAATGTGCTGTAAGTGCAAACAGTGAAGTAATAGAACATTACTACTTTTTAACCTTGAAGAAAACTGACAAAAGAAAAAAGGAGTCAATGTGTTGCAATGTACCAGTAATACCTTACAACAATCAATACCATTCATATTCCTATTACTGTGCATAGGTGAAGTTGTTTAAGATGTACGGTAGGTCAGAAAATTTATACTAATTTGATCTTCTCATATATAGATCCAAAATTGTCCATCTTTAACTGTCCTCTGTCTTTTTATTTCTACTTTTCTTTTTACTAATTTTTTTTTCTATTTGGACCATAAATATTAAAAGTACATTCACATGCAGCTCTGGTTAATTAGAGCTTAGTGGTTGCAGCAGCAGCAGCTTCATGCTGACTGATGATACACCAGTGGGCTTCTCTCAGGCCTAAATTAATGACTTTTGCCTAGGATATGCTGTTTGCGTGCCCACTTGTATTGGAAGCTAACACTTACACACTGTTCTTTAAGCCAGATTTCTATTCTCCTTTGTCTAGGTCATTCTACTGAGTAAATGTTTGAGTTTCTTGGTCATTTGATGACACTTGAAAAGTGTCATTGTCTTATTTACAATTCTAAATGATGTGTTCAGAGTAGTGGATGCACCACACTGAACTCTTTGTAGCACTGATGGGGAGTGAATTATTCAAAGCGGGCTTAATCTGATTGTCAGTAGGCTGAATATTTGCCGAAGAAGGAAGATGAAAGCCTGGCACAACTCCATACAACAGGTGTGCAGTGGTCTGTAGGGAATCTAAAGACCCGGGGCCAAGGCGGAGCTCTGCAAGAGCTGGATTAATAATGAAAACACCTTTGTGCCAAGGCGTGTTGTAAATGTATGCATGCACATTACATTTTTTGCATTTCCCGGAGAGATGCAGTTTCTCAAAACTCAAACAAACTCAAGCAAATCGGTATATAAACAAAAATATACTATTCTTTATAGAACGATTTTTCTTTAAAATTTACTTGTTTGATCCATATATTTCTTTAAACAATCCATTGGAAAATGGGGGTTTAATGGGGAGGGAAGTAAAAGCAATGTACAGTAGGTGAAAGTTTTTGTTTACTCTAAAACATAAAGTCTTTGTGTAAGTTTAGAAAATAAAAAAAAAGAAATGGGACACTTTGCACTGCAGTTTGAATGTTACTGCAGACTGGAACAGAATCTGTCCAGATTATGCCAGCATTCCCCATGGGGTGATGAGAACGGAAATGGGTCAACGGTGGCTCACATCATCACTAAGTTATTCAGAGGGGTACGGAGCTTTGTAAGGACAAAATGTTTGGTGTTAGTTTATGACAGTGGGTAAAGATTGCTTCCACAGTAAATTTTCTAACTGCTTTTTTTATGGTATATTTTTTATAGCCCAAACATAAAGTTTAAAAGAGAGCATTTATCTTTCCTCATAAGATTTTAGAGACAGGTTTGGAAAACCAAGTCAAAGAATTGTTCATGCTAAAACAAGATTGTGGCTGCAGAAATACCCCAGGAGTGGGCAGTTAATTTACCCAAACATACATTAGGGTATTACTGATTATGACTAAGGGAGGGTCAGGGGTGCTGACAACTAAGATTTTACCTGATACAACTAGTTTAATCAAGTTGGCCTTAATGTTAGATTTAAAAACTCATAATCACTTAAAAATGTCATTAATTATATTTTTCCTCAGTGGAGGTGGCCTTTTGTCACCTTTGCAATGCATGCTGGGGCCAAACAAACTCTACTGCTCTACTGTTCACTATTTTAGCTAGTGCTAGCAGCGTTAGCAGACGCTAATGTGAAATTAAAATCAATTCTGAAGATAATAAATGACTGTTTAGTGACAGTGTAATCCTTCACTTGGTGTAACACACATTCTAATATATCTGAGAAGGCTCTTTGTAGCAAAGCTCTCCATCTGCGTTAGCATCTCCTGGTAGCGGCATCCACTAACTCCTTTGGCTAACTCTACCCTCTTCCTCTGTTTTTTCCTCCTCGTCGTCATCTCTTCTGATTTTTACATCCTCATCAGAATTTAATGTGTTCTGATTCAAACTGAAATTTTATTATCCAATATCAATGTGAGACCAAATTGTTATAATAGTGTATGCCTACATACAGGTATTTTTCTCTAATTTAAGCAATATTGTATTTTTTTTCTGTTCCCTGAATTCCTGTCAGACAAAACAAAAAGAAAATGCTCGGTATAAAATGAACTATATAAAACCTCAAAGAAACAGTGAATATCACTCTCTGTAAGAAAGCATACAACTTTTAGTTAAAAAGTTTAATTTCAATTCAATTTCAATTCAGTTTATTTATATAGCGCCAAATTCACAACACATGTCATCCCAAGGCATCTCAACCAGATCATACAGTCAAATTGATACAAAGTTTTCTATCTAAGGAAAACCAGTTGATTGCATTGACTCATTGACTCAAATACAATCCCTCACACTAAGCATGCTTGTAGCGACAGTGGAGAGGAAAAACTCCCTTTTAACAGGATCCTGTGAAGGGAAACCAACATAGTTTACTGTAGTTACTTTACATGGTCTTAGATGTAGGACCTTTGCCTACTATTTAGTCAAATCTGCATTGAGTTTGATGAATTTTCCCAGTGAGCTTTATATTCATTATCACAGACTTTTTCCACCCAGGTTTTTTCCCTTTCCTCCCTATATTTCTGTATCCTTTTTCTTTCGTCGGAAGAGTATCGCTATGTAAAGGGGCACCGACTCCAAAAGCAGCGTTAGCATTTAAATTAATAGCCATACTGCTCTGCTGTCTCCCGCCTTCTTCTCCGTGAGCAAAACTTGGCTCGACCAATGGGATGATGGTATTCTCGATCGTTACATATATGTTGTCAGCTCATTGGTTACAATGCATTACAGGGCCCCGGAATAACTTTACCATAAGTTTTTTTTTATCTAAAGTGCCCTTGTTCTTTATTTTCCATATTACTCTCACAGTAATAGGCTACAGAACAAAGTGCGTTCCTTTTCCACTAAATACGGGACAGGTACTTTTATTTCTAAATACAGAAAGATAAAATTTTTCAAGGGACAGTTGGCAACCCTAGTCTGAGTCCCTGTATCGATCTGCATCTTATGGCTCCTACCCTATTTACAGAAAGGCAATGGCACATAGCAATACCAGAGTATCTTAAAGAGACACTACACAATTACGACTGTTACAACTTGTAATCGTCAAAACTAAAAGGGAGCAATATTGTGATCACAAAAGATTTGTAAACAACGGTATAAGTAAAATGTCTTCATGCAGCATCACTCAGAATTGTCTAACATTTATTAAAGGTTATCATCAAACCAATTAACTAAATTTCTGTTTGGTGGCCCCATCTCATTAGTTGTTCTATTCAATGCTTTTGTGCTTTAGATACCTAAAGTCTGTAATCTTTCATCTTCCTTTGAGATATAATATTCTCTTTGCTAAACCTGCCAGTATCCCCTGGTTAATTAGGGAAAAATAAAGATGAATTGACTGAATATTGAAAAAAGCAGAAATGATTAGAGAGGAAGAAATGCAGTCTCAGCAATGCTTAGGAACTTAATCAGAGGGAGAGTTTGCTGATTGAATAATTTAGCTCTTGTTTTTTTTTTCTTTTACATTTGAGTTGCTGTTATAACTGTTAATCGTGTATTTAAGAGAAAATTTGCTATCTTCTTTCTATCTTCTGAAAATCAATACAGATATTGCAGATTAAGATCTTTCCCACATAGACCCCAAAATAAACTAGGCCGATTTGATCTCTCCTACAGGAATAAATTGCCTTTCAAAGACACTCTATTCCAATTAAACAGTATTTTCAAATGTAAAATGATATAAAAATTGGTGTAGGTGTTTATAAACCTCTTAAATAGGGTAAAATCCTGCATTATTAAACCATGTAGGATGTAAAACTCATGAGCTGTTTTTCTAATGAGCTTTCAAACCTAACTTGACCTCCTCACTGTCACACTCCAACCTGATGGTTTACCCAAATGAGATGATTCGAGCAATGCACATTACCAGTTGACTGCCTTTATGTGCGCACTCCATTAAATCGCTCCTCCTGGGAGGAAACCTCAAAGAGAGATTTAATGGGCTTAAAAAAATGGAGCATAGCAAAACCAAAACAAATTCCCTGTGGAATCTAAACTTAAGGGTTTACAGTATCACATTTTTCATCTTTGTCAAAAAAATCAGGTTTTTAAGCTGTGAAAACAATAATTTCTTATAGATATGAAAGATGCTTGATCATGCTATGATGTTTGTTTGGTTGTTTTAATTATTGATTAGGAATTATTTTGCAAGATTTGGGAATACGTGTTTTTTCCTCCCTTTCATTTGTTTTAAACGCAGCTCTTCTTCTAGCCATGTGAAAGAGTGTTGAGAAGTGTGTGTTTCACTGTATAGATACAGGCTATTGTGTTGAGTAGTTTTGTGATGGAGCTTTTTATTTATTTAGTCATATGCTTATTTATTGATGGAAAGGGGTTTGGGGAGCCATTCTCGATAATAAAATAGCGCTTTACCAGCGATCCAGTGGGATTGCCTGACACATGGTGTAAGCTTTTGGGGTTTTTTTGTGTTTTTTTTTATCTAAATGCTTCATCTCTTGTGCTTTTTTGATGACACAGATCTAAAATAATTTTAGCACAAAGCTCTGATCAAGCACAACAGATCAATAACTTATGTTAATGGCTTTAGTAAAAAAAGCATCGGATTCAGTCAGAGTTTACGATCAAATGTTTCAGATCAATTGCAGTCTCTAAAGAATGCGTTGTGCTAATTTGTTGTCAGCTTTAGAAAAAAAGAAAAATACATTCTAATAAATAAAAAAAGAGGAATTTTACGCTGTTTTCAATTTTTGCTAATTTTGTTAATAATTATAGAAATACAGAAATAATATATAGCAACCCATCATTAGCGTTAGCATAAAGGACCTTCTTATTGTTTCCCCTTCCTCAATTTGTATGATAAATATAACAGCATAATAACAAATACTGTGTCTATATCATTAACAAATCAAAGAAAACATTAACAAAGAATAACAAATGGACAAATTGACAATGCAGGTGCTAAAATACTGATGTCCTATCCTCTTCACACGCCTTGCATGAATTGACAGGTAGATAAACTCCATCCCCAATCACCACACGGACAAAGAGGCTCTAGTTCACTTCTTTAGTGCAGTAACTGGCAGTAGGGTAAAACTGACAACAAAGAAAAACATACAGTTACAAACTGTCAATATTAACATTGTGAGTGAGGTTAAACTTATCACAAATTATACAAAATAATACACAAAGTATCCAATTGAGACCCAGATGTACAACAAATGAGAAAACTGTATTTAAATTAACTCCAAACTGTATCTTTAAACATAGAAACAGGCTACTGGTAAGTATATTGCTAAATACAATATATCTCCATGCACATTCACTCAATTCCAGAGCTAGCTAGAACATGTGCTCAATGAATTTTCTATCTGTGTTTTTATCTACTCAATGTCTCTGCTTAGCAACAATTCACATATATATTGATAAATTATAAACTTAAGTATTGCTTTAACATACCGACGGTGCTTTCAAAGACTTGAACGGCTGGATGATGTCCGATAAAACAAAGGCATGAACTTGCCCTCTGCTCTGACATGGAAGACTGGCTAGACACTCACTGATGACATCATCAACTAGAGACTCAGACTACCTGAATTAAACCACTGGTATACAAACTGAAGAGCAGGGGGTGCTATTGTGAAAATGAAAGTAACTGGTTGATAAGGCAGCACAACTGATATTGACCTAAAATATCCGCTGATCGATACAGTATACGTCTATCTTTAATAGCAACACTACTCAACCCATATGTAGCTCAAAAATACTTGATAAAAACTGTCCCATTTTTTTAAGGACTTTTTAATGTTTTCATTAGGGATTTCTCAATACAACTTTTTCTGTCCCAATATGATACAGATATTGCAGCTTTAAGTATTGACAGTTATCGATTTTTACTCAATACATTATCAGCATATAATATTAATATCTGGAATGTTAGAAAAGTTTCAATAGTTTTGATAATTGACATGAACTTTAAATTAAAATTGAGTGCTTTGAAAAGCTACTTTACATCCAAGATTTTAGATCCAGAGTAATGTATTCAGGTTTATATTAGCTATGTTTTTCTTTAGATATATCCTAAGATATATTAAACAAACATGAACACCAAATTCCCCAAATTAAAGTTTTCCCTTCAAGATTAAATCAATTCTGTTCAATTTTGTCTCTCTGAGATCATGCCCCTTTTTTCATTTTTTTTTCTTTTCTTTTCTTCTCTTGTATTCAAACAGCATTTCTGCTGTCACGTTGAAGGAGTGTAGGGTAGAGAAAAACAGCAGGAGCAGGGTTGAGCCTTGCTTTAATTTTAGATGGTCTGTGATGGAAATTAAATCTCACTCAAGAATTAATGGCTGGGGATCAGGTTGAGCCCCAGGGTCAAGATCTGCTATTCACAAAGCTATTGACTCGGCAGCACTCCACTCTGAATCACATCGGGTTTAATGATGTGTGTGTTTGCAAATGCATGTCTGGTGTGTGTGTTTGTGTGTGCCACAGTGAAAGGGTGTGATTTATAAATATGAAGTATTTATATGTAATGGCATGGGTCTATGATCGCTCTATACCCATGTTGCTCTTGCCCTGAAATTTAGTACATTGCTAAATGATGACATAACGCAACTGAATATATTTCAGTACTTTCCTTTATAAAAAAATTAATTGATAAATGATTTGTTTTTTTAGGTTTCTTGACAGTATTTGCAAATCTTTACAGTTTTCCTTTTTTTTTTCCTTTTCTCTAGGTTCCCAGATGCTGCTACAATCATGGGACCAACACCTACATAAATCTTCCTAAGGCTTTGGAGGAGTGAGACGTCATGGGGAAATTATGAACAAGGCTTAAAGTGCAGCTGACACCTTTTAAAGCTGCTGCAACTTTATATTTATTTCTGTTTTAGAACACCAAACGTGTGTCTCAACTCAAAGTTTGTGGAGGTTTCCCCAAAATCTACATTTTAGTGACCATTTAGCCCAAGGCACAGAACTAAAGGGTCTGCCATTATAATTTCCCCCCTTCTACTCTCCTGCTACTTGTCAGTATCAGAGACACCGACTGATGGAGAGACAAAGGAAAGAGTCAGGATAAGGACAAGCCAAAACATTTTGGAAGTGAAGGAAAAAACTGCCGACTGGATAATTGGAGGAAAGTTCCTGCAAGCATCTCTGTTTTATATTGCCTGTTTAGCATTTAAAAATCTTTTTAATTGCTTATCTGAAGGGAAGTTGGGGCTTGGCTCTGTGGCTCATCGGGCCAAGAATAAATTAAAAAAGAGAAAAATAGCAAATTTTAGTATGACAAGGGTGTTAAGATTCCTATGCTGGCCCCTGTGGCCCTTGGCCTTTTTCACCATGCTAGCTACGGTGGACATGCTGGAATTTGGTGGGGCAACAGGCCAGTATGCACGTTATGGGCGCTGGGAAGCTGGATCGGTGGGTGAGCTGAGCTTCAGTCTGAAGACCAATGTCAGCCAAGCCTTGGTGCTCTATCTCGACGACGGTGGGAACTGTGACTTCTTGGAGCTTCTGATTGCTGGTGGACGTCTCCAACTGCGTTTTGCCATCCACTGCGCCGAGCCAGCCATTCTACACATGGAGACACTAGTGAATGATGACCGTTGGCACATGGTTTTGCTTACCCGCAATTTTCGTGAGACTTTGCTAATGGTAGATGGAGAGACAAAAGTGGCGCAAGTCAAATCAAAGAGGAAGGAAATGGCAGTGGTCAGTGATCTCTTCGTGGGTGGGATCCCTCTTGACGTGCGCCTCTCTGCTCTGACCTCCAGCACTGTGAAGTATGAGCCCCCCTTCATGGGCTTAATCACCAATCTGAAGGTGGGGGAGATGCCACCTACACTGTTAAACAGCCAAGGCATTGAGAGTGACTTGGAGTACCTCTGCACCAAACAAAACCCATGTTTCAACGGAGGGTTCTGTTCAATTCAGTATGGAGAAGTTCAGTGTGACTGTACCCACACTCGCTTCAGGGGGAAGTACTGCAAGGAAGGTAAGAACTTGTCTCTTTGTGTCTACTTTGTGTTAGTTTGATCAATATGGTTGTGTTAACCAAAGTTAAACAAAGTCTACAGAGTCTAAATAAATAAAAAACTTACAATGTTCCATATGACAGATTGCAGGGAGAACCTTGCAACTTTAGAGGATGCCTGAGTTTTTACTAAAAACAGAATTTAGATAAATTACTGAAGGTATTTGGGTAATTAAAAGAAATGATCAGATGTTCAAATGCAAAGTTACTTGCACACCTCAGTGGGGTCATCAGATTCTGTGGTGCGTCATGCTTAGAAGTTGCCAGCTTCCCATCCCTTCATGTGGCCCTCAGATTAGCTCAAAGAACAAAGCATGAAATGGGTTTCCATGGCTGAGCAGCTGCATTAAATTCTTGCGGTACAAAATGCAATACAAAGGATCAGATGGAGTGTAAAGCATGCTGCCACTTGACCGCAGAGTTCTGGAAAGATGATATTTGAAAGGACACTTCTTGTCTCTCCCTCTGGCGATCCGATGATAGTGTCTGGGTTTTACAGCTGCCAAAAGAACGGAGCTCACCTGACAGAGCTGAGTCAAGCGTAAAGTTTGATTCAGAGGCTATAATGGTGTGTGGCTTTACTATCAGATGTTGGACTCTACCCCTTGGTTCCAGTGAATGGAACTCCTAATGCTGCAGCATACTAAGACCTTCTGAAGAATTTTACAATGTGGCGACAGCTTCAATAAGGCCCCTTTAGTAATAAAATGATTGTACTATAGAACTTGGCCCACACACAGTCAACTTCAACCTGAGTCAAAACATATGGGATGTTTTATTGAAGTAGAGGCTCCATACAGCTCACCATTTTATTCCTGACCTTATAAATGCTGTCCCAGAAGAATGGTGAGATATACCCTAAAAACACATTTTTAAAAGGCATTCAAATGTACTTGTTTAAATAAGTGTACTTTGGTAATATAAATTATGTATTGGCTCTGTACTTATAAACAATAAAGAAAGTGTGACCTAAAAATAAAATGTGTTGAAGTCAAGGATGCTGATTTGTCTTTTGGGCAGGTAGATCTTTTGTGCGTGTGTTAAATATAGCATATTAGTCCCATAATATATATTTAGAAAGAAGCCTCCTAATATTATTAATGCTTGAAAACATCTACCAGTACTTGTACTGTAAGTCTGGAACCTGTTAAGTTTTTAGGAATTTACCCTTTTAGCAATATATTTGACATTGCACACAGTCAGGGGTTGTTTTAATATTAGTCCAGTACATCAGTTAACAAGGTAACAGCTTGAGTACACAGGTTGTACAAACAGACATCAAAAATATTGGACTTAATCATATTTATTGATACTCTGTTACCAGTAGTGGAAAAACATGGTTTAACCAACTTAATTGAAACATTAAACCATAGGAAAAAAATAATATTTCTCCTGATAATATCATTATTTGTGAAGATAATTAAAATCTTTAGCTTTTTAAATGACAAGACTTTATTGGGTTTTGTTTAAGAAGATAGACAGTTTTTAAGTATTGCGTATATTTAACATTTATTTTAGAACTACAGATATTGTGAAAGAAGGAATCTATTATAAATGCAACGTTCTGGATCACATAAAAGATGGACTCCTGGCTCTGGGCTGTATTTTTTTTCCTTTCTTTTTCTCACCTATTCTCTTCTCCTTTTATTCCTTCCCACCTCTCTGTTCCTGGCGACTGTCCTACTCTTGCCTTCCTTTGCTCTCGGGTTGTCAGCTCATGTCAAGCTTGGTTCTGGTTTAAACCACGGGCTGTCTCCTTGAATGACACATTGTATTTCCATATCTGTGGTTTCTCCTTATTTTTCACCTTCATCCATCTTTTTGTTTCTCTTTATTGTGGGAAAATATTTCAAACTTGCCTCCTACCCTCTCTTTTCTTTTCTTCCTAAGGCCATCTGCTCTCCACCTCCCTTCACCTCACTCCTTGTCTGCTCCTCTTGAGGTGACTCCCTTACTCCTCTTATCTCTTTACCCTTTACCTGCTGTCAGCACTTCACAGTCCTACCTCTCCTCCCTTTGCACTTATCTCCCTCCTCTTCTGCTTTCATGTGTTCGAGTCTCCCCATCTTACTTGTGGATTCTCTAATTCTCCATGTAGCCTTGAGGAATTGGTCTCTCCATCTTGATCATTTGTACTCAGGGTGGGGGGTACGGTTGAAAAGCTCTTCAACCCTCATTATCAGTTGCTTATAAATGTTGCATTATCACTTTCAGTATAATCAATACACTCAGTATCTGGTAGCTTCTCTCATGTGATGAAATGACTTGTAATTAGTGCTAAGGAATGCAGATAACTTCATCGCCACCGGATAGGTACTAGCTGTTTGAAGTGATGCTTTTTTGTGCTGCTCAGTTTAATTCTGACAGCGCTGAAAAAGAGATCCACCCAAACAAAATAGTTTATACAAATTATTTTTTATTAGCCTTAGGTAATACAACTAAAACTAGCATCATTAACATCAAAGCCTTTTTAAACCATCTTGGACAAGATGGAGATGTCATTGTCACTTTTTTCCTTGAACCACACTTACCATTCACTTGTTTATCAATTATTGCAGCTGATTAACGAGTAAACAAATGGTGTTGCTGTAATGCCAAAAGAGACCTACCTGGCATGTAGGGTTATTTTGTCCCCTGTGTTTTTTCTTCTGTTCAACTTTCAGAATCCCTTTTATTTCATGAAACCTCTCTCCTTTCTTTGTGGCCATCTTAGATTGCCTTCTGGTGAGAAAAGAAGCTTGTACTGCTGCCTGTCTCTTGGCTAAATTGAGAGTGGAATATCAATGTAGAGGTAGAGTGACTGCAGGAAGCATTTGCTGTTTTAAAGGGAATGAAAGGGGAAAATTAAAGAAGACGATGGTGTGAAAGAAAGAAACAAAAGAACTAGGGGTGCACTGGTAACATGGAACATTTGAAAGGATTTTCCTGTGTTGCTTAGATTTTTTTAGGGATCTTTGTAAAAAATTAGAAACATTTACCAAATATATGCATAGAGGCTCCAAGATTTTTGGTCGAACAAAACTAAAACATTTCTAACATCACTAAAAGCAATTGGTTAATGAAACTTGACATTTGTTATTTCGGCCAAAAAAACTAGAAGGAAGAGCAACACTGCATTTAACAAAAATGAGAAAGAATAAAGATACAAAAACATTGTAATCCCATATGTTTCAGAAGTAAAAAAGAAAAAGTTTTTCTCTAAAATAACAAAACATTACAAAAATTGGTTAATCCAAAAGATAGAACACCCAAACCAAAGCTGATAAGTGTTTGTCAAGTTTCAGTGCAACAAAGACTGTTTAGACTATTTTAGAAAGCAAACAACAACTACACAGACATCCCAAGTCTCCCTGATATCGATAGATACTCATGTAGCCGATAACCGATATTGATACCGATGTTAAAGCTGGACAAAAATAAGTAGTCATTGAAAATAGCAGTTTTGTTATCCATTTCCTGACACTTTGAAAAATAATATACTTCAAATATATTTTCATATGCTGATATCAAATAGATTTTTAGTAACGCAGCGGTATCGATCTATTTTACTTTCAAAAATCTCATGAAATTTCATCGCTCTGTTACAAACTCTCGTGATATTTTGCAAATACTTCTGTGAGATTTTGTTAGTAAAATAGATAGATACCGCGTCAATATATCAACAACATATAAAATATGGCAAAATTTCTCGTGGAATTTTCGGGGATTTCGTGTAGCATAACGATGACATATAGCAATATTTCATTAGTAAAAAAAGAGATTGATATGGTGTTTTTAAATGGCAATATATCAAAGCATATGAAGATATTGTGGATAGTATACTATATTTTATATCCCTAAGGGTCTTTAGAAATTTTTAAGTCTGTAAAAAATTTGTTTTTTTGAGGAAGAAGAAGAAGTAGTATTTAATTTTTTTTTTAGACCTTTAGAAACTCAGAAGCTGACCAAATATCGGGTTAAATATCGGTGGGGGGTGGCCGATGTCCCGATATTCAGTTTTAAGGCCGATACAGGCCGATACCGAGCAGGGGGCCGATTATATCGCATCCCTACTAAGGACATTGAGCAGCTGTGATTCTGGTCTACACTTGAACTTTCAGAACAAAGGAGACAGATTTGACAACCAAAATATACAAATCTTGGACATAGAGGACAGATGGTTTGAAAGAGGGCTGAAGGAAGCCATCTTTGTTAGGATAGAAAAGCCATCACTAAACCGAGGGGGAGGATTGTGGTTTTAGGTTTCAAGCATTTACAACTTGATCCTTGAACTCATTCCAAAGAAATTACACAACCAAACTCTTCATGATTCAAATGTAAAAACACAAAGCCATAGTTGATCTTTACTGCATACGCCATCCTAGAGTCACTCACAATATTAGGTGCAAATCAGGGAGGAGGGGAACTCATGTCGCCTTAGACATAAAGCTGCCTTGGACGACTGCTCCCTACATCACTATCAGAATCTGCCAGTGATACTGTTGCCTTTGGAAAGTGCAGCATCTGGGTTTTAATCTGAAAGGTTGCTTCTGAGGCTTTTTTTTTATTTATCTGTTTAATGTTGACCTTGGGTGTTTATCATTTCATTTCATTCCTTTTCGTGGCCGGATTGGCTGAATCCATTCTATGGGTTAAATAAGTATTTGAACACTTATTAGCCTATACTATAATATAAGCCTATTGTGTGTAAATATTGGGTGTAAATGAATAGTGAAACTAGAGGTTGTCCCGCTTATTTTATTTTACATGGATAATGACCTTAAAACAGTGAAGGTGAGTCTGAATTTATATTTTTGGCTTCATGGAATGAGCCTTATTATTCACCTTCTTAATCCTGGAAGTGCCCTGTGTTTTTTCTTTCACTTTTCCTTCAACTATTCATGCTTTTGAAAAGCACATTTATTAGAGATGAAACGTTCGTGATGAGACAGCCAGTTTGTGTTCTCAGTGAAAGCAAGACTGAAGGTGGATGTTTGCTTTTTTTTTTTAAAGCAATGAAATAAGAGCAGCGATAAGTAAAGGTTAAAAATGCTATGATGCTGTAAACATTTTCACAGCAAGATTTCATGGTCATCAGGAGCAATAACAGCTTTATACAGGTATTTTATTTATTTATTAAGTCTTGAATTGGCTTAGATACAAAACGTGACCACAACCAAGACCTACAAATAAAGATCTGAGACTGAGCCAAGATTGTGAGAAACTGAAAACGACCTCCATCCCTGGTGTTGATAGATTAAACATGATCAAGTAAAGCTCCACTTAAAAAGGGCAGTGAAGCAGACAATTACCAAATATTATTACTACCTATTAATATTGATCCTTATGCTCTCGTAATGTATTAACTTAACATATAAAGCATTGAGAGACAAAAGTAATCTACAGTACTTATGATGGGCCATATTCCCTTATCATAAATACATGGTTGAACCACTCATTGAAAACAATGTCAACCTGACAAAGAATTAAGTACAGTCTTGAAACAATCTTGAAGGAAATTACAAATTGTAAGTATTACACCCTACTGTACTTACTTGCCTCAATCATCTTGCCAGATTCTGAGACTTTAGCTCCTATTTTAATAATGAACTCCAAAGTTCATAGTGTCACACATATCTTATCCCTTTTGGCATAAACTTTTTTTTTTAAACTTCTTTTTTAACTGTTCAAACATGTACTTTTAACACCTTCATTACAGTATTGCCGACTCGCTTGGCTCTATTCCTTTTTTAGTCATTGCACATATGCAATGTACGAATGCAGAATACACAGTTAGTTTAAAATAGAGTAAAAAGAAAGTGTTAAACACAAACATTAACACAAGCCTACAGGATGTCAGGAGTTAATACAAAAACCTTTTTAGTAAAAGGTAAAATTTGTAAAATTTTAGCATATGGAAAGCCCCCTTTAATCGTTAAAATCGTAAAATGTTAAAATGATCAATGTTAAATGAGAAACATGTCCTAAAGGCAGGTTTGGTCTATAGGTTTGACTATAGATCACAGTTTGTGTCAATAAGTGGCAGATACAGTAAATTGCTGAGGGAGTATTTTAGGGATAGGTACTGCTGTTCACCTTGGAACAGATACTGTACCGCAGCCCAGTACCTGGGAATCAAAGTACTTTTCAGTACCAAGTAAATGTCATCTAAAACACTAAGCTTATTTACTGTATCTGAAGCTGACAAAGATGATGATCCTGCCTCATGAAGCTTGCCGAATATATGTATTATATTATTATATTAGTCTTGATACTGATGCTTCCTTAGATTTGAAGGATTTCCACCTCTGGTCTAGCACTTGGCTTTACAAATATTTGAATGGATGCAATGCTGCTTTGATCTTTGCAATAAAATTTAACAAATTTTCTTTGCCTCTCCCTACTGTTTGAGAGTACATAAATAGGTACTTTGTTGCAGTGTTGTGCCAGTGTTTGGGCGAACGTGAACTGAACGCGATACTGCATTACTGCCTGATGAACGCTATTGTGAACTCGCTCATTCTGGTGTCTGTGAACGGCACGCCTCTCAGTTCAACTCCGCTCAATAAGTTGCCAGATTTCTATAGAGCCCTCCAGGTGAAACGGCCCCTAGCTAAATCACACCGTGAACAGGCCTTAATATGTAGCGGAAAAACACCCAATCTGGCGCAACACCAGCTACCAGTGTCGTAACCTACAGCCGCGTGCGTCCATCAAAACAAAATGCAGCGTGGGAAGCCACAGCAGCGCGGAAGGCGACCAAGCAGCAGTATGATCACTTAAACAGTTTTTATGACCAGGTGGTCGGTGAGGATGATGGGCAACAATCTACATTTTCTCTGCAAAAAACTTTGCCCGCCGTGCTTTCAGTAAAAAAATCCAGCGACTTCAACCTGCCTGGTATAATTTTCCGGGGATTCCAGTATTCCTTTTTAGTATGTACTGCAATGGGATTTCAAACGGAAAAAATTATTAAAATAAAAACATTTGCACCTTAAAGACTACTTTCCTGTTTTTCTTTTAATAATTCCTCATAAAAAGACCATTCAAGCAGCACATTTTTCCTGAAGTTTTTGAGAATATACTGTAGGGGTGAAAGCTGCAGCTGCTACTAGTGTGAAGTGAATGGACAGCAACAAAGCATTAAAGCAACAATGGGGAAATGCTGTCCCCTCAATGCTAATGTAAACCCTGGTTGGATAAGTATTCAAAACTGGATATGAAGATTAAATCCTACGCACAATTTCAGTGTTACAACCGATAAAATAATTGCTGTCTGTGGTTCTACAGTAGGCTGCGGTGTAATTGAGCAATATATGAAAAAAAAAAAGAACTATGAACTAGTTCATTTTTTTGAACTGTGAACTTAGTTCAAAATTTTGAATTATGAACTATGAACTGAACTAGTTCATTTTAAAATGTGTGAACTGAACTTTGAACTAGTTCACCGTAGAAAGAGAACTTTCCCAACACTGCTTTGTTGTATCAGTAGAATTCAGTCTGTAACAATGTGAGGTCCGTATTTAAGGAAACTTTTGAAAAAGAATTGAATGGCAGCCCTCTTGCCTTTTTTATTCTCTAACAGGTGATCATACAGTAGCAGCCATTCAAAATGGCCTTTCCCAGAAAAATCCCCTCCATCAACTCAACATATTTTCTTTACTCTGACTCCACCCATTCACCGAATTACGGGGTCTGACCAGGAGACGACATTTCTCTTTAGATCTTAATGTCCACAAATCATGACAGAACAAATATTTTAGAACTAACATTGATGTTTAAAAGGAATTATAGGGGACCAGCCAAATACCAGCTAAGGGCCCATCAGGGAAAGTGTTGACATTTTGAATGGCTGCTACTGTACTTACTTCTTAAGACCAAGAATATGAAATATTATATACTCAATACAACCAATAACTAACCTGCCAAATATTATTTATTCATTTTTGATGAAAAACATATTTCCCATACACCCCGGTAAAGGTGCTCCCAATAAAGCTGACATAATGCCATAATAATGATGTGCTGGAAGAAAAAACGTTCTTCTCTGTTTTAATCACCCTATTAGAATCCAATTTGTAATGGTTAGGGGTTTGTGTTTTACTATTAGTTGTAATTAAAGCAGCTATGTGACTCTGTGGGCCATTGTTTTTGTAATCGATGCTGGACTTTGCCTTATTCTTGAGTTAACCTCTATATAGAATTGAAGGCAAGCTGTGGGATCTCAAGTTAATCTAATTTATTTGCAAGTGACTTGATGATTTATATTGTGACAGTAATTAAAAAAACAGGCAACTAACTTTTTTATTGTATTTTTTTTTTTTTAAAGAGAGTTACATCTTGAAATCCTGTAATTGTTCCAGATTTAAAGGTCCCATATTATGCAAAATTCAGTTTATAAACATTTTGTAAAAGTCATATCTGTCCTGAAGCCTATGTAGGAGATTCACTAATGAAAAAAAAAAAAAAAAAAAAAAAAATCCCCTATCTAACTGCCTTTCTTTTAACATCAACTGCTGAACAAAGTCTTATCTGTTTAACTATTGTTGAAAAAAAAAAGGTTTTTGGAAACTTTTAAAAATGATTCAGCAAATGATCAAGAAAACAATTTAATTGTAATATCAAGCTGAAATGAAAATGGAAAAAAACAACTTAGATTAGCTTACAGTTGGTTTGAAAATATGTTAATCAGCGGTCAAGAAAAATAAATTTGACTTCTCTCTGTTATCTTCTCCCTCTCCCATGCATCTCATAAATTGTTTAATTGGTCAACTATTTTTATTTTAATGTTTTCATAAGTAAAACTGATTTATTGCAGCTTTACTCAATCATTTTATTTTTGAAAAATATTTTAATTTCAAATATGTCCACACTTGACTTTGTTTTAATTATTTCCAGCAAAGTTATTTTACCCACATCTGCAACTAGTTTACTTCTTTGGCAATGATTTTAACTGATGGTCTAACGTAGTTAAACCAAAAAGTTTGATCACTTCATGACATCAGTCATGTTTGCTTGTTGACAAAGCCGGTCACCAAATCTCAGCCCCTGTCCTTCTGCTGCCAAACCAAGGAAAAAAAGAGCTGGATATTTGCACAATCAACTGCTCATCTTTCAGTGATCAACTTACTGTATATAAACGAATAAATTCAGGTAGAGTCACCGTTAGGTTCAGGGTAGGAATAAAGTTTTAGATTTTATCGGTCTCCTCATATTCAGTGACCTCTAAAGAGGGCAAGAGGCTTAACAGAGTTTAAACAAGGAACTGGATTATTGGTGATTATTGAAATATAAAAATCATTTCTCAAGTAATTTGGTAAAGTAATCAAACTTAAACCTAGGAAACGATACACAGACTATATAAAAAATGCCATTTGTGAAAACATAACCTTACAAAAGTCTTTCAGGCAAAATTAGACAAATATATACTAAAGATTGGATAAACTTAAATAAAAACTGTATACACAATGTTTCCTTTAATATTTAACTGTCTTTATTTTTCATGTTGTCTCCTTATTGTTTATTTATTTCTAAGTAAACAAACATTTATGTGTTGAAAAAAATTATCAATGGATAATTGATTACCCAAATAATCGATAGGTGCTGCTCAGCTCAGCAATGAACCTTATTGTACAAACCAGACATCTGTGTTTGTATCCGGAGCTTTTCTGGTTCGAATGTGTTTGTTCTTCATTAAAAAGTGAAGCTGAACAAACAACAAACTGAATTTGTACACAAATAAGACAAGTGTTGCTTTAACAATACTAGGAAAGGCAAAGCTAAAAGAAAATATGAAGAGGAGCAGATAGGATTTTCATCAAAAAATTGTTGCCGTACTTTCTGGCAATTTAAAATGTGACAGCAATGTTTTCTTTTTGCAGATCTGAAGTCGCGATTGCAGCCTTGCCCTTTGTTAAGATTCTGAGGACCTTATAGAATATGACTTGATACTTTACTTTTAACATTACATATATTAAAATGCATCTGAATTTGATTGTGTGGCTCTTTAAAGTGCTACATTTCTTTTGGCTCCTGTTGCTCAACTGGATGATCACCCCTGGTATGATCAGAAGCAAAAAAAAAAAAAACTTTTGAGTCACCAGTGAAGGATCCAGTAAGCTACCCCTAAATAGTTAGGTGGTCTCCATCTCACAACAAGAATTTATGACCTGAGGCGAGCCTCAGGCTGTAGAGCTGAAGAGAGAAACAGTTCTGTTTTTAGGAAATCCCACATGCACTTTTCTTATTGTCGGCTGTGTTGATGTTTTATGTTGTATCCTGAATATATGCTGCATTCCATGACAGGCACATTGAGCTGATTCATCAGCTATTCAAAGATTTAAGCTGTTGTTTTCATGTTTTACACAGAACATAAACTTGGAGCTTACTTGTCGTATAAATATATACATTATTTGTGTTGAATCACACCAACCTCACACTTTTTTTATTTCCCAACTTTGATGTTTGCCGTTAAGAATAACATTTTTCTTTAGCTGGAAACCAGTGTGAGTAATTGGTGCATGCTATTTTTGAGTGTGCAGTTGAAAATAGGAAGGTAACCTTTTTCTTTTTAGAGTGTTTGAAGCTAATGAGAGAGGTAGCCTATAAAACTTTCTGCAGATATTCCAGAGAAAGCCTCAGCAACAGCATAACAACAGAGGCCTGAATGCAATACATTTCTGTTTACATTCTGCAGCCAGCTATACAGGTTGGCATTAATAAACGGAAAACCGCTATAAATTATGATTTATTATGAAATTATGAGTCATTAATTTTATATTTTTACTCATAGGTCCCACTGAGGTTAATAAACGTCTCTTTTAAATAGATTCCCTACCTTTAATCTGTTTATTTATTGATTTTTTGCTCTATTAGCTTTTATTTTTAACGTTAGAGATTGAAGACATACAGCTAAAGTCTGATTTCAGGACTTTAACTTTGGACAATCCTTTTAGTAGGTCTATAACAAAATCTGACAGAAATACACTAATGCATTGACATTTGTTCTTTACCAAGTCTGAACTCCCTCTCTTTTGTGAGGCACAAACTTTCTTTTTAAAAGTGTTTCTTGGAAAAGAAGAAACAATAATTAGAATTAATATACAGCTATTTTTAGCACGCTTTGCACAATGTACACTTTATAAATGGAATAGTTCTTGAATTAGCTGTTTCCTTTTGTATAAAATTATTAAATTACACTAATGCATCTGAGTTTATTTGGTTTATAAGTTTTAAAGTTAAACCAACGTAAACCAGTGAGGTTGGGTAAACTTATTTAAATCATTTGTTAACAATGAAGCCATTTCTTCATTGTTGCAGCTGGTTTCTATTGGTTATATCATACAAGAATACAAAAGAAAGTTTTCATTGATAGTATTTTACCACTTTCTTTTGTTTTAATAAAAAAATTTGCAGTGCACTTAAAATGCAGTACAACATAAAAATGCTTGTGAAGGTTGTGCAACAAGTATTAGGTTATAAAACTTATTTCTGCTTACTTTTGTCATATTTTGGTATTTCTGCAATATTTTGTGGGTTTTCCTCTTTTTAAACAAGGGGTTCCAAGAGTTTTAGCCAACTGTGTATAATTCTTTACAAAGTATGGAAAACTATGGAAAAGAGTTTGTTCATCTTAATATCCAGGCATTTAATTTCAATATTTACACTGTTATTTTGGCTGTTTTTCCTTAACCTTTGATAATTTTTATTTCTGTAGATGTGAAAGATTGTTTTAAAGCTACACTTCGTAGTGGTGGATATTTGTTAGCCTCGTGAGACATATGCTTCGTTGATCTTCGCCGCTGAAGCTTATTAAGCCCGTCTACTCGCTAACATAGGGCAATGAGACTCTCCGTTGAAGAAAATTTGGAGCCGCTTCACCAAAAGCTAAGCGTCCCAATCGAAAGCGCTTGGCTTTGAGGCGGGTTTAAGGTGTAGCCGTTAACGAGAAGCGCCGACAGTGTTCAGTCTAAAAAGAACATATGCGGCTTCAGCCGATGAAACTAGCAAGAAGCGTGGCTACTTATAGGAAGTTTTATCGAATTACAGAGTATTTCTTCATAGCTGAAAAGAAGAGCAAAAACACTGCTCTGGGAGGCTTTTCTCAGAGTGAAAAAGATGTTTCTGCTCTTCTCCCGACTGGTTTAGGCAAGAGTTTGATCTATCAAAATTGGCTCCTCTTCGCCGCCGCACTGTTACGCCATATGCTTCGTTGATTCGATTGGTTTATTTGGCCCGCTCTATCACCAACATAGGCCAATCAGCTAACCGTAGGCATTTTCACTCCTGCACCCAAAATTACTTCAGCGAGGAGGAAGGTTTCCAAGATGGATATCGCGGAGCAAGATTCATCTGGCGGAGTCAGGATTAGGCATATTTGTATCCAGGAAGTAGTAGTTTTTTACCTTGCCTGGTATTTGTGTTTTCACAATCACTTCAAAATGTATCTTTCTCCACTCCTGGTTCAAACGTTAAAGACCAACAGTGATTGGCCAAGGCCATATTTTGGTAGGCGGGCACTAGAAGCTGTTTGCCTAATCAACTTTGATGGCTCTGCTAAATGTTCCTGCTTTCCCTGTACAGATTGGATCTGACTAATAATGTGTAGAAGCAAACCTGAGTAGCAATCTGGCATCAGGTCAGATCATTATTGTCTCTTTGGAGATCAAAAAGAAGTTGGTTCTTTCCCGCCATCATAATCCTCATGGCCATGCAGGGGACCAAGACAACTTGCCTGGTCGGCCAGGCCAACAATTCCCCTAACGACTCCCCACTTCAGAGGAATAGGCCAGGATCGGGTATTGCAGGCTAAAAAAAAAACCCAACGACTCCCCATTCCTAAGGGCTGAACCTTTTTCGTCTGGTTCAATTTGCATGTTTTCTTAGCCAAAACAAGGCTTTATTTGGGCTACTCTATAAAGCTTGGAACTCAGTGCTTTATCTGACATTTTGAATTGTAAAACTTTCCTGGATGGGAAGTGATACGTCTTCAAACTTGGAAAACAAAGTCCAGTGAATTGTTTTTTGTTTTTTCTTTTTACTTTTTCGGAACGACTATGACCTGGATGACTGAGAATCTTCACCAGCATTAGTAGATCACATTTTAGTGATAAATGTATTTGCCTTGCACAACATTTCAATGTGACATTTAAGGAAGTATGTTGTTTTTCAGTGGCATTTATAGAAACTCCATGGTTTACTTTCACACACACAGCAGGCATAAAGGTATTTGTTCAATGTAGTGCTTTTATAAAAACTTTTTTTTACTATTATTTCCCAGTAGTTTTATTTATTGCGACTCTAGCTTTAGTCCCAGTCCTTGAGGGCTAGGGAAACTTTACATATTAATAGATTAATGAACTGTAATTGAAGACCTATTCTTTAGAGGTTTGCTCAAACGAGTTCTGGTCTGGACATTTGTAAACCTGCCTAGAGTTACCTTGTACAGCTAAATCTATGTAGCCGGGGTTAAGAAGGATTCAGCTAGCTCTCTAACCGCCTACTTCCTATGAGTCACACACTTTTTCTGCTGATAAATTATTAGGCAACCAACTTCAGAAGAGCCTATCACTGCTGCCAACTTTTCAGTGAGGAAAGCCGCTATTGGCTGTCCTAAAAGTCACTAGAAGTCGCTAGATGAGGCCATATTAGCATATTTGGTAGTACTTCAGTCCAGCTGTCAGAGAGAGAAATACCAGCATTAGCAAGACAGAAAGTGACAAAACTACTAAAACTAAAAACTCAATGAGTGTCATGCATTCAATAATATTTAACTAAATCAATATTACATGAAAAATTCTTGTTACATAAAGAAATTCAACTTAAAGACAGTGTAAAAAAAGGGGTCTGAAAAGTTCTAAATACAAAGAAATCTGTTGTTGTATTTATTATATGATAAAACTCAAAAACAGTCCTGATTATCCCTTTTTGGTTTTAAGTGGATTGTTGCAAACTTTGCAATAATAAATTTTTTTTGTTCGATGTAACTTATTTTAAAGCCATGCGGAGTCACTTGGCTTTCCAATGTAGTGAAACAACTACAGTTTGACTACAGATCTTTAAACAACCATATTTTACAAACAGTATTCAAGTCTGCTCGTTTTTGCTCTGTTTTGTTTTCAATATCTATTAAAACCATTGCAAATATTTCCTTCTCTAAACTTAAGCATGCTAAAGGAGCTGATGTTCACAACATAGTGATGTAACTGAAACACCATTAGTGTGGATTTTTATCACAAACAAGGTGACATTCATTATTATATTATCTATATCTCCTGTGAACCAAGCTAGCGGTTTGACATTTATTTCCTTAATCAGCACTCAGAAAACACTGGCCCACCTATGGAGTTAATACAGCACAAGCAACATCAAATTACTCGGATATGTGCGTCTGATTGCTGATGTGCCTGCTGCTTTTACGCTGTCACTCAAGTTGCAGATTACTTGCGGCTCATCAGCACTTAGACAAAAAGAACATAAAAGTTATCCAGGAAATTATTCTGTACCATAAACAGCCTTGACAGTTATACCTTAACTCATGGAGGGACTGTAAAGCCTCTGATCGGCTCAGTTTGTGAATAAAAATAATAACAATTTTGTCAATACTGATTTTATATGATTGCCTTTCATTATTCCTAATCTATGAATGGATTAAAATTCCCCTGGAAATTAAACGTTATTGTCATGATT
The DNA here is from genome assembly GCA_018398635.1 of Cyprinodon brontotheroides. Lineage (NCBI taxonomy): Eukaryota > Metazoa > Chordata > Actinopteri > Cyprinodontiformes > Cyprinodontidae > Cyprinodon > Cyprinodon brontotheroides. The sequence continues at coordinate 3,416,925 of JAGKQL010000069.1, read as the reverse complement.
TAACTAAGATCTGAGCCAAATGCAGAGAACACAGAGAGACCAGGGAAAAGTTTAACAGATTTATTGATAAGGATGTGATGAATCCAGTGTAGCTCTGAACACTGTTCAACCGGAACTGGAAAGTGAGGGTGAGACACTGCTCAGCGTTAGTTCAGGCTCAGTGGGAAATTTGAATCTTGAACTAGAAGAGGAGAAAAAGGTTGCAGACTCACGTTTCCAGAAAAAGGTTGTCTCTTATAGAATCCAGTCGGTGTGGGATGTTCCAGTGTTTGTCTTTTTCGATGGAGGGCGGCAGGGTTTACCCAGAATGCGGTAGGTAGGTTGGAGAACGGAGAGGCTGACTGCCACTTAGATTTCCCGCGGTACTTGAACTGGTTGTTGTGGAGATGGATCCCCTGCTCAGAGAGAAGCCCCAAAAACCGATTCTCTGGGGAAAAGGGTTGACCAGAACCACAAACTTGAATCCTCAGGTCAGCTTGATTCTCAGGAAGATCCTTCCAGGGGAGAGAAGGTCCGAAACATCCAGTTTGCAGGATAACTTCCTGCCGAGAGGCAAAGACAAAAAACAGCAAGGTTAAAAACTCAGGTAGACAAAACCTCAGTTTGACTCAGAAAAACTCAGCTTGGCTAGAGTACCCAAAACTGGCAAGCACTCTGGCGTTGAGGTAGTGGCAGTCAGCAGCTTAAGAGTCCTCCGTTAATGAGGTAACCCTCCGCAGGTGTGTGAGGGTGCGAACCAGGACCAGGCGCCGCCTGGTGGAGGAAGGAAGAAAAACACACAAAAAAACACACAGACTGGAATCCTAACAGTTATTACAGTTTTGCATGCTGATTACTTTGTTTCTTTTAATATCGGTGACATATGCAGCGTAGAAAACTATTGCCTAGACTGAAAAGACAAGAAAATAAAACTAAAATGCTAACAGATTTTTGTGAATTGGGGATAAAATGAATTCACTTCCAGGAAAATCCAATGAGCAAAACGAGGGTGTACTTTTTCACATGACAGTAGCTGTCTTACAGAAATAATTAATAAATTATTCAAGGATCTACTGACACCAGAAAAGTCCTTTGGGATGCTTCTTTGGTTTTATTTTTTTAATAAGGCTTCTTACATTCGCTTTACATTCACATTGTTCTTTTTTGCAAGTTTACTATAACGCACTGATCTGACCAGCCCAACTGACTTACAGGGGGGTGCATATGGTAAGGCTAAGACCCTCTGGTCTGTTTCAGTGACAGTGCGGGATGCAGGGGTTAAATCTTGCAATATAATTATTTGTCATGCTACAACCCTTCTATGTAACCTTAATTTTCAGGGCTTAAAAAGAAGATGTTTTTTTTTATTCACGTATGATTGGTTGTAGCCTGTTTCCACTGACTCTACTCTTTCCAGACTATTACACAGAGTCTTTCTCACACTGGGTCAGATGTAACTCAATTATATTGAGTTAATTGAGGTGACAATTCAAACCCATCACACAGTCCGATTGGTTCAAATATTATTACCTACGGAAAAACCGTTGATTGCATCAACTCGTTGACTTAACAGCAATCTAACACAAAGCGTGCATGCATTGACAGTGGAGAGGAAAAACTCCCTTTCAACAGGAAGAATCAGGCACAGTGTGAGCGGCCTTCTGTCGAGGCCAACTGAGGGTTTAAGAAAACAGAAGCAGGCGTACTTAAACGAACATAGAAGCACTGGTCTATCAAAACGTTCTAAGTTAGAAAAAGTAGTTGTGAACTAGATACACAAGATGGTCTGTCTTGAACTAAAATAGTTGAGCAGAAAATCTCTGAGCCATATTTTCATATCAAATGGATGAAAGAGAGTGTGTAGAGTTATTCACAGTAAAGCTGACTCATAGCTATGTCTAGGAGAGAAATATGTCTAAGCAGTGAAAAACAGGTCCAACTCTATTATCTATAATGAAAGGTGTTGATGGCCACAGCCCAGATATTTTTTTTTCTTTCCATGAGAGTGTCACAGCCAAACAGAAAGAAAAAAAAAAAACAGATGTAGCTACTATGTGAGGAAAAGAAGAGCAAGCATAATGTTAGGGATTAAACTAGCAAATACTACCAAATTAAATAATAAAGATAGAATGAGCATAAATTATGAAAAATGTTCCCTATGTCCTTCAGTAGCCTAGGCCTATAGCAGCATAACTATAGAGATAGGTCAGGATGACTTAAGCCCCTCTAAATATAACTTTTGTCGAAAATTATGGAGTTTTATATCTAATCTTATTCATAGACAGATTTTCTTACCTTTGTGACTATAACTGGTAATTGGTTCCACATGAGTGGAGCCTTATGACTAAAATATTTTCCTCTCATTTTACTGGGTTCAGTTGTTTGGTCCAGACCAGGGTTTGCTAGACTTTATTCACACCTGCACAAAAGGTCTCGACCAAGAGGAGAAATAAACTCTGGTCTGTTAAATAAGAACAATCAAGGTAAAGGCAAGGCAAGGCAAATTTATTTGACATAGCACAATTCAGTACAGGAGACAATGCAAAGTGCTTTACATGATTAAAATACAGCTAAAAATAAAACAGAATCGAAGCAGAGTAGGAAAAAATTCAAATAAAATAAAAGTAAATAAAAATGCAGGAAACAAAAAGAAAATGAAAAACAGTTGGACTAAAGAGAAAATATGTTTAGTTGAACTGTTTAACTACAGTCGTCAAAGAGTCCCTAGGCAAACAAATGATGTTTTTAGTCTTTGATTTAAAAGGAACTCAGAGGCTTTCCGCACTTTTACGAGTTTTCTGGAAGTTTTGTTCCAGATAAGGTGGAGCATAGGAACTAAATACTGCTTCTCCATGTTTAGTTCTGGTTCTAGGTATGCAGAGCAGGCTGGAGCCAGAAGACCTGAAGTGGTCTGGAGGGTTGATACACTGATAGCAAGTCTGTGATGTATTTAGTTGCTAAGCCATTCTGAGATTTATAGACTAACAGAAGTATTTTTAAAGTCTATTCTCTGAGATACAGGGAGCCACTGTAAGGACTTTAGAACTGGGGTGATGTGCTCTACTTTCTTAGTCTTGAGTGAGGACACGGGCAGCAGCGTTCTGGATCAGCTGCAGCTGTCTGATCCCACCTTTTAGGCAGACCTGTGAAAACGCATTGCAGTAATAGAATTCGACTAAAAATAAAGGCATGGATTAGTTTTTCCAGATCATGCTGAGACATTAGTCATTTAATCCTGGAAATGTTCTTCAGGTGATAGAAAGCGTACCTTGTAACTGTCTTTAAATGCTTTTGGAGGTTCAAGTGGGAATCCAGGTAGGTGTGATTACACAGTAAAATGTACAACTCTTTAGGAGTGAATACATAACAAGGTCATCCTCACATGATCTAAATCAATTCACAAAAGCTAAAACAATTATACAGAAAAGGCTACTTTTTTAAAAGCTACCATTTCACATACAGACAAGACACTGAATTAGAGCTTAATAACTCATGATGTACATGCCTATGATCAGCCAACTTTATTTTCACTTAGCATGCTGAGTTACGTCTAAATGGTGACAGAATGAGTTGTTTGGGTTAATGATTTTTACAAGTAACTTGTAACGGAAGTGAAAGGTTCATTACTGCCACCAACCAGACTAAGGTGTCACCAGGAATTACGATATTTTCTCTCTGGGTCTTGTAACTGTGCCATTACATCATTAAATTGATATCTTAATATGACATTTTTCTATAATTTGAAAATCCACGCAAACAGTATTGAGGACTGTACATCTTTGCCCATCCCTATGTCATATTACTATCACAAAATCAATGAACACTTCAAGAAGAGGCTTATAGCTTTAATCGATTGAAGATGGTAATATTTGTCAGTAGAGATGGAATAGCTTAAAAGCAAACCACAGTGTTTCTCCTTAAGCAAGTTTGTGTACGTATATGTATGATGGGAATAAGCAGAATTTTGGAAGGCATGTAGAGCAAATGGATCTTCCTTTATTAAACATCTGTAAATGGGTATTTAAACAGTCACTGTGCCCTCCTTTTTCCTGCATGCATCAATAATGGGATGACAGAAGTAGTTCCATAAATATACATCTCATTTCAGACTCTGTTGTAATCAATAAGGCAGTGAGATATTGTATTGCAAAGCTCAGTTTTCTTTCAACTTAGAGAAGATTATTGTTTATTCCATCATCCCACTTTGAAGCTGTCATCTTCAACAGAGCCCAACATTTATTCACAGCCATCTTTGTCAGCAAAAGGTCTTAATCACACATTTTCATAAACACACAAACATACTGACACACATCCTCTGGCATCACTGCTCACAAGCCAAGCAAGGAAGGCAAATATTGACTCACAGTCTTCTCATTAAATAGCTCTCTGACTGCTGAAGCCCAGGAAGGACATATAGTACACTAATTACAAATACAATATTGTCATGTGTAACATTTGCTGGTGTTAATGGTGGACCATTTATCTTCTATTTTAGTGTTGATCCAGCCTATTTTATATGGAACCGTTTAAAAGATGGAATTATTTTAATAATTTGGGGAGGGGGTCATTCTAGCTTAGGGGTCAGCTACCTGCGGCTCTGGAGACGCATGCAGCTCTTTAGCCTCCCCCCTTGTGGCTCCCTGGAGCTTTTTCAAAAATTTATGAAAATCGATGTTTTTTTTTTTTTTATATGGAGTGCAGGTTGCAAACTAAAATGTATGTTTTCCAATGCTTTAAATATTTGTATTATAAATAAACTTACACAATAATTTGCGTCAAAGCCATAGATGTCAGGGTTGGTTGTGGTTTGGAGGACCCAAATGCAGAGGCAGAGGTGAATACTTGTAGTTTTAATGAAAATGGTTAACAAAGGCAGTCCAAAAAATCCAACTAAAATGTAACAGACCAGAACCATGGAGGCATCAAGGGAAAACACGTAAAAGGAGCCAGGAGAGAGCCGAGGGGAGGCGACTACAGCGAAGACAGGACCAGCAACAACAGGAACCAACAAAGACTGAGAGCAGAGGGAGGCATAAATAGCTGACAGAGACAAAGGGAGGGGCTAACGAGCTGACAAGGAGCAGGTGTGAGGGAGACAGCAGGGGAGCCAATTGGAAGGAGAAACACACACACACAAGAGGGGCAACAGAGGACAACAGAAAAACATGAGAACTAACATAAATCGAAATTTACAACAAAATAGGAATTAAACCAATAAAACTAGAAAACAAGGAGCAAAAGTAAAGCACAAAATAACCAAAACCATGACAATAGAGATCAGTGATGCTAACTTGGAACCAGCGTGGCGAGATGCCAGGCGAACAAAGCTGGCAGGTGTGTCTCGGAATATGGATCCCAAAGGAAAAAAAGGAAGAAGATTGCTGATGAGAAAAGAGGATTCAAATAGACTGAATCATTTGCTTTCATTATCAATGCTGAGCGATTGCCTGCATTTTCGCTTTGTAATGAGAGGGTTTTAAAAAGCATTACACGCATACAATGAAGGCTAAATCTGCAGCCCACCACCAAGCTGGGAGTGAGAGAAAAAAAAGTGCGATTGCAGGATAAATTAGAGGAGCCGAAAGATAGATTTAAGAAGTGGATTGCACTTTTCAAAACTCCACTACTGCTGCTAGTTTTGTTGCAAGGATGGAAAACCATCCACAGATCAAACAGGTAGCGCTTTGATGCAGGTATCTGAACTTTCTTTCCATTTTTCCCCAAATCCTAAAAATATTAATCAGACCAAGGAACGATGGTGACGGAGGATGTGGGATTTCGGGGTTAGAGAGCTCTGCTCTGATGTCAGTTCCTGCTTGGTTCCTTATGACTCAATAAACTCCTCCCAACAGAAACACGTCCACCATAGAAAGATTTTTTTATTGTGAATCTATAATTTCATCATTGCAAGAAAACTTAAACCGCGCAGTCAAGGTGGTGAAGCGGTGCGCGATGTTCGCTGTTCCTCCGTCACCTCAGGCTACTATGTGACATTTGCTTCAGGATAAACATTTAATCGTGAATGCTTATTATATATTTAAAGCCCATATAGTCCTTTTCTATAGTGGGATAATACACTTAGAGCCCATGTTGCTATACCAGGCTTATATAAGGCTTTTACATTTTTGCTTTTTTGGTCCAATATGGCTCTTTGAGCAGTTTGGGTTGCCGACCCCTGTTCTGGATATTAGGAATTACATAAGATCACTTTTTATTTTCCAAAGATAGTTCATATGAAAAGAAGGGTTAATCTTGTTATGCTAGAAAGTTATGCCAAGTCCATACAAAGAGCAAAGCCTCTAGCCCCATTCCCTCTGCCAGTTGTTGTTTTTATTCCACTGAGGAACGATTTGTTCAGAATTATCTTTCCAGCTTAGAATTACAATAAAGACGAGGCTTTCCTCCTAATGCTTGTTTGTTTTGGCTTTAGTTTGATTTTGGTCTGTAGCTGTAGCAAAGTCAGACATTTTCTAAAACCAGTTTTATAACTATAGAAAGAAGACATCACAGTCAAAGCTGAGATTATGATCAAGACCTTAATGAGACTGAAGATGAAAGTTACCTAAAATGTGAGCAAATCTGATCAAGCACAAAAATGCTATTACCTTATTGTCACTTCAACTGTTCTCCCTGGTATAGCTGAGGAAGAAGCGGTGACCTTTTCAACACTGTCCCACATCAGGTCTATTACACACTGACAGTTCACCTCTTCCTGTCTCTTGTGAGAGGATAATACCGAGTGCCCTTTTTATTGTGATGAAAAAGTAAGACTGGCCTCAATGTGATTTCATTTTCTCTGCTCCTGGAGCTTCTCTAGGTAGCACTTCTTTACGTCACTTTATCTGAAAGCAATCAACAGGAATGGCAGTTACTATAGTGTGTGAATAAATATAAATAACTTACTTATTTTCTCCACTGTGCATAAAATATTGAGATTGGATTATCTTTAGCCTGTAGCTATAAAATTTGATAATCCAGAATGACCAAGATTCTATTAAATATGTAGTTGGAGGGATTGATTAAAGATGAAACCATAATCCATGTAATATTCCAAAATGAATATTCCACCAGCAACTCTGCATTTTATGGCTTTGCCACTTGAAAAGAATATTCTTCCTCTGTTTGCATATATATATATATATATATATATATATATATATATATATATATATATATATATATGATAGATTATATATTATATTATATTTATATTATATAGTATATACTTATATATATATAACCATATATATATATATACTATATATATATATATATATATATATATATATATATATATACTTCATATGTACCAGGGGTGGGGGTGGCAAAGAGTCGCAATGCGATTCTTATTTACGCGATGCATCATGACCACTTAAAATATTACTAGCGAGTGCATGCGAATGCGTTCGCGATATTTTCACTTTGGTTTTAGTAGGAAAAGATACACATAGCCATTTGCCATAACAAAATAAGGCTAATCAGTGGCGTTTACATGGCCTCAGTGATCCTTTACGCTGGTAGCCGAAATGAAAACATTCGAAGCCGCCGAGCATTTCACACTTTTGCAAATCACGTGCATCATATCAATTTCTTCTTTACCTTCTTTGTTTTTAAAAGCCAAAATGCATCCAAGCATCTGACTTGAAATGTGACGAAGCCGCGGGGCGAATTTTCATAGTGTCCTCCATGTTTTATTCTGAATGACTCGTCACAGTATCCCTGACAGGCCGGAAATGCTTGTAACACAAAGCAGGTGAGCAATCAACACATCCGCAGCGACATCTGCGACATCCACTTGCTGGACTGGAAGTTATATTCCACTTGGTTTATGGCTGATGTGCACCTTCAATTGAAAACGAGAAACAAAAATTAGAATCGTGCATCGTAGATCATTTTGCAAAAAATTAGAATCTGCTGATGCACTCAGTCGCGCTGATGCCAATTAATTTTTTATATGCACTTTTTTTTTATTAATAATCTAACCTTGCCTTCAAGAATCGATTATTATGGCGAAAATAAAAGCATCGCGATTATTTGTAGAATCGCATGCTTCGTCATATATATATATATATATATATATATATATATATATATTAGTGCTGTCAATCGATTAAATTTTTAAATCGCGATTAATCGCATCAATGCCTGAGTTAACTTGCGATTAATCGCGATTTTAATCGCGAAATTTTTTTCTGATTGAAAATCATTTAAATACTCTCGATGACATACAAAAATACATACAGGCTAGGTTTGTGCCAATGTTCTTTTTTAAATGAAAACAGGTCACAGACACTGATTTATGCCAGAGAAACATATGGCAAGAAGATGGGGAGGCATGTAGCAAAAAATAACAAATATGTAGCCCAAAAAAGGCCCTGAAAACAGGCTGATGTAAAAGACAGTCTTTACAGTTAATACAGTCTTTTGAACAAAAGACAAGCATTTTTACCCTACTGCTATAAAATGTAGTACAGTTAACATTAGATGTTAATTAACCAAGATAATAATGAACAATTTTCAATCAATACATCAAAAGCAATAGACCATGACATCACTAGAAAGTTACTTTTCAGCCTCTTAACAAAAATGAGAACACACACACACCCACTCACCCACACACAGACACACCCACCCACACACACACACGATACCGACCTGTGGCACACACAGACAGCAAGAGCGACGTAGCAGATTCCATTTCACCTCAGTAATCTGTTTTCATCAGCGTATTTCAGGTTGCTACTAGTTACCAGACACTCAACTTGTTTGTTGGTGGTGGGGAAACTTAAAGAAAAGGCACTAGCGTCACCCGGGTGTGTATGAGCGTCTTTTCCCTTGAGGAGCTCCGGCTCTCGAAGCCTATGAGAAATGCATAGACTGGGGGAAAATAAAGCCCACGCTAACTTCCCGCGAGCTGCAGCGGGATGTGCGCGAAAATTGTACCATAAAACCACCGCATAGCGTTCCAATCCCGCGTTAAAAATTATACGCCGTTAAAATGGCCTGCGTTAACGTAGCGATAATGTACGTGATATTTTGACAGTACTAATATATATATATATATATATAACCAGTATATAGTATATATATATATATATATATATATATATATATATATATATATATATATATATATATATCTAATACCTCTATGTATCATTTTGCCATGAAGTCACTTTGAGTTATAAATGTGTATAGGATGTAGTGTTCTCTTAGACTACAGAAATCAAACTGCAGTCCTTGAGGGCCAGTACCCTGCAACTTTTACATATCTATCTACCTTAGCACATTCGAGTCAAATAATCAGGTCATTAACAGGACCCAGGAGAACTTTTCTCAATCCGAAAAACTCTATTTGGTAAGAACACTTACTTAATCCACTGTAGTGCATCAGCTGTCGTGATAACAGCTACTATCTGAATAGTGCTGGCAGTAAGGAGGGAGGTTCAGCGAGGAAGCAGGATGCTTTCTAGCACCAATTTATTTAGCATAGGGCCTCGTAACGCTCCTAATTTACCATAGCTATAAAGTTGCCCCACAATTCTTTGCTGGACAGTATGTTCGGACACAGCCCACCTCATGGAGTTTAACAAAAATACACTAGTTCTTCTTCTGTGCTGTGTATGACACACGCTGATCTACATAACTTTATAGGTTTTGGGTTTTCAAATGTACAATGTCAGCCGTTTGCTACATAAATGGAACTTGTTTTTTTTTTTTTTGTTGTTCTTTTCCAGAAGGCTGTATTTCCACATTACCAGTGTCATTCATGTGCATGTCCATCACGTAATGATGTCTGTGAGGCTGAAGGCTGTCTGGCTTCAGCACAGCAGTCTGGAGCTGTTCTACTCAGATAGGTTTGCCTGTACCTAACGGACAATTTGCCGTTTATAGAAAAAAATAAAAATAAAAAATCAGAATGATGCATTTTAGCTGAAACAAAAACTTGTTAAATGAAAATCATTCTGACAACTTGACAAAGAAGAACTTGTTTTAACTAAGTCTATCTTTACATGAATTCAGTGCAAGAAATTAGAAATTCTTAATGAAAGGCCCGACTCTTTTTAGCCATATTTGTACTACTGGATATCAAAATATTAATAATATAAAAAGAAACAGGAAGGAAAACATGTAAGAATAGTTTAAAGACAGTTGGTTTCTAGAATTACATTGCTGTATTTAGGTTTTAATAGGTGAATTAAAGAATTGGCTTGTCTGACTTGCTCACAAGTGAAGCTTTTGGAATCAGAAAATAGCTACAAGAAGAAATGAAGTGAAGTAGACCTCCTTCTGTTCCAGCTGCTTTTAATCCTCTCTTTGTTCTTAGGGTTTTTTTGCAGTTCAGTCAACTTTCACTTCAGTGATTCTGCAGTGACACATCACTAGCTCCCAGATCTGCTCTACAGTCAATGCTCAAAGAGTTTAAAGGGGTGAAGCAAGGGGTGAGCATGAGTGCAAGTATATCCTGTAAGGCCCGCCCTCGGTCCAAGCCCTCAAATCACAGCCAAATCTCTTCCATATATAAGTCTGTTTTCCTCAGACGATAAACCAGCCGGTGGATAAGTGGGCACAGTGGGGAATATCTTAAGATCATTTTGCCCTGATTACTTTCACAACACAAGTTTTAAAGCTTAATATTTCTTTCTCATATTAAAATGAAGGGAGGTATTTATTTTTCATTACTGTTGCAAGTAAACAGAACAGGTTTTGTGAGTAAAATTAGAATAAATCTGAAATACAAGAATAAAACTATGAAAGGTTCTGGTAAAAAAAAATTAAAATTTTAAAGTTACTGTTTTCTCAGATTTTATATTTTTTTCTTCTTTTTTTAATAATTGTATTAGCTAGTAATTATTTTATTTTTCAAAAAGATGTTTTCTTTTTTATATGTTTTTTTCAAATTGTATTTTATTCAAATGTCTCTTTCTCAGATTGTTTTATGAATTGCATTCTTTTTAAATTGCCTTTCACAGATAACTCGTTGATGCATAAAAATAGATTGGAAATAGGATAGAACATTTTTCTATGTTCTGTTTTCTATGTTGCTGACGAATTAAAACGTCCATGCAGATCGATAGCAAGGCACCTTTACTTGTAACCATAGAGGAAATCCGACCCTAGAGAATGTGATCCGTGGAAAAAAATGTGCGATTCATAAAACTCAATTTTAAAAAGAGAAATTTCAAAAATGAAATTTGAGAATATAAATTGTGTAAAAAAATTTTTTTATAAAAAGCAAGTCTAAGAAAACAACAAAGTTATTCTCATAAACTTTTTAAATTAATAACTTTTTCAAAGTTTCGGTTCTGAATAGATTTTTTCAAATCTTAATCTACAAAACAAGTTCTTTGCATGCAAAAATAATGGAACAAAATTCACTCCACAAAAATGTAGTAACTGGACAAGATCAAATCCAGAAATCACTACAAGAGTTAAGAAATTAAGTTATTTTCTAATGATAATGCCAAAAATTTGGTAAGCATAATAACAGTTAATTCTTAGTTCTCAGTTTTTTCATTATTTTTTATGTGAAGCAGTTAAGAAATTAGAAAATAAAACAGTTTTAATCTTGGTTTAATCTCAACAAATTCAACTAAAGTTAAGCTTAGTCTGTTATGCTCAACTTCTCATGAGGAATAAAAGAATAAAGATCTTAACAAAAAGGAATCAGCCAATAATACTAATAACTTGATGGGTTCTGCTGATATGCTAAAACTGATTATTTTTAGTTAAAATATTTTTTCAGATATAAACTTGATCATTCTGGGATGCATTATGTAATATTTTACCATTTCCTATAACCTCTTTTTCACCAGCAAGTATTCCACACTATGTAGGGTGATTGTATTTATTCAGGGTTTTTCTTTATATATATATTTAGCAAGTTGCAAACACTGTAACCTTGATTTTCAGATAAGTAATTCTTTTTTTTTTACTCCATCAATAGATCAACTTGCTCTAGGTCATTGAGTAAAATAGAGCTGAATATTTATTTGAAACATTTCATTTGTTTATTGATCAACCTTCTCGCTTACTCGGCATGAATGCTTGTTTGTTGATGTGCTAATACTCTTCCGTTGGAGCTCTGCTGGATTTCATTTTTCAGACTGACATGCATCTTTACCCACATGGAAATTTATGTCTGTGAAACACTGATTATATGTTTACCATCAGTGTTTTAAAGGCATGTTTAACATCTGCCTATACTCAGAAACTAAGGGAGCCTGATACCCTTTTACTGGTGACTCTTTAACCCCTTACTCACAAGATGTTAGGACCCCAAATAGTCTTTCCTTAGTTTTCTCTTTAAGGCTGACAAAAACAGATTTTCCTATTTTTTATTTCTGACAGTTTTAGGCCATAGTAGAATTGATTCAAACAAATAGATTTTTTTAACCTAATTAGTAAAAAAAAAACCTTCAGTTTCCTAAATATAATAAAATTATGTAAAAATAGGGCTTGGTCTACTCTATTCAGTCCTCAAAAGAGGATCCTCACTGTTGTCCACAATGCTCTTGATTTTATGAAGAATCTTTCTTTGTGAAATCATCTCCAGAGATTCTAGAGGAGCTTCTAGAACAGAGCCCACTTTCTTTATCAGCTTGAGTTTCTTTAGTTTATTTTCTCTGATGCTGTTTTCAGGTGATGCAGAACAGATCAAACTCTCCACCATAGACTTTTAGAAGATCTGCAGCGTCTTGCTGCAAACACTGAAGCTTCTAAGCTTAATTAAAAAATAAAGTCTGCATTGTTCCTTCTTGTAGACGGCTTTACAGTACCATCTCCAGAGAGGTTCCTTGTCCTGGTGAGCACTAAAGTATTTGAACTCATCCACTTCTTCTCCCATGATGTTTAATGCATTTGTTCTAGCTCTTTGTAGTTAGTTTCTTTTCCATCTCAGATGCGCCAAATGACTGCAGGGTCAGCTGAGTGTTTATGCAGATGACAAGACGCTGTCATGTACTGGAAGTCTGATGTATACAGAGCAAAATAGGAATGGTTAGAGTACCGCCCCTTTTGGTCCTCATGTGCTGCTGACTACCTGGTTTGACACACGAACCTTCAGTCTCACAAACTGTTGTCTGTTTGTCAGGCGATTGTTAAGGCACCTGTTCATGAAGAATTGTGGTTAATGCTCTAAATGAAGTACGTATATAATAGCATGTTCAACTCCAACTCTAAAGCGATAAGCTACTGCAGTGGTGGCTGATAATTAATTGTTTGCTTGCTTGCTCAGGTGGGCCAATAGGATTCTATAATACCCCATTTCCACTACCCTTGAAAAACCGATCCATGCCGAGACCGGTCCGAGCTCGGATCAGTTAACCAGGCCGAGCTCGGTTCTGACAAATCGCTTACACACCACGCTATTCTGGTTCCTCGCCACCAGTGACGATCTGCGGTATTACTGCTGGTATAGTATTGAGGGAGGAAATCAAGCAGTTGGTGGTGGTAATGCACTTCGTTGTTTGCCAACCGCCATAAAACACCAGAAGGAGAAGACAAAGAAGGAGGGAATCAAGCAAATCAAAATGGCGGCGCCCATCACATTCAGAAAGTTATGCTTGATTATTATTGCTTTACTTCTGTGTTATTTTTTAAAATGCCATTATTTTAAATGTTGCGTGGAGAAGATGTCGATTGTTGTGTATAGTTGAAGAAGAAGAAGTTGTTCTTCTGTTTCTGGAGGGGCATTACCGCCAACTACTGAGATGGAGTGTGAAGTGAACTGAGCCGAGCCCACCTCTGGAACTGGTCTGCAGTTAGCTCGGTCCGGTTGTGTCTAGCTCGGTTCAATTCATTTTGCTTTCCAATTACACACGCTCGATAAGTTATCTCAGTTACTGAGCTCGGACCGGTCTCGGCACGGTTTTTCAAGGGTAGTGTAAATGGGGTATAATTGACCTCTATGATGTGTGATGTCAGTGCAACAGTTCTAAAGTCATTAATAATTTGTTGTTTTTTTTTTTGGTAATGATAAGACTATAGATTTCACTGAACCAATTCAGCCAAGCTGCTGTGATATACTTGTTAGCTAGTATTTGAAGTAGCTGTTTACTTAATAACAAAGGCAAAATGTCAATGCTTTTCACATTTGCGCTTTGGTGTCAAAGGTATTCAGCTCTTAACAGTGTGAAATACGCATACAAAGTTGGTTTTCTAACATATTTTGAATAAAATTGTTTTTAATTAACTCAAACTCTGTATTTAATGACTTGTTCCAAAACACAAAAAAAGACTTTAACTGGACTTTTTAGACTTCAATTTCCATTAGGGAACAGAATTCATTTAAAGTCTTAAAAAATTAAAAAGCTGAATATTTTTATGGCACAATTATAATTAATAAAAAAAAAATATGGGTATTCCTTTTGAGTAAATGTCATTAAATCAACAAATCCATCTCTTACTCTTAAGGGGGGACAACTGACATATGAATGCAATTGCCAGATTGATAACTGACTCTCTCGGCTCTGAACGTACATCGTGAGCTGTGAACTTTTAAAACCCTGCGGTTTTGTCGCGTACAGTTTGACCTGTAGCTGACAATGGAAAATATTGTACAGTGTATTCCCCTCTTTAGCTATGGTGTCAAGTCTAAGTATATGACTGTAAAATATAACTGTAAAACTGTGATTGCACATTCTGACATATGTATAATAATGTTGTTATCTTTTCATTTTGAGACCAAATAATGATAAAGCGATGTATTTGGTAAACAGCAAAAGTTATTCATTTCATTCCTTGGCAGCAAACATCAGTTATCGAATGCAAAACAATACTTGAAACTGCTTGAAGTAATTTATTTCAGCAATGGAAAACAATAGACTTTTTAATAGCTTTCGACTTAACATCTATCTTTTGTTCTCAGCATCTGTCTGCCTAGCAATATTGGATTTTCAGCTCTCTGCGCTGAAAACAGTGGCCGAAAGCAGCAGCTATCACCCACATTACCCCCTATTTTTCCATCATTAAAGGTAATAAAATAATGGACCTCCTGCCAGACATGGGATGTCTGTTAAACCTTAGGGTCATCTAGATATAAACTACAAATAATAATCCTGATGGTAGTAATTTAGCAGATGAGTCAGAGATGGAATATAAAAAGACAGATGTAAAAGGCTAAGAAGATGCAAATTATCTACCTTAGAATTTTTTACATTATTCAAAACTGTTAACATTTTCTGCTTTGGTTTTTGCCTTGTTTTATTAGCCACATATCTATCTCCTGATACACAGCACTGTAGCTGTGTATAAAACTTGAATCTTTATTTTTTCTCATTGTTTATAATGACTGCAGGTTACCTTTAGGAAATACACAACTATATTAAAATTCATCTTACCTATTTTGAACAAACAACCTTCTTGGCAAAATGTAACACACAGTTTCATTCTGTCATTCATCACTTTTTTCACTGCAGGGAACCAAAACACCATGTGTTTGCTGCATTCAACAGCTCCTGCCTCTGAGTGGTGGCATTTTTCCGAGATCTATGAGGGTGTTTATGAGAAGTTTGAAAAGGGCATTTTGCAGATTTATGGATGACAGGCCTAACTGATTTTTTGTGTGTATTTGAGACGGCAGCTTTTCTCACACCCCTACAATATCAATGGCTGCATCAGACAGAGAAATTGACAGGGATGGAGGGAGAAGAAGGGGTGGGCGTTCGGATGAATAAGTAAAAAGGTCACGTCAAGCCGTTTTCACGAAAGTGCATTAACTTGTATTTGTCCTAAAAAACACGCCTGTGTAATTAAAATAGCAGATTCTGCTAATGAAATTTCAACGGACGGAGTTGAGGTGCGTCCGGAAAACAATGATGGAGAGCTCATACATGTCTGAGACTCAATTGCACGTTATTGACAAGTGACCTTTAAAGGAGATTGAGGCAGATTCCCAGTTGGGCTATATAAGGTCTGGGTTTGTCTTGTATGTGTGTGTGTGTGTGTGTGTGTGTGTGTGTATCTGTGTGTTTTAGTGCTTTCTTTGTAATCTCTGAATATTTTGCCATATAAGATTTACTCATGTGTGAGTAAATCACGCCGGTACAGTAACCAAGAGGTCTTATTGCTTCTTCGACTTTCATTTATTGGCTCCATTATCACCTTCTGGCGAGGAAGTGGAACAATAATATTTTTGACAAATGGCAAGTTGTCGAACTGGTTTTTTTTACTACACCTTGCACAGGAAAAAAAAAAAAAAAGCTATTACAATCTCACATTTAAAATTTATGAGCAGCTTTAACATTGAGATTCGAAACACTTTTTTTCCCTGCTTCCCATAATACTTTCACTACTATTACTTTACCACTTTCAGACACTGTGTAGCTAACCAAAGGTGGGGGGAAAAATTCAATATGACCAAAAAGGCAGCAAGAAGTAATTTCAATAAAAAAGTGCCTTTCAACCTGAGGAGATGGAACTAATTGGTAAAATGTGCTTGATGTAATGTTCAGAAGAAGCTGCACGCTTCCATCCTACGTGCTCAGACTTTTGCTCACAATTGAACTCTGTATAATTGACCACAGCTTAGATGTTTTTCCCCACTTTCTGCCATTAGCAAGTTCAAGTCATAAATGATGGATGATATTTGATGTTACATTGATAAGATGGTCAATTTCTTGTCAGTTTAATCATCTCTTTACTTTAATATCTACTACTACCTTCGAATTGAGCACTGATGCCGAGACATGACTGATGTTCGAGAAACAAACTGAGAGGGCGATAAAATTAATGTGAGGCGTTTATCAAATCCCTTCTAAGGGTGCATCGATGGCCCCCGCATGTAGCTGAGACACGTCAGCTTTCTAACCTGCATTAAACCAGGCTTCATAGTGCTGATAGCAGGGAGATTAGCCACCATCCCTGTTTGTTCACTGTGTGTGTCCTGATAGCTTGGCAGCCTGTTTGTTTGTTTATACTCTGTCTAGGTCAAAGCAGCTGCCCTGGCTCTTCTTCTGTCTTTTCACTCTATTGCTAGACCTATGAATCTCTTACAGGCCCTGTTATTTTGACCTTTTCAGAGAGACTGTATGTGCTGTAAGGTAATGCCACAACATTCAGTTCTTACATCTACAGCCCATAGCCAGACAAAGCAGTGTCTTTGTCTCTGGTCTTATAAATGTTATGCTCTTTTATGTTTCTGAAGGTTCATACACCACCTTTTTAGACTTTGATGTCTGGTCTAATCCCAACCTTCTCAGATTTTCAAATCCTACCTCCCTACCAGCCTACCTAACTTAGAGATGACCTCAATTAAAATTTAAACTACAGGTTGTCTAATTGATGAATCACAACTACTTTTATTTTAATCAAAAGACCAGGGTCTACAAAACAAACTTTATAAATAAAAAACAAAACATTTTGCTCTTTGCACGTACTTAGTTAATAAGGATATGAGCACTGCAACAAATATATTTAGTGTTTTTATCATTATTTAAGTTATTTGATCATTATATTGGTTGATCACTATGTCATGATTGTCTTAAGAGATCTGACCCACATAGTAGAAAACCACTCCAGAGAACCAGGGTAAAAGTTTAAACAGGTGTCTATTGATAAAGAATCAGCGAGGATTGGATTCAGGGAAAACTTGGTGCTGGTGAACTTGAACTGGAAGAGGGAAGGGAAGTATCAGCGTGTTGGATTCAGTATCTGTAGGAACTTTGAGCGATGGCTGGAAGACAGACAGAGAAAACAAGACTCACGTTAGTGGAAGACACTATCTTCCCAGAATCCAGTAAGTGTGGGTTTATCCAGAGGTAGAGACTCGTTGGAGGGCGGGACAGGTTTTAGACTTGGTTGGACCCTAAGGAGCTATTTAGCCGGACTGCCCACTTGGAAATCCAGGAGGACATAAACGGAATGTGTGGAGGTTAATCCCTGCTCAGTGTGAGACTCATGCAATCCTTCCAGGGGAAGAAGGCCAAACATCAGCTTGCAGCTTGGCTAGCTGCGAAAAAGGCAAGAAGACAAAAACAAGGTTAGGGTCAGTGAAAAACAAAAGACTCAGTTAGACTCAGCTAAGCACTCGAGCTTTGGCTAGAGTACCCAAAACTAGCAAACACTCTGGCGTTGAGGTAGTGACAGTTCACCGCTCAAATAGTCCTCAGTAATGAGCCAACCAGCCCATTGGCAGGTGTGTGGGAGGACAAACAAGAACAGGGTGCCACCTGGTGGTGCAGAGAGGGAACAACACAAAAAACAACCCACACAAACTGGATTCCTAACACTATGCTCTCAGTGCTTTTTTCCATAGTAGCTTCATCTGGTCTGTTCCTGTTTGGCTGTGACACCATCCTGGAGAGAAATGTCAGCTGTACTGTTTCCATCAACACCTTTGTTTATAGATATTTGGCCCCAGTGGGCCTCAGAAGATGGCCGCTCACACTGAGTCTGGTTTCTGCTGGAGGTTTCTTTATGTTGTACAGGCAGTTTTTCCTCTCCTGTCGCTACAAGCATACTTAGTGTGAGGATTGCTCTTGAGTCACTGAGTCGATGCAATCAACTGGTTTTCCTTTGGTAGAAACTTTGAGTCAATTTGACTGTATGATCTGATTGGATTTTAAAGTGCCTTGAGATGTGAATGGCCCTGTATAAATAAACTGAATTGAATTGAAACGTTGTAATCATGTACCCATTCATCGTTTTTTTTAGAAACCCTTAATATTTTATTCAATTTCTTCAAAAAAAATACCTTCCATTAAAATAGGTAAAAATGTATATTGCATCAAGGCATGAAATATGGAGAATTTGGGCCAGGAATAGGGATATTAGTTTTGTGAAGGTTTTTGCTGTAGCAACATGAGATGTTCTATGATTGTTTTAAAACCTGAGCACTCCAGTGAACCGACAAATTTAAGGGTGTAAAAGAAATAACGCAATTGCTATTGAGTGTTTAAAGCCTGACCCTAAAGTAAGTGGTTTTTGTAATTATCAGGAAAACATGGAAAATAGCAAGAAAATTAGGATTATTTTTTATTTTTTAAAATGTTGTAGTTCTAAAAGTGTGTTATCTAAAGTTTACAGTGGGAGAAAAGACATTTAAATATTAAAAATATAAATATATTTACTATGTAGCAGATTATGGTTAGAAATCAAATGCATGTTAGGTATGAGTTCTAGTAGTTTGTGTTGTGATCAGCTGTGAAACCCTGTTTGGGTTATATTCAAGTTCCAAACATTTCGCCTAACAGGAAGAGAGGTGGGATGGTGCCTTTAAATGTTTGAATATTCTTATTAATGTGTACGTGCAGTCTACTATAACAGCGGTGTTTAATGCCATAACATTTTTTTTAAATGTGTTTAGGAATCCTTTAGCGCTTCTGTGTTTGGACAAATCGATATGTCAATCTGTTTCATACAGTTAACAGTATATCATGTTTGAATTTAAATTATCCTCTTGAGAGCAAAGTGAAACCAATTTTAAAGACCATGTTTGTGGAAAAGAAAAAAATCCTAATACAAAGCTGCTGTTCTTTTACTCTGTTACAATCAGTGCATGAAAAAATAATGTTCCCGTCTGTAATAATCATTCTCTCCAGTTAGCGCCGACACAACAGTGGGTAAGCTTGAACTGTGTGACGCCGCTACTTAACTTCTTGGCTAGAAGTGCCTCAGCGCAGATTTTCTGCTCTTTACAGGCGATCCTGCTTCTGTTTGAATCTGTTGCAGCCCTGATAATCTTCATACAAGACAACAGCCTTATTGTCCCGCTGCCAGATCTCAACAGGAGAAAAGGCTCCTGCTGTGACATACGCCTGCAAAATAGCCCCTTTCATTTTAGGATGGGAAATCTCTTGTGGGTTATGACAGTGTTACTCTGAGACACACATTGAACCAAAGCAGACACTTCCAGTATGAGATAATGTAGGTCAAGGAACACATACCCAAACACGCAGTGCAGATACATACTATAGATTTATAGTGATGACCTTGTAGAAAGGACTGAGATTGACTATTTTTCAAATGTCAAATGAAATTTAACTCGTAAAATATCATATTTCTCTAGGTAGTGGGCCAGTCATGAAAAATATACTGTATTTTGAAATGTATCATTCTCTTTGCTTGTGTAAGATTTTATTGCTATTATTGTACAACTATTAATATTGAAGATCAATTTTCATAGGATCACTGTCATATCATTTAAATAGAAGAAATAGATTGCAAAATATATTATTTGCAAACATATTTTAATCGTATTAAAACATATTTTAAACTATGATGGAAAAAATAACACAGATTCCAACTCTAAACTAATTGTGGCGATCCTCAAAATTGGAAGTACTCCAAGAACAGTTTTCCTTTTCACAGAAACTCTGGATAAAAGAAAAAAAAAAGTCTCATTATTAAAAGATACCATAAATACATTTAAAGCCACACTTAATATGTTCTATGATCCATGAAACAACAAACAGTTTAAAAATTTTGCAAGAGACGAGATTCTCTAAACCAAGCAATGCATGGCAGTAGGTTCTGATCAGAAATAATTGGGTCTATTTGGGTCAGTTAGGTGACTGCAAGACCATTTTAGAAGCAGCAGTGTCCAGAAAAGTTTTCCTCCTGTTTTTCTGGTACTTCTAAATATGTCTCATGTTTGCACAGGTTCATTAGTCACATTGTAGTCTTACTGCTTTCAAGTCCCTAGCAATGCATGGCCGTCCGTTTATCAAGGAATGGTTCCTACTGCCTTGTTTTGAAGCTTGGCTGACTTATAAACTTGGGTAAAACTCAATCAATGTCCATCCATTTTCTAACACGCTTATCCAGAGTGGGGTCGCGAGGGGTACTAGTGCCTATCTCCAGCAGTCATTGCGCGAGAGGCGAGGTACACCCTGGACAGGTCGCCAGTCCATCGCAATTGCATCAATGTTTGAAAAGGAAAAACAAGGTCTTTATGTTATATAATATAATCATGTCTTAAAATATACCCCCCCATTTTTTGAAGTCATTTGTGTTCATATGGCATAGGTGTTTTTGCCTTTAACCTAGCTGAGTTTAGCTCCACTCCTTGACTGGCCTGGGCATCACAACTGTCTCAAAACAAAAATGGGAAAAAAAAATTATTCACGAGAGAAGATTTTGATTTAATAAAAGACTTTGTCACTGATAGGACTGCTTTTATGGCTGCATAATTCCACAAACTAAAAGCTGTTCCTCACACAAGGTGATTATATTTGTAATGTTTTATTCCGAGCAATGTTTTTGGTGTTGAAATTCTCAAGAGCCACACATTTATTGCAGGAAAAGCAGTTTTGACAACAGAAATGGGGAAAAAAAGGTTCATCTTCATAGGGAGACCTATGATCTAAAGAGTTAAAAAGTAGCAGATGATTAGCCTAGTAAACTAGCCCCACCCGCCAGCGGCCAAAATCATTTTTACCAGCAAGTTGGTCTAGCCTCGATCAATGCCCCAGGCCCTCAATCTGGGGGGCCAATCACAACGCAGAGATTTGTTTTGAATTTCTGGATGCAAAGAGAAAATTTCCGAAGTTGAAAGGACCGCGGCAACCAGCATAGCTCCGAAGCTAACGGCAGCCAGGGCTAACCGCAGCCTGTCTGCAGCCTCCCTCTCTTGTGTGAAGGACTGCTGGCTTTGATGGCGATTTTTGACTCAGCTTTGGAATCAGTTTTGGAAGGAATAGAATTTTCGTTTTCGTTGAAACGTGAGCAGGAAGAGGCTCTACGCCAGGGGTCACCAACCTTTTTAAGGCTGAGGGCCACTTCAAGGGTACTGAGTCATAAGAAGGGCTACCAACACTGACCCATGCACAGCAAGAGTGTTCACCTAAACTTCATTATACATTATAAACATTTTTATTGTTTCCTTTAAGTTCTAATTGTATTTTAGATGGGTTGCTCTCATCAACAATCTTCTGATGTCTCATTCATCGGGGCCAAACTAAATAACACCTTTCATCTCCCATTTAGTCTGGTTTACTAGGCTAGCAGATGATTTAATGTGGGTATGCATTTTTGGTGATCTTGGTGTGGCCATTTAACTGGCTCAGGCCAATTATTGACCATATTCTTTACAACAGCATTATCAATGTTTATATTCTCCTTTGTCAATCTTTGGGAGGTTTATTAATTTATACCAGTGCTAAAGGGCTAATTATACTCCTGCAGCAGTGTATCGCAGTGATCTTATCGCAGATCTTTTTTATTTATGCCCAATTGTAAAGCGTGGTCTGCGGTATGTTATTCTACACCACATTGCAAGTAGGTCTAATTACGGCTGAGGAAGTGGAAAAACACAAGGGGGTAAGTTTATGCGACAACAGAGGGACATGAGGGGGAAAAAGGGCGGGGATTCAGGTGGAAAAAGGGTCCCTGCGTTCGAGTGCACATCGCTCTTCTAGCTGATCCATCTTCGCTAGTCGTTTTTCACAATGGCGGTCATACAAACAAAACAAGTGGGCAAGGTACCAAACAGGAAATACACATCGTGTAGAGCGGATTTAGATTTGACCAATCAGAGGCCTTCTGTCTGCGGTCACCTACAATTTTGTGGAGGTGTAGGTGGTGGGATGACACAGGTCATCTGCAGCACACACACAGACGACCTGGTTTCTGAGCATAAACTAGCCTTAACTCTGTTATTGCTTGTCAAAAAACTTATCCTGGGATTGCAATTCCTTTTCATATAATACATTAAACTGAAATACATTTTTTAAAGTTTTAATGCCAGATGAAACATGTCAATTGTTGCGCAGGAATTCAGGGCTTTCAATCAAAACATACGCCTCAGAGCCAAAGAATAATGACAGATGTGCTCTGTAAAACCCATCAGAGCTGTACAAAAAAAAAAAAAAAAATCAATACAACCCAAGAAATGAAATAAACAAGAAATACAGTTCCACTTTATGAGCTTTTGCTTCTTAGCTTTTGTGAACAAAGACAAATATTTTCCCTGCTTGGTGTTTAATTCTTACTCTGCGCACTTTTCTATTTAAGAATCCCTCCATCCATGTAATCTAGGGCCATGCTGCTCAGCACCACAAAGCCACTGTGGGCAGCTCCAGACAAAGCCACATTAGCTTCTGTTGACCTCGCAGCTGTAATCGGCTCTGGGGAGAGGCAGGTGGTTAGTGTTTTTGCAGGCATACCGTGCTCCACGTTAATAGTTTTGTAAGCACAAGGCTGAGGCTGAAGAGCAAGGATGCAAGTGTTACAGGAGCTTACCTGGAGATAAGAGCATAAGGAATCCACTCACAATACCACCCCACGGATTCAAACATCATTCCAGTGAGCCCCCCCCCCCTTCCTCCTTTATTAGATCCCCATTAACATGAAGTTCAGTTTAAATTCATGTTTTGATTATACTTATTTATCAAAAAGAAAGTCATGTTATCAGATCTTTAAAGGAAAATGAAAATACTTCAACTATGAAATTATTACATGCTGTTTAATAAATGATAAGTGTTTTTAATTAAGAGTACTTTCATTTAAATGTGCTTCTCTGGAGACATCCGTGTTTGTCAAAGAACATTACTGCTAGCCTCGTAAGACCATCCTGATCTCGTGAGCTTTTCAAGATTTCACTCGCTAATTAGTCTGGAGACTCTCCGTTAAAGAAAATTTGGAGCCGCTTCACCAAACAAACGCCCAATCAGCATTGGCTTTGAGGCGGGTTGAGGTGTGACGCTAACGAGAAGCGCCGACAGTTCAGTCTAAAGAACATGGCGGCTTCAGCCGATGAAACTAGCATTAGCGTGGCTATCGAGCAAGTTTTTATCGGAATTACAGAGTATTTCTTCTTCACTGAAAGAAGAGCAAAACACCTGCTCTGGAGGCTTTTCTCAGAGGAAAGATGTTTTTGCTCTTCTCCCTAATGGTTTCCGCAAGAGCAGCCTGGCTTGTGGTTGTGTTTTCGCCATCGCTTCTGTTAGTACGGCCATATGCCGTTGATCTGATTGTTTTATTTGGCCCGTCTCTATCACCAACAGCTAACCAGTATTTTCGCCTCTTTCCAAAATTACTTAAACGGAAGGGTTCCGCATATCCATCTGGTGGAGTCAGGTTACACTACTGCCACCTTAAATCTTAAATAATAGTTGTCGATTGCAGATGTGTCATAGCTCCCCATTGTTTTGCTTGTAAAGTTTAATGAGAATGGCGCTAAGTGCCCAAGACCGTGATCGTGCCACTGCCCGTAAGATGTCAGGAGAGTGAAATGTTACTGTATTTATGGAAAAAATGGCTGCTCCCAGTGAATCAGTGATTGCAACAAAAATTATTGTTCTTTTTTTTACTGATTAACACTAAATTTACCATACACGTATTTGTTTTAGGTAGTGTTGCACTAATACCGCATGCCAGTATCGGATCGGGCCCCGATGCATCGCCCTAAAATGGTGGTATCGCATTTCGACGATGTACCAACAAATAGGTCACCAATACCATTTTGAGAGCCATAAGATTTATTCAACTATTGTCACCCACTTCCTGGTAGGCAATAAAAAGTTCTACTGAATTCACTTTGTATTAGATTTTTCCTGCTTCACAAAGGTAGGCAGCAGCTTGACAAAAGCCATGATGGCAATTATTTTACATTATTATGGTGAGTCTGGAAATATCGGCCGCATACTGCACAGCCACAGGTATCGGAATTATCGGCATCGGGGCCAAAAATGCCATCGGGCTATAATACTAGTTTAGAGTATAGATAATGATCCATTGACCATCCTTGCTGACACTTTTCCTTTAGCTTGTTTTGTTTCAATCAAAACTAACAATAACCCTGAAACTTTAATTATTGTTCTTTATTACAATGATCAAATTGACACAAAATATAATAATTATCATGCTTGTATTATTCAGCTACAACACAGCAAAAAAAACTAGTTAACCCTAAAGACTCTCTGGCCCAATAAATTCAGTGTTCCGAAAAGATGCTTTGTACCATTTCAGCTTCTAAGACAGATGAGAGCAAATAGGGGATTGGCAGCACCCTTCTAATAAAATCACAACAGCAGCTGTGCTGGTAACAGCAGGAACGCTGGCTAGCTCAATCCTAACTCAATCGAGGATCATCAACAATTGTCACTAAATCAGCCCCTTTAGTCTTTTACTTCTTTTTCAATTCATTAGAAGTGAATGGGCTTTTATTGTCTTGATGCTTTTAAAGGGGACTGTGGGACTTTGTGGAAGCTTGTAATGCTGCATTGACACAGGCAATTTACAAGGGGATTGACGGCCGTCTTGAGGCCAAAACTGCTACAAAACAAACTGAGCTGCTGAGAGTAAAGATTAACAGATTTATCTCTCCACCCCCCCCAAACTCAATTGTACATGTACTTGATTGTTATTCTGTGTTTTTTTTTTTTTTCTTTTACTGGTTTATTTCTAAATCTCATTTTGGTTTGCTGATCTTCCTTCCATTCCAGCTGTTTTTCTACTTTTATTTATGAATTTCTTTTTTCCTTCCTGTTCTACAGAGCTTCCACTAAGACTGATGTTCAAATTGCATTATGTTATCTGGCTTTCATTTCTCCCCAAGGACTCTGACAGTCAGAGTATATTTAGAGTGTAAAGAGCCATTACATAAGATCAAATTCTAAGAGCTGTGCTGTGTTCCGACCTATGTGCTGGATCATGATAAAAAAAAAATTAAAAAAAATATTTAATATGTCTTATTAATACAAAATGAATTCATGGAAACCCTGCAACATACAGTAATTTCTTTTAAACGTGCAATGTCATCTTAAAATATTTCATTAGGGAATACAGAAGTGGATATATTTGGTGAACTCAGCAGTAAAGGTTTGCCATCTCTTATCTCCAAAAAGCTTAAACAAGAAAATATTTTTCCTACTGAGCAGAAATTGTTTGAAAAGATGACATGTTTTATGCCCAAACAACATCTACATTTGGTTGAAAAGTTAATAGTGCAAAGCTTAATTTTGAGATTGTTGAAATTTTTATTTTTATTTAATTTTTAGACTAATGTGGTCAAAATAAGACCGACACACAGCCCAATTTTCAACAAGTATTTCGGGACTAAATTAAGACTATTATGGACCAACCGGATTTAGCCGAAAAACAAACGTCTACTGTAAATGACGTCTGGTGTTTTGGGGGTTAGAAATATCTATACATACATATATATATATAAACTTTTGGTCTGAACTAGTAGAATCGTCATAATGACAAATCTTGAAAAATAATCTGTAGGGAGAAAACAAAACTTTTGCAGTTATCAGAACCACTAAACCAGAGCTGCTACAGAAAGGTGGAAACTCAGGTAACTTTTCAAGATATTCACCTGTAAGTTGAAGAAATAAAACAAGCCAAATTAAGTTTAAACACAACCTACTCACATATTAGATTTTTGTGGACCGTACCTTTAATCAAGGGTAGAGCTCGTTCACTGTAACATGTAAAACCTTTTTTCAAAGCACATCAATGATGTTCAGTATTTGGGGTTTGTTAAGGCATACGTTTATTTATACTGAGCTCAAGTGTGTAACTTTGTGTTGAAAGTTGGTGGGGACAAGTCATAGGGCAAGGGAGCTACCTGCGGGACACCTTTTTTTTTGTTGGAAAGGATAAAGCCAAAAAAATTTGAATAACATGTATTAATTTAATGCTTACAGTTGAAAACAGAACTGTTACAATATTGACTTATATATTTTGTGCAAAAATATCACATAAATCTAAACTTAACAAGTTTCCCCAAAAATAAGCTGATACAAGAACAAACAACCAAAAACAATCAATGCTTTCTACATCAGAAACTGAACAACTCTGAACAGGAAAATAGATTCAATATATAAAACTGTAATGGACTGAAAGTCCTGTTTTTTATGTGGGAAATTATTTGCGTGTCTTTTTAGTATAATTCTGATATATTGGCGCTGTTGTCTGTTTCTATGACAACGATACTGAATGTAGTGTAGCTGATGTAACAGGGCAGGACAAAAGTGGTTTGAGTTTTTTTTTCCAACGGTTCAGTTATATTTTAAATAAGGTATTCACTTATTTTACACTATTCTCTATTCTTTTACTACTTTAAGTCTCTCCTGACTAAAATTGGGTCTTAATATTTCCACAAGTCCCTCTAACCTGCAAGTCTGAGTCCACTGCTGTCCCTGAATCGGTTAGCATGCTTGTGGCCTGCTGAATGACACATATTCAACATTAAAACCTTAAAATGTCCTTTATCTCACACATCTCATCAAGAATATTTTCGCAACACTGTTTGCATTTTACCTGAAAACCCGTAGCATCTTCCACTGAGGAAGCGATCTGAATTATATTTGTTCCCTGTTAGAAAGAAGAATAACCTGCATTAAATGCTGCTGTCATGTTTTGTTACTCATTTTAATTCGCCCCAAAAAAATTACACTTGAATGGGGAGAAAGCGAGAGGCAACAGATAATTTTTTCTGAGGAGCGGCAGAGTTTTTTTTGTCGGGATTTGTGGACAGTGAGCAGCGGGGAGAACTTTTTTATTTTCTTTCTGAGGAGCGGCATTAATGGGGTTTTAATCAGATATACACAGCACCGAAAGTAAAATACGTGTACAAAATATTGGTGGGGACTGTCCCCCTACCGGTCAAGATTGGTAGGGACATGTCCACACCAGTCCTTAAGGAAGTTACGCCTATGACTAAGCTATAGTTTTATGAGCTAAAGATGATTTTAAACAATTCATAATTTTCATAAAGAAGCAGAAGGCATCTTCTATGTGCAGTACATATGGCACAATTTCCTTATTCTAATAACCCGTTGATTTATAGGACTCATGATACTATATTATTGATGGTTATAAAAAAAAAAAGACTTACAAAATATGATACAGATCTGAGAATAAGTCCACATGAATATATTCATTTGACTCTGCAGTTGGAGGCAACTGAATTGTCTTCACTGTCTGTGCAGCCTATCTAGAATTTTCTTTTTAAGCAATGCTTAATGTAAGACAGTGATTTATGAATGATACTAGTGGGAAAAACAAGACAAGAGTATGAGTACAAGTATATATATATATATATATATATTATATATATATATATATATATATATATATATAGTATATTGTTATATGTGTTATATAATATATATATATATATATATATGCTGTTCAAGTTTAAAGGTTCCTGAATTTATTCCTCTACTGATTTGCACTTTTCAAAGCCAAACAACCCAAACTTTGTTGGAGCATTACCCAATTTTATTGCATTTTTAAAACTCTTCGAACATGATCATCAACATCAACGCGCAGACAGATGTTACACTTAACATACTTTTCACATTAAAATTGGTGTCTTTCAAGCCAGAGCCTTGCCTTTTAGATCTTCGCTCTTGTCCTTCCTTTTCCTCATATACAATAAGCCATCTGTCAGACTTCTTACATCTCATATCTCCCTCAGCCCCTCTCCCTTGGTATAAACTTCAACTCTTTTCCTATCTTCCCCTCTTCCTTTCCTATTATCTTTTCTCTCTACCATCTCTCTGTTCCTAGCTTTGCAAAGATAAGACTCATTCCCCAGTGAGTTCTCGGTGTCAATAATCACATGCTGTTATCATCGATAATCTGTCACACCCCTTTTCCTGTACCCCGTTCTTCAATGTACCTCTTGTCACCTCCTCACCCCACCCCAGAAATCATGAAAAAACAACAGCAACATACAGTCATTCACACTGATGATAATTTAGATGGACAAACTTGAATCATTTAAATCGTTCATCCACCACTGGATATTAGTCCTGATCAAGGCAACATTTCATTGATGAGGAAAGGAATTCCTAAGTGCTTTCAATAACCTGTCTGTGTTGTTTTATTTCAGGTAATATAGCTGCCATCACCGACTGAGCTAGATCAAAGCTAACATGATCCACATCTGAATTTTCACCCCGGAAATAATTACGATTAATGAATCAGTAACATTTAATTTAAGGTTCTCATCATAAACAACTCTCTATTTTCTAAAGCAGGAAAGTGTTATTTCCTTATCGAGCTATAGTCTCCCTAAACTAAAAACAACATACATTGCAAAATATCACTGTCGCGCAATAAAGGATAAATAAGCCTTAATAATTTCTAGTAATTGGCCCATTGATTTTGGTCATTTTAAGTTTATATTTTGAAATACGTAACACAAAAACAATAAAGCGATTTTCTTTTCTATTCTAAAATAAATACAAATGGACCGTATGCATTTACAAGAGATGAGTTCAAAAATATTATTTTGGATTTTCCAGTGGAAAAAAATGTGGCTGGTCACAATAGATATGTGTTCTTACTAGCTGTTGAGCCGATGCCATTTTTCGCGCCCATCGACAATTCGATTGTACCGAAGTTGTGCGGCATTGGCCTATTACCTATACCATCTGTCTGAAATTGATGTGTGTGTGTGTATATTACAGAAGAACTGCATACTACTTGATGTAAAATAACCGCGTATCATTGTTTTGTCAAGCTCCTGCCTACATTTGTGAAGCAGGACAAAGACTAATACAATTGAATCCAGTAGAACTTCTTTATTGCCTACCTGGAATGGGTGACAGTAGTTTCAAATAAACCTTTGGCTCTCAAAGCATGGCATCGTACAATATTTGTTGTAAATTTCCTCGCCAACGTACCGCATACTCAGCATTGCAGCAGAGCTAGATCGGGGTAACCTGACTCTTCAGACCTGATTTGTTCAATCATCCATCTGGAAACCTTCCGTGAGAAGTAATTTTTGGGAAGGCAGTGAAGATTACTGGTTAGTCTGATTGGCCCCATGTTGGGGATAGACGGCCAAATAAACCAATCAGATCAACGTAAGCATATGACGTAATCACTAACAGAGCCGTATCGCACGCAAGAGGAGCCAACTGATCAATCAAACTCTTGCCGAAACAAATACCAGTCGGGAGAAGAGCAAAACATCTTTTCCTCTGAGAAAGCCTCCAGAGCAGCGTTTTGCTCTTCTTCAGTGAAGAAATACTCTGTAATTCAAATGTAAAACTTGGAAGTTGCTCGATAGCCACGCTTAACGCTTAGTTTCATCGGCTGAAGCCGCCATGTTCTTTAGACTGAACTGTCGCGCGCGCTTCGCTGTATCACACCTTTAACCCGCCTCAAAGCTACAATCCTGATTGGGACGCTCGCTTGGTGAACTGCTCCAAATTTCTTTAACGGAGAGTCTCCAGACTGATTAGCTTAGTGAAATCTTGAAAGCTCCTCGCAAGATCAGGATGGTCTGACGACTGCTAAGATCGGGGCCCCATCCCATACTGGTATTGCACATCAGGTGCAACACTAGTTCTTACTACAGATATGAATGTAAGTGTTACTTGAATGCCTTATACAGTGCAGCTGTTGTGAAAAGTAATCAGGCACACTCACAACACACTACAGGTATTCAGATAATAATCTTTTCAACTTTACAGTTAATTGAATGCTACAAGCAAGCTGATTGAAACTTAAGCCTACTGTCATCAATACCAGTGATCTTCAGTTACCAGCATCAGTGAACGTTCAGCTTACAGAGAGCTATGTGACTTTGTTAATAGCTGTGAGTCTTTTGGTTTCTTTTGGTGGCAATATAATACAGTATTTCACAAGAGCTGGTCTGTATATAATCTATATCTTTCTTCAAGGCGGGGGCTGCTTAAAAATGTTGGTGGGGAAATAAAAAAAAAAAAAAGTTGGAGATTAGCTAAGAAAGATAGTTTGAGGCTTATTATTTGGAGGATTTTTTCACATGAAATTTTTACTTTTCAGTTTTCCAGTGTTATTTTTCTAATATTTTATGTCAGGAGTTTGGATTAAACATTTATCACGACTTATAATTCAGCTCAAAAATAATAATTGTATGAGAAATGAGAAATCATTTAATTTAAGACAAGATATTTTCTTAAAAACAAGAAAAAAAAATTCAGAACAGCACTTTTTTATCAATAGGTATGGAAAAATTGTAATAGATTCTGCATTTAAGATTAAGATACTTTTTTATTGTTAAAAATATTCTATCCAGAACTCCTCAATAGTCATACGGCAGTCTTAGCCTCACTTGGTTAAATTCATAAAGTCTTTTATTAAACACTTTATATTATAGATAATTTTCATAAAAGCTCCACTTCTGGTAACTTTGTTGGTTGATCTGTCTACAAACTGGACTCTGGCACTATAGAAAAAAACATAAAAAAATATTTTTTTAACAAGTGGGAATCCTCAGATCTGGCCTATATGTTCTTTTTATCTAACTTAAGTCACATTTAATCCACTATAATTTTTTTTCTTAATCCGACTTTGGGAACTTGACCACATTGGAAACAACCGAGGTGGATTAGCAGTGACTTTGACCACTTTCCCTCTCATTCGACACAACTATGTGCTGCCCAGCAAGAAATGGTTGCAGTTAGAAAAACAGACAGTGAGCTAGAATAGTATTACAAAGACAGCGAGATTTTACATCTTGTAGGTAAACAGAGTTATGAGCCTATGGGCCTAATCGAAAGGCTCTTAGGAACCATCTGGATGTGAGACATAGTTTTCAGTGATTTGTATTGAATCCTTCAAACAGAAAACTTTAAGATGCTCTTAAGTGTAATAAGCATGTGATGATCTGCCCATCCTGCAGTCCTTTACACTTGACCAAGTCATCTACATTTGCAGGAAATAGAATTTTAATTCCACGATTAGGTGTTGCCCGTGTTCTTATCCTTAACACTAAGAAAGTAGAGCACTATCGTACCCCAGTGTTCTAAAGTCTTTACACTGGATGCCCTGTATCTCACAGAGAATAGGGACTTTAAAATACTTCTGTTAGTCTATAAATCTCTGAATGGCTTAGCACCTGAAATACATACACAACAGACTTGTTATCAAAGTGTATCAACCCTCCAGACCATTTCAGGTCTTCTGGTTCCAGATATGTTCTGCATACCTAGAACCAGAACTAAACAAACATGGAGAAGCAGCATTTCTAGTCTCCTATGCTCCATCTTCTATTATCTGAACAAACTTCCAGAAAACTGTAAAAGTGCGGAAAAGCCTGAGTTCCTTTTTTAAATCAAGCACTCAAAAACAATATTTGTTTAGGGATTGCCTCTTAGATCATAAATGTTGTAGTTAAACAGTTCAACTGCGTGGTAAAAACATATATTTTTTTGGGTCCAAAATCTGTTTTAATATTCTTTTGTTTCCTCTGCATTTTTATCTTTTATTATTTATTTTTTTTTCCTACCTTTTGCTTTTATCTTCCTGTATTTTAATCCTCATGTAAAGTGCTTTGTTATTGTCTTTTTGTACTTGAATTGTGTTATACAAATTGGTTTGCTTTGCCCTTGCCTTGCCTTAAGTTGTGCTTAACCAGATAAAGTTCTGAATAAAATCTGCCCTTAAAGTGAGCATCAAGCCGCCTCCTTTGCTGGCAGAGTCCCCGCATCCAGTTACTTTTGCTGAAATGGCAGGCAGATCATCCCTAAAAGGCTTCAATAAAATGTTTCACCCTCTTTTTATTTGTTTTTTCCGCACACAGCACTAACTCACACAATAAATGGCTTCTTTTGTGCACTTAAACCATAGCACCTATTTCTCTGTGTTGGCGAAGATGCTCTTATTGTTTTTATAGTAATCATGTCAGTTCAGAGCCACAAACAGTTTACAATGAGGTCAGTTATAGGCGTCGCTTTCAAAGAAATGGGAAATAACACAAAAAAAGTCAGATCCCTGAAGAAAAAAATAAATAAATAAGATCTGAGCATCAAGCCCTACAAAGGGAACATAGCCTTAGGTTATAATTTCCATCCATTCATTCATGGTCTGTCTCCACTTAACCAGATGCTGTTGAGAAGGTACACATTTATAGCTGTTATTGGGTGTGGAGAAAATGCGAAATTCTTCTTGCTGGGCAGCAACATCACAAGAAGCAGTGCCACCATCCATATACATGTGACTTTAAGCTCATTTTTACACTATGTTACACTATATATTAGGGTTCTCAAAAGTATCGATGCTCTCAAAAAAGTATCGATACTGAAACATTGTATCCGGATACACAATACTCATTTTCAAAAGTATCGATACGATTGCTACCACCAGTGGCACCTAAGCAGTCATTCATCTAAAGTGCAGAATAGAGGACAATGCACTTTCAGAACACTGTGTGATTGAATAATTCTCTGCACTTTTCAGTTTCAGACTTTTTTTGTAACAGGTGCAGCTGCTGAGAATTAATTTAGTTTGGCTAGCGTCATTGTGCTAAGTGCGTGGCATCTAGTATAGCCAAAGGACGGAACTTTTAAGTTTTTATCAAGCTTGCTTAATATTGTGCACAACATACAACCTCAAAATATTGTTCTTATTGTTTATTGTGATTTATTTATTGTATTTTATTTATTAATGAAAATATTTCTGTTAAATTTTGGAGTCTTTGTTTTTTTTATCGTTGTGGTATCGAAAATGGTATCGGTGTATCGAATATTTTCCTTAGTATCGGTATCGAAGCGCTGAAAAGTTTAGTATCGTGGTACAACTAGGGGTGTAAATCACATCTCATCATGGCGATTCGATTCAGTATCGATTTCCGTGACCCAATGATTCGATTATTTCCGATACTCAAGAATACATCACATTTCGATTCGATTCAATCGGGATTAATCGGTAAAAATTTTTATTATTATTTTTTTACACCTTACAGGCTAAAACAAAGTTTCAAGTTTGAAATAAATCAATGAAAGCTGCAAACAGTGCCACAGAGGCCAGCTTGTTTTGTTTTTATGACCGAAATTGCGTAAAAACAACTCGTGGAAGTTGGACCTGCTAGAAGAGCGAGGTGCGCAAGAACGCTGGGACCCTTTTTCCACCTGGATCTCCGCCTTTTGGGTCCTCATGCGTCCCTCCGTGCCGGGCCGGACTAAACTGCATACCCCACTTCCGCCGTCGCCGTCTAGATCTGAACCCACAGCGTTAAGCACAATACACCACGCTTCAATATTGAGCATAATTTAAAAATGTTCGTGTCCAAGCTTCACTGCAACACACTGCTGTAAGAGTATAAACCAGGAAGCGAGGTAGGAGGGCAAAATAGGTTTAGCGCCACCGCAGTACGCACGGAGGGAGAATTATGTCCAGGAGCCTAATGGATAAAAAAAATAGACCGGAGGAAAAGAGCGGAATATGAATCGATTATCTTATGGATCGCAGTCGATGCATCGATCGTCGGGCTTTTGGATCGATGCATCCATACAAAACGATTATTATTTACACCCCTAGTGACAACCTAGTACTATATATATGCAACGGTTTATGTTTTATATAAACCGTTCAAACTCTATAAAGAGTGCAGTGCTGACCTATGAACCAGGTGAAAATCGAATGACTCATCTAATATGCGCCAGTATGGTCTGTTCAGGTCTGAAAATGTGCGTTGTTTTTTCCATACATTATTTTCACTCTCTTATGTCTCTGTAAGGACTAATGAATAATGGTAGGCCTGTATTTGTCTGCGGTACTTTGGTGCAGACCATTGTTTTAGAAGTTTGATTCTTCTCCATATTAGACAGTGGTCAAATATGGACCAGGTCTGTCAGACAAGAGTTTAAGTTTATGCAGTTTTCTCAATAAACTAAGCAGTCTAGACCACTTTTTCAACCTTTTTTCCATTCTTATTTGAAGAACAGGTTCTTAGATAAAGGACAGTTCAAGTTTTCCATAAGGCTGATCTGCACTTCATTAGCTTTGAGTCAAACTCTGATATTCTCAGACTAATTACACATGGGCCATATGGGTTTTTGTTGTTTCATGAAAGCAATGAAACAAAGTTACCAAATCTTTGTTTAGAATGAATGAAGCTTTTATGAAGTAGTGCCCTAAAATTAGATTTCGTGAAAAACTGTGCAAGTATAAATATGATTTGTATGAACATTTTATTTTTGCATTTTTCACCCTGATTGTCTTCTTCTACAGCTCTGATGAAATCCTAAGAAGGTAAACCAACAACACCAAAAGTGAATTCGGCAGCTGCGTTCAAAAGCTGTCATCTTTTCATTGCAGATAGCTCCAAACCTTCAAAAAACAAAAAAAACAAACAAAAAACAGCTTTAGATGTTGTGAATAGAGACTGTTTTGAACAACCAATCATGTCATTACCTTCACAGCTTCTTCTTTTAAACCTACTTATTGGCAAACATGTGTGAATTCTTGCC
Organism: Cyprinodon brontotheroides; assembly: GCA_018398635.1. Classification (NCBI taxonomy): domain Eukaryota; kingdom Metazoa; phylum Chordata; class Actinopteri; order Cyprinodontiformes; family Cyprinodontidae; genus Cyprinodon; species Cyprinodon brontotheroides. Next base: position 3,381,805 of record JAGKQL010000069.1, on the reverse strand, counting down.
TTCTTAGACTCCAGCCTTAGCTGACCGGGAGAGGAAAGTTTTCCTTCAACTGTGGTGTGAACACCACACTGTATCTCCCACTACCCTAAAAACATCACTCTGCTTTCATCTAATGTTAGTGTGCAATGAAAATGGCTGGGCTTCTTGAAATACGTTTCTGATCAGTAGCTCTGCAGCCTTAAGGTTTATATTTTTTTTCCCCCATCAGGCATAATAATGAGTAGGTCCTGTTGGACCTTTTTACTGCTGTAAAAGAACGATGCGCAGAACATATTGTACTTTTGTAGAAGAGAGGAGGCTGAAATATTTTTGCTAAGCATGATGGGATGCTGTAGGAAAAAAAATAGATTTAGGATCCCATTTTGTCTGAGCTTAAAATTCCTTTAACTGCTTTTTTTTTAGAACAGAAGGATTAAATTGATTAAAGATGCTAAACAGTCAGGGTATTTGAATGATGTTGGACTTTTATATGACTAAAGCCAATTTAAAAGTAGAACACGATGAACTTGTTTGGCTGTTTTATATAACAGAGTCATTTATGGTTCTTTAATGAGAGCTTTGCTCCAAATGTTTTGGTTGCAGACAGACATTATTCTGCTTGAAAAACAGTAAATCTACCCACTGGTTAAATAATAAAATAGGCTTTTAGAATTTACAATCAGTAATTTTTTTTAATACATTTTAAACTCCCACTAAATAATAATGTTTCGAATAATACATGAACACTTACAGGAAATGATTTATCCTAAAGGAAGGAATCTGGTGATGGAAACAAGAGTTATTTTAGGTGCAGTGAATCTTTAAACCCTATCTCAATTCTTACTAAATCATCCCTTAGCAATGGCTGAGACAGGTCAAGGCAAACAATGTCATAGCTGAATCAATAGCCTCAGCAGCAGTTCCCGCTTGTGTACTTATATCACTTTAATATTGGCTGAGTCAGCTGCAAAAAATCCCAAAAGCTGGAGTGACAATCAATCAGTTTCAAAAGTTGTAGCGCAAAAGCGTCACTCTGAGTCACAGATCATGGAGAATTCACTCCCGACCAGCACGGCTGGACCTCAGCTTAACTAACAAGGAGGGAATCGGTTCATGAAATGATTCAGTTTTATTTGTTTATATGAGAGTAGTTTTAAATAACTCATTTACACAACCCTGCAGGAATCATTTTTTTTCTTTTCTTTTTTCGGTGTTGGTGGTGGTGCTGGAGGGGTAGATCTTTATTTGTCCTCCTCCATTTCTCCTGAATCAATGAGTATGGCATTTTAGTACGTTAAGCTGGCATAAGAATCTGGTACCTTAGGCCCCTTGATATTACAATCTACATTCCAAACCAATTACATCTCCCCTGAGATCATTTTACATTTGTACTTTCTTTAAAAGAGAAAAAAAAAATAGCCCTCTCTAAAAGTCTTTGCTGCTATACTCAAACTGTGCTGGCGTTTCACTTTTGATTAATCTGATGTTTCCTTTCGGTTTCCAGTTCCATTTTAATAACATTTCTCCCTATTCATTCATGTTTTACAATGCATTGACCACAGACATGTAATCCTTGATGAAGCTATAGCTGTCATGATTCTGCCCTTTCTGGACTTTTTGGTTCTGTCTAAGTTTTCTTTTTGTGTTTTCAGTTACATTTTGATTTATGTCATTCTGTGTTTTCTGGGTCATTGGTTTCATTTCCATTTTGTGTCATTCTAATTGTTTTCTATCTATAATTAAACAGTGTTGTATTTTTGGAGTTACTCTCTGTTGCCCTTGCACCGTTCTAGATCTTTCTTCTACAGTAGCAGCCATTCAAAATGGCCCTTCCCAGTCAAATGCCAGCCGGTCACGCAAGCTAACGCTAACTCAACTACAGAAAAATTAAAGTATTAAACTCACCGTTGAGTTAGCGTTAGCTTGCATGACCGGCTCCGCTATGCTTTTTTTTTTTCGCTCCATCATGTGCTGGTTTTTCCTTCCGTGATAAGCCGCCATTAGCATCACGCCACGCGGACTAAGAAAACGTGAACGATTGGCTGGGTGTTGACACCACACCATTGTTAATGTTCAGCACCTGAAGTAACCCTTCCTTTTTACACTGAATTTAGACTCTGAGTTTAAGACAGTGAAAGAGCCAGTTGAATCTCAGGAGGCTGAAAATATTGAGTTTTGAATTTTGAAAGGTTGAATTTTTTTATATGCAGATGATTTTTTTATTACTCAAAAATTAAACTGGAAAATAAGCATTGAAAATGTAATTACTTTGAAATAGTAATAGTAATAGTGACAATACATTTTTTTAGGTCAAAAATGTGTTCTGAATATATTTTAACACTGAAACAGTAAGTACAACCATACAACATTTAAATTTCAGTGGCATCTTTAATTCAAATCCCAGCGACACAGAATTACTTTCGTACACTCTGCCTCTCCGTGTCTGCATCTGTTTCCTCCACAAGTATCCACCAATCTAGAAGATAGCTAATAGTAGAAAAGATGATCAGAAGTCAGTATATTCAGGATTAATTGATCACAGCTGCTGGATATTGCTCTCAAAGCTATATTCAGTCATTGTGTGTAATCTAAATAAGGCTCTTCATCCAAAAGCTCTCCTTGGAATATCATGGAAAATTATTTCAATTTGTGGAATAATGAACATTAAAACATATTGTCCATCAATCAATGATTTTCACTTTTATTATTATTAGTAAATGTATCGTCCCTCCCTATACTCACAAGCAGGCATATGATGCCTTGGTGGTGTTTTTGCTTCAATGTTCGTAACACACTATATCTCCACTGAGGTTCTAGTGCCCACACATTTTGTTAGTGTTCTGCTGTCATGTAGGGCGAAACTCAGTGTACTGTGAAAATGCCAAAGATATCCCTCTGATAATAGGTCTACTAGATCAGAAGGCCAAGACCCCATGAAAGCATGTCTCTATTGTATCCAAAGGAATGCTCTATTTTAGTTCAGAAAAGGAGAGGAAGCTTTGGCTATTTTTTCCACCTATATGTCTGCTGCCTTTCAGAGATGTTGATGTCGAATTACTGATGAATCTTAGAAAGAGACAAGACAGGTTGGATACCACTTTAAATGTTTTTACGTTTTTAAAATGCGGTAACCAGAAAACAGACTTTAATTAGAAATTGGACTTTCTATTTTTTGGGAAAATTTGATTTTTCTGAAAACATTTCAACACCTGTCCGGGAGTTTTTATCACTTCTACATGCTGCAGTAGAGCAACCTGTAGTTGGAGTGCTGGAGTTTTTAAGTTTTGAATCATGATTTCAGTTCAATTAGGTGTATTTACAGTAGTAGCCATTCCTTCATTGGCCCTTGGCTGGTCCCCTACAATTCCTTTTTAAACATAAATCTTTGTAATAAAATAATCTTTCTTTCATGATTTGTGGACATTAAGATCTGAAGGGAAGTGTCATCTCCTGGTCAGACCCTGTAATTCAGTGAAAAGGTGAGAGGTCATAGTAAAAAAAATGCATAGCCAGAAAAAGGATAGTGGCTGGAAGTTGGAGGGGATTTAGCTGGAAGTCGCAGGGGAGTAGGCTGCCATTCTGCTGGTGTTTGACTGGGAAGGGCCATTTTGAATAGCTGCTACTATATATAGCACCAATTACAAACACGTCATCTCAAAGCACTTTACAGAGACAATTTAACCAAATCATACAGTCAAAGTGAAAACCAGCTGATTGCATTGAGTCATTGATGAATGTGCCTGTGTTTTGTCTTCGGAACGACTTTCAGGACTGAATTGTAGAGCTAAACTTGCATCCTAAAACCACTTTTCAGTGATGTTTTTTAGCAAACAGTTTGGATATCACACTTCTGTTTTTGTATCACCTGTTTGAATTTACACAAGCACACTTATCTTGATTCAAAGGACCAAATACAAAACCCATACAAACAAGTTAGTCTTTGATTATACCTTAATTTGAATGTGCTTAGGAAGATGGGCCTTCATGCTGCTCAACAACATCACCGCTCCAATTACAGGTGGCTCTGGCGCAAACTAACAGAACAGAGAAGGACTCCTGGATAGTCGTCTAAAAATTTTCAGAATAAGTGACCAAAAGTCTGGTTGACTCTGATTTAAGCCTATTTTGTGGTTTACATGACCCAGCTAACTTCGAATTTGCACAGACTATAAAAGGTATTAACATCAGATATGAGGTTGATGTGGGGAATTATGGTAAATGGCATGTACTTATATAGCGCCTTTATTCAAGTCAGGAGGCTTGACCAAAGCGCTTTACACTACATTCATTCACCCATTCACACACACACTGATGGTGGCAAGCTACATTGTAGCCCCAGCTGCCCTGGTGCTCACTGACAGAAGCGGGGCTGCCATACACTGGCACCACCGGGCCCTCTGACCACCATCAGAAGACAATACAGGTTGAAGTGCTTGCCCAAGGATACAACAACACTGAAAGTCAGAGTCGGGGCTTGAATCGTCAACCCTTGGATTTCAGGGCAAACTCCAACATCCAACGCCACTGTCGCCGTTACCTATGCTGATATCACAAAGTCTACCCTGATATGATTTTCTTAAAATTAACAAGTCTGTAATCAATACAATGCAATATAATTAGGGATGCATGATATTGGGATTTTGGCTGATATCCGTATATGCCGATATTTTTTAAACTCATGTAGCCCGATAACCGATATACATGCCGATGTTAAAACTGAGACAAAAATAAGTAGTCATTGAAAATAGCAGTTTTGTTATCCATTTCTGACACTTTTGAAAAATAATATACTCAAATAAGCGTTTTCCGCCTGCGCGATAATAGAATTGATTTTTAAAAGCGATATCGATCTATTTTTACTTTTCAAAATCTTGATTTCGAGCACATTGGATGGTTCTTTTACAAATACTCTGGCGATATTTTTGCAGAATTCCTAATGAGATTTTGTTGTAGTAAAATAAGATGGATATGCATCAATATATGTCAACATATAAAAATATAAGCGAAATTCCGAGGGATTTCGTAGCATAGCGATGACATATAGCAATATTTCATTAGTAAAAAGATGTGGAAGGTATGGGAATTGTTTTAAATGGCAATATATCAGCTTTATATGAAGATATTATATTTTAATGTATCAATATTTTTTCCCTAGATCTTTTAGTTTTTTTTAAGTCTGTAAAAAGTTTTCTGAGGAAGAAGAAGAAGAAGTAATATTTTTTGTTTTTTTAGAAACTCAGAAGCTGGTAAAATATCGGTGGAGATTGGCGATGTCCGATGATATTCAGTTTAAGAGACACATTACAGGTACGATTACCAATAAAAGGCGTTGTATTGTGCATCCCAAATATAATCTGTATATCCAAGAAGGATCCATTTACATTTTATATCAATAAATAAAAAATGTTTGACATTCATTTCTAGCATCAAAATATCCTTGTGATTATACTTGTATCTATTGCCTTGTGAATTTATTCAGTTAAAGCCACACTGAAGATGATGTGGATGAATCTGTTAATTTTACATCAGTGGTTTTGTATTGAAAGAAATGGAAATGAATGTGATAAGCTGCATGTTTATTCTAAATACTGCAATATTTGACAATGACTAAGGTTTATTACTCTGTTTATATTCTTTTAGAATTTCCACCCTTTAGCCTATGTTGTCAAGCATTAACATGATGATTTGGTTGACTTTCTTTTCAAGCCAATTTTTACATTTTTCACTCATGAAATAATGTTTTTTTTTTCCCAGTCAACCTCAGTTTCTGAACATGTTGACAATGCTTCCATTGGATTTCAAAATATTTTGAAATATTTTCTAAAAGAAAACAAAAAAGCAAGAAACAAATCATATTCTCTTGTACAGTTGAAAAAAAAAACCTAATTATCAGTTTTCTGAATGTACATGCGGAGTAACCTATTAAACAGAAAATGCAACATTTAAAAAATGTATTTTCAAATCTTGCTTGAAGGACCTGCACTTTCATTTTTAAGTCCTCATCCAACTTAAACATATTTCTCCAGCAGGGGAACCTGTACCTTCTTACTTCATTATTGCATTTCTTTGGCCTCCCTCTGCAACCTGCTTCTGTTCTTTGTCTCCCTGGGAGGTGACACTTCTCTCACTCTCATTCTCAGTTTATTTCTTGCTGCCAATAAAAATCTTGACCACACTATTTACTTACCTGCTAAGATAGGCTTTTACGAGTGTCAGGAATTCCACATGGATGCTGCACAGTGCCAAAGTCCATATCTACCTTAAATGGTAGATTCATGAGTAATGTGACCAAGAACACAAGGAGCAGTTTACTCTTTGCTGCTATAACTAAAGAGACTCTTCTCAAGAGTTAATTTTAGAGCCAAAACCTATTAATAATAATTTTAGTAACCCTATTATGCTCTGACATTTCCTGGACTTTGCTCGTCACAGTTTTCTATTCATCCATCAGTGAGGGATGGAAATGCTTCTGTAACCTTTATCTCTATTGTTTGTTTTGTCCTCAATGAATTTGGGAAACCATCAGATTTTTTTGGTGACTAATCTCATCCTTGTCTCTCAATTTTTTCATCTTTATCTATAAGTGTAAATAATTCACAACATAAACAGCAATTTAGGATCTTCAAATGTTAATCAATCATAGATTTAAGTTTGTAAAACACCAGAAAGATAATCTATTGGTTTTCCTATAAAGTCATATTTTAATTCCACCGGCTCTTTAGTAATTTATTTAGAAAGAACTGGATGATTCAAATTTAGCTGCCTTTCACCTCCTTTTAGTCTCTAGATAATGATAAATCCTGATTTGTTTCATTAAGTGGTGAAATAATAGTTAACACAGTCAGATAAACACATATCAAATTAACAATTTTCCAAATTAAACAAAAAAATCGCCATCAGAGCGAGTGGTTCTTCTCACATGGCTATGCTGAGAGAGTTCTGCTGCAGAAAGGCTAATGTTAGCCCTGGCTACCGTTAGCCTCGGAGGTCCGTTGTTAGCCATAGTCCTCTCAACATCATTTTTTTTTCATTATTATGCACTAAATCATTAAATGGGCCATTTAGTGAAGATTAAAAGTATAATGTTCTCACCTTAAATTATCATAAAACGAATTTTTGTAGAACCATGGCAATAGAAAAGAGAACTTTTAAATGAATATTCTGAGCTGTGTGAGTGCTCCACTGGGAGCTGCTGTTGCCCCGGTGCATGCTGGGACAGCTGTCAATCTTTAAGAATGGACAAGTCGGCTGGAACTTTGTCCATACTCGGTCTTGTGTTCTTGCCAATATGAACAGTGCCATTGCTGAAGCCGATGACGTTTCACAAGCACATAAGAATGGACAAGTACACATATTTCCACCGCCCATGAAATGTCCTTTATTAGCTGTTATCAGTCCAATAGAATTGCTTCAGATTTTGCCTAAAGGCTCAGAAGATTGTAATCAACGAATGAATTCTAATCCTAACCCATACTGTAGTCTTAAAAAATATTAAACACAAGCAGTGGGCAAAAAGCTATAATGCAAACAAATACTCATTTAGCATACAGAGCTTTTAGTGTTTTTGATTAAATCCAGTGTGTTTGGCCTTTGCTAAAGGTCTCATTTTAGCACCTGTGCAAAAGCACAGATTTTCTCTCACATTCAGATGGGAATCACAAACTATTCTGAAAACCATTCTAAAACCGCACCAGAGTTGAAATTCAGATTCAATTCAGTTTATTTATATAGCGCCAAATTCACAACACACATGTCATCTCAAGGCACTTTACAGTTCAAAAAGCGTATGGTTATCTGAAACACAAATGAAACAGACCTCTGGGATGAAGCCATTGGGTTGCAGAGACTACATGACAATAAACTGGATAAAAATGACATAGTAGTGAAAATATCTGACAGATTTTCTTGGCTTTTTTACCTTTGATCCAGAACAGCTAAAACTTACACTGACAAAATCAACCAACAAATGGCATAGGATGAATCATCAACTTGTTTGCATTGTTTCTTATTAACATAAAAAGGACATAACCCAGAGGATTGCAAATGTCTAAAGTTATCTATCAGCAGACAATGCAAGGTGTATGCTGCATTTAATTTTGTTGTAATTTAGCAAAACTTGCTCATCATACCAGCTACAGTATGTTTACTTTGGTATTGTTGATATTATGTGTTAAACTAGCATGAATTTGTTAGATATCCGTGACTTTCTCAAGTTCACATTTATGTGCCAAATCTTCTGAAATGCCTCCAACTCTGGGTGAAGTTAATATTTAACGTTGCATCAATCAGTTTTTCATGTCAGGTTATCCACAGTCTGGAAAAAAAGCAGCATTTAAAGGCAAGGGAATGACAACATATTTCAAATGTACAATATGGGGAATTTGTAATATGTTGCGTGGGCAGCGAAGTGTGTCCTGGTTGGTGACTGTGAAAAAAAAAAAAATAAGTGTCAAAAATCCTTCACAATGTCATAAGGGAGAGAAAAAGAGAAACACGAGAATGAGGGAGGAAAGATAATACACAATGATTGGAGATGAGTAAGTCACAGCTTTTGAATATATGAATAATTTTCTGCTCATATCATGCCATAATGCCACCACTCGGTAGGCGACACCCTGATCCTATATGACAGTAACTGTCAAAGGATTCAGATTATAATTTTTTTTTTCATTGAACTGTTTAGTAGATGCATTTAAATAATTATTTTCTTTAGACATAACCTGCAAGAATAAGCAGGTGTAGACCATAAATAAGTGAAAAAAAAATCAACAAAGTATCTGATTCACAATGCATGATTTTACAGTTGATGAGTGATTTTAAAAACCTAAGAGAGACCCCACATGATGATTAAAAACTGTAGATATAAAGGTTCTTTGATCGCACCACAAATGTCAGACAAGAATTCTCAAAAAGATCTGTCCAGATCAAACACAAGTTCATTGTGACTAAACATTACCAATAAGCAAAAGTACTGGGGATGCTTTGTGGACTAATTTTAACAGAGAAAAAGCTTTAAAAAAAGGTCAGATCAGGAAACAGCATGAATCCTATTGCTAAGGCAGTTAGCATAGGGACCCACAATCCTTTCACGGCTCATAAAGTAAAAAAAAAATATATATATATACCGGTATATATATTTCTTCACCATACTGTGTCACTGCAAAAACCATCTAGAAATAAGTACAACATTTCTTAAAATAAGTGCATTTACCCTTAATTTTAGTAGGTCAATAAGACGATTTGCCAAGGGAATGAGTATTTCTACTCCTAAAATAAGACAATTAGATAATATTCACTTGAAATAAGACAAAGCAATTGTGTTTTCATATTTTAAATGTAAATTGTCATGTTCCATTGGCAAGGTATCTCACTTATCTCTCTCAATTCAATCAAGACAAAATTCACTCAATTTAAAGGCTGTAAAAATAACAGCACCAGATTTCCATTTTTTTTGGTGATACACATTCATGTCTTGAGTTCATAAGGAAGAGCTTCAGTTGTTCACTGTCTTTGTGTAAGTTATGTTTTTGTAGTTATTTTGCAAAAACTGGAGTCCCAATTTAAACAACTTCATTAATGTTTGTGTCTGCCACCTAAAGACGTCCATAAGGCTGTCTGGATTTAACAGAGCAGTCCAAAATCTCCTCTTCTACCCTCTATAGCAGGCTTATCCCAAGATGGTCCTCGAGGGCTGAACTGCAATTATCAGAATCAGCTGTACTGAAGCTGAGTCCAATTTAAAACTTGTAAGAAAACGGCCATTGAGGACCGACTTTGGACATGCCTACTCTATTGTGTGCTCAGTGTAGACACATCTAAAGGTGAAGGATAAGAAGTAGAAACAAGGGGTAGTCGCTACAATTTGAGGTATTTGATTAATTTGAGCTTGGGGCATTCCTGACTTTATTTCAGGCAGACTAGATTGCCTGCAAGACACCACACAAAGCAGGATTATCTTCTAAGGGAATCTTAGGAACCATCCTGATAACTAAGAAATACTCATAGAGATAATTTGGGGCAAAACTTGGTACAATTTTCTTGTTGCATTAACATGGCATGAGGTCTTTCAATTTAGAACATTTAAATTTTACATTGCAACATATTTAATCAATACAGCAGGCTTTTGAGACATGGATCAACTTGGTTAGGTTAGTTTTCCCACATTTGATTTGTCCATATGGTCTTTGATTTCTATAAAGTGCCTTAAGGTGACTTGTGCTGTGAATTGGCACTATATAAATAAACAGAATTGAATTGAATACACACATTTCTTGATGTGGACTCTACTTTTGAATGATTTTAATGCCAAAAAAATGGCTAGACATGATGGGTCTTAAAAAGATCTATTTTCCAGAACTTTGCTCGCTGCGGCTGATCTGCTTGTCTTACTTTTTAACCACACAGCTTCCCTAAGGATTTGTTAAAGTTTTATTAAATGGCTGCACTCATCACGAAATCTTAATAATAAAAGCAAGTGGAATGCTCCAGTCATCTCAGCCTGTGAAATTTTTTTATTGGTTTTTTCTCATTGATGTATCCATTTGAGGCTGGGAAATATGGTATTTTTTGTTTTGCTCATTTTTTTATGTTATTTTTTTGCCGCTGTGACAGAAACCAAAGTGAGGAAACCACATGCTGTTTCTGCCAGCCTGTCTTCAAGACACAGAAGATGTGCATTGTTAAGTTTGGCTAACTGTGTTTCATAAAGACCCCCCCTCACACTCAGTAACAGCACAAAAACACCAAAATCTCCACAGGGACAATTGTTAAGTTACTTTTCCTTGTTTTTTTTCTAATCTTCAAACAGGAGGCTTTTAGTGTTGCAGAAAGTTTTAACTTTCAGCGATTCAGTGATAGCTTTTATAAAGTCACTAGTGCTGTTAGTCTACAGTATCTGTGTAACACAGCCTTAATTAAATAGAAACTATAATAAAGTTGGGCGAGAAAAATGACAAATCCAGTTCAAAATGAGACTGGATAGGGTTCTAGTTGCTTAATTGTTTTATAGTTGCACTAAGGATTTTGCAATATTTTAAAAGTTTTAAACAGCTATTGACCTGTTTTGTCTTTCTCTTTCTTTTCATGTGTTTCCTTTGGATCCTGAAGCTGGAAAGGTATTGTATGTCGAAGGTAAGACGAAATGCTCGTCTCCTCAGGCAGTCTGACGGAGTTCCCCACTGCTCTCACGGCTGCCTTTGCTGGTTGCTTTTTAATAATGTTTGTCGTCCCTCTGCAGGGGGGCATTGTCAGTTTGGACTGCGGTTTGAAGTGACGTCCAGGGGGCCTAAATCTACATTACAGAATTAGATAAAAGGGGTACATTAACAATAAAAATTGCCCCTATTTATCTAGCTTTTTTTTATTATCTGGTTCTTTATTTTTTGCCTTTTTTGATCATTATTTTGTTTACGTAGACGTAGAACTCCAATTTTTAAATTGGACATATGTATTTTGTTTTTGTGCAGAAGTGACCAGGGCTGCTTGGCAACCCCAGTCAGCATACCGGCCTGTAGTGTTTTTATCATGAAATAACAAGAAAACTTGTGATTTAGAGATCAACTCCTTTTACTTTTCTTCCTTTATTCTATAACCCTCAGAGGTGAACAAATGCTTTTAGTTGGGGCCCCTTAGGGATGTCATAAGCCCTTAGGCCAGGCGCTAAGCCTGAGCTGGATAGAAGAGAATTAATGGATGGATCACTTTTCCCTTGTATGTCTGCAGACACTTGCCTGTTTCACCTCTGTAGCTTGAGAGCCTTAACAATTTAAGTGAATGTGGGTGTGAGTTATTTAGGGTCTGAAATGGCGTCTAGCTGTACTCTGAAGTTTCAAGTTTCTCTGCTGGTCTATGAAGTTTAAGGATCAATTGTGTCGGTGAATCATTATTTATTCATCTGGTCAGGAAATCTATGAATATCTAAATCTGAGGGTTTAATCCATGTCAGAAGTGTCGGATGTTTTTAGTGATTGGGACTGAGATCCTGATTGTGCATTCCGTTCTTGAAACCTGAAATTGAAAATTTCAGTTTCCACTTTTGGACCCTATTTTCCATTGTTTCTATAATAGTACAGCCATTGTTATGAAGTTAACAATGACTAAAACATTGTTCTGAATGCTGTTCTGCCAAAATACTCAACTTTGAAACATATTGTCTTATTAAAACTTCTGTTAGATAAATATAAAGAACTGCTATCAACTGTAGAGGAAGGGAAGTTTAACTATTGCTGGTCTGGATAGCTTAAATTGTGAACTGTAATTGCGGTTTCATCTGCAATAATAAACTACAGGGGGGAATATGTAGGAAGCAGTTTTATTGTCTTACATCAGATCAGAATCAGAAATCAGAATCAGAATATATCCTACAAAAGTGGCCCTATACCCTTACTTAGCAACAAAAGGCAGTACATGTTGAAGTTTCAAGGCATGAGTGCTTAGCAATAATAAAGTCATCTAATGCCTTATTGGTACGCAGTGCAGATGATGTATGAGGGAAGCGACGCAAAACAGAGAACATCTGTATAAACATTCTTTGAGGGTCGGAGTGACTTTGACACAGACCCTCATGAATTTCAGTAAGCTTTCGACATGATATTCCTGTGCATGTTGCAGTTACGGTAATCTTTGATGCTGGAAACTATAAATGCAGCCTATATGGACTCGACTGAAGGTTGGGGGATAACAGAATTTTTGACGATGCGTTGCTGGATTGCATGAAGTGTTTAAGACAGCTGCTTATGGATTCGGTTTTACAGTAATTAAATGTGTCCCCCCTCCGGATGATAAAATGGTGTGAATCGTGGCGCTATGCTTTCTGTCATAAGGGGAATTCTACCAATGAGCTTCCATACGGTCAGGTGCTATACTTTTTAAAATTTTTTGACTTTGAAGTCTGACTTTTGATTGTTGAAATTTGCCATTCAGAGGTTTGATATTTTAACATCTGGAGACCAATGGAAGAGTAACAATGGCATCCAATCCTAAATGTTCTATATTGTGATGCTGCATGTTGTCTTTGTTTGCAGATGCAAGATGCATTACAAATCTTAAATTTTAAAAACACAAGATTTTCTTAAAATGTACAGGTCACATACTATAATATTTAACTCATTATGAAACACTAATTAGGTTGGTTTGCATTGGGGCCTGTGCAATTTTATTTATTTATTTTTTACCAGGACTTTGATTAAAGATAAAAAGCTAATCAATAGATTCTGATTAAAGACTTATAAAACCTTAGAACCGGTTGTCAAAGAAAAAAGCTTTATGATGACTTATTTCTTTGTTTTAGTTTATTCTTATCCACTTTCACAAAACTCAAAGCGGTTTCTGTAAAAGTAGAAGCGTTGATGACAGTTCCAATTATGTTGTTGAACACAAACACCTCAGAGGAGCGTTTTTAGATCTTGTCTTTCTAAGATGAGACTCGGGGGTATTTCTGCAACCATCTTTGCTCTATTTTTAGGGTTTAGTTCACACTGCATTTGGTTTAATTGGGTTTAGTGGCTGCACGTTCAAAGACTGGTGGAGACTGATTGCAGAGAGATGGTAAAAGCTCACAAATGGCAGATGACCCAGGAAAGTGGATGACAGCCTCCACTCTTTCACTTGTATAATCATACTTCATGCTGTGGTTGTTTTATGGAGCTGATTTTAGGACCCTCTGTTAAAGATACTCTATAAACGGGACAGCATTGCATATATCAACAGTTATTTTGTAAGCGCTGTTTTGTCATTGTGTGGTGTTTTGTTTTACTGTGTTACATTATTAAATTAGAAAATACAACTAATTGCATAGATCATTTTAATTTGTAGTTTATTTGACTTATGACAATTAGACAGGCATATTATATATTGAATTGAGAATGTTTGATAAGGAATAGCTATGCTTAAATTATTGTAAAAACAGTGGTAAACTGTTTTTGTTTTAGATTCACATACTGTACAATAGGGACCATTTATCAATGGTCAGCTCAACATGATCAGTAACATCTTTGTTAGGATGTAAAGTAGGGAAATGAGATGAATGTAGTTTAGATAGGTGCTAAAAAGGGTTGTGCAGCCAACCAACTTTATTGATTAATCAATTTATTTATTTGTGAGGATTACATTTTTTTCACTAATTCGGTACTTGGACTACCATACCTCAGGGTGATATTTCTTCATCTTTTGTCCGTAAATGTATTCTCATAACTGAGAAACTTAGTCTTTGTGTGATACCACTTGCTGCAAACTTTTTTTGTTATATATTCATTGTTGTGAAACATAATAGTCTTTAGTGCTTGAATTTTGTTGCCCTTTAAATTAATCTCACATCCCTAAAATTATTGAACAAAGTTATTTGTTGGGGGAAAAAACATGTTTTTTCTATTGTTTATAATAATTAATAATCTTTATAAGAAATAAAACATAATAATAAGAAGAATCACATTTGGTAGGAACAAATTGGTGAGATTGGTGATTTTCCACTGCATTGGTGCAATGTTCATGACTATAACAATGCACATGAGGGAAAAAAATATTTTGGGCATGGGGACAAGAAGATGGACCAGCTGTATGTGTTTGATTGAACAATGTCCTGAACCGCCCATGCTGATCTTAATCAATCTGGTCAAGGCTAATGATCTTTCCTCTCTGAGCCATGCAGACCCCCAGCTTAATCCTCCTCTCTGTGGAAGAGAATAACTTTTTTTTCTGCAGAAGAACAGACAGAGATTGATGGTGCAGAGATACAGGATTATAGGTTTAAGTGGAGCCTGTAGTTTCGAGAGATTACTTTGGATCATCCAAACCAGATTATAATTTTTTTCCTATTTGCCAAGGCTATCTGGAACAACAGGGAAAATGTTTATTTGCTAAAGAACATGTTTGTGTGGGTGTGTGTGTGTGTAAGGATATTAAATGTTATTATTCACTATAATAATGTTAGTCTGTTAGTAACCTAGTTTTTTTTTAGGTAAAATGCAACTGTCAGCCTGAAGTTTGTTGCACACAGCTTCACTTGCAAAGTTGGTATTTATTTTACCGCAGTTAGGAAAAGGAAATCAGTCTTTACCCCATAATCTACGAAATTTAGTTATTATTGCTTGTGCAGATTCTCAGTCCTTTGGGTCAAAGCAGCTACAACACACTTCAGTTGAAGGCAATCCGACCTTAGAGTTTAAATTCATTTGGAAAAAAAAAATTACATGAGTAATCTCATCAGGATTCAGAAGACCAAATGAAGACCCCTCAACAAACAATCCACTCTAATAACCCAAGGGAGGGACAGGCAGGTTGTTCATTTGCATCCTACTTGGGGTTATTCCAGGAGGATGGACATCCATATGTTTAGTGGCAGATTTAGAGGAAATTTGCCCAGAAACACAGGGTGGAGCCCAAGATTTTTCTTTTTTTTTGTAATTAAAATAAATAAGATGATTTTCTAAAGAAATGAGTATTATTGCCCAAATAAAAGGAAAATAGGTTTAATTCAAGAAAAAAATTATTTACATTACTTAGATTTTCCAGTGTATGTTTTCAACGCAGGGGCCAGGACAAGTTCTAGGGAAACTGGCTTCTTTTGGCCCCTGTCTAGAACTCCCCCATGCATTTGTTTGAAAACAGCAGCGCCAGACTAGAGACTGACACGGGAGTGGATTTTTCACTCCTGTCCCATCCCACTCCCACAGAAACAAATTGTGTCCCGTCCCGATCCCGGGCCAGAGTAGAAATCTAAATCCTGTCCCGCCCCACTCCTGGTGAAATTACTCCCACTCCCATCCCGCCTCCCATTCAGAATGACTCCGCCTCCGTACCACTCCCATGCTCTGTTCGAAAACCTAGGGCGGCGTCCTTAGAAGGCCAGATTCGAGAGTACGATTACGTCATAGTGCGGGCGCTGAGGTCTGATCGGATTCCAAGACTCCTCGTTATGCGGCCTTAAAATCGTCCTTCTTTTAGCCCGATTTGAAGGGACGGTGTCGATGTATCCTCGGTATCTTTGGTTTACCCAGGATTCATTGCGAGACCAAGCAAGCCGCGATCAGAGGAAAGGTTACTTTCCAGCCCAGGATTTTTAAACAGAGCCCCATTCTTGTTGTTTTTGAGTGTGGGTGAAAAACTCAGAGCGGAATCACTGTTGGCTTTTGGGTAGTGTAGTTTTTTGACTCGCATTATAGTGTAGGCTTCAAGGAAAAAAACAAAATGGCGGCGCCAGTACTGGATTTTTTCTTTCTATTTTATTTTATTTTTTGGCATCGATCCTAGTTTTTTCAGTTACTATTGGTTTGCTCCCGCCCTCCCGCCTCCGCTCCCGCTAATGTTTAATCCTGTACCGTCCCCAATCACGCGATCGTTACTAATACTGACTCCCATCCCACGGGAATCCCTGTGGGATTCCCCAAAAATGTCAGTCTCTACACCAGACCCCCCATCACCCCCTACTGGTTTACAAAAATTTGTACAAGCTCAATTTTGCCTGTTGTACTCTTTATTTTTGGTGTATAAAAATATTACTACTTTTAACATCATTTCTTTCACCCTCTGTACAAGACTGTCATTCATCCCTGCTGCCACCAGACTCTACAATGCCACACTACAACGTCAATAATGTGCAATTATTATTTAATACCCTGTGCAATAATTGGTTTCTTTATATTTGACACCTAGTGCAATAGCTATATATATATTAGGGATGGAACTGTTTATGAAAAACCGTCGAACCGTTCGGTCCGACTGTCTCGGTTCGGTTTTGCGTGTGTTGCGTTCGGTTCATGCGCTGCTCCTTTTTCTCATTGGCAAAGCGATTAGAAAAAGGAGCAGAAGGTCTTGCGTACTGCGACCAAAAGCCAACCACCAGTTGTAAACAAGAAGAAGAAGCTAAGCAGCGTAGCAGAAAAAAATCAGTTGTTGTGGAGAATTGTGTGGGTATGGCGAGTGGGAAAGAACAGGAGGGTTGGAAGACGCGCCAGCCAGCAGCACTTTATAGGTCTGCTGTGTGGGGACCACTTTGCATTTAGAGTGACCTACGATGACGGCAGGAAAGAAAGTTGTGGATAAAAGTGCAACAGTGTGCAAACATTGTGCAACACGCGTTTTGTTTATGCTAACTGCAACATGACCAACATGTCATGCTAACCCCGAAATCCCACATACTCCGTCAGCAGCAAAACATGCGAAAATGATCCAGGGTTTCTGCGATCATTGAAAATAATTACAATTCATGTAATTTTTTTCTTCATTAATTTCATACATTTTTATCATTTTTATGATTTTTTTTTTCGGTGTAACAATAAACATATACCGAACCGAAAACCGTGACCCGTGAACGAACCGTCGATTTTTGTGAACGTTCCACCTAATATATATAAATATTTGTATATATAAACACCCATGTAAATACCTCATTCAATAACCCTGTATACTAATCCTGCTAGAAAAAAAATAAAATAAATAAAAAAAGCTGTCACAGCCCTATATATACTGCGTATACGTATGTCATGCACCTGGCATAAATAACTGACATGCCAAGTTCTGAGAACAACCTATCAAGCAGAAAGAGCATTATCAATTGGAATCGAGTTATTCTTGTTGGCATGTTGGGCTCTAATTGTGTTGGAGCTGTAATTCTGAAACTGGGGGAAACCTATGAAGAAGAAAGCATGGATTTTGCCTAATCTAACCTAATGTAATATTACTAAATGTTTAGGCATACAGATAAAATTGTACGCCTTTTGTGTGAAGTGAACGCATTGCTATAATGGGATGTCTAAAACAATTCTGCTTGTGGATTTTTTTATTTAGTAATACTACCCATTTCATGTTTTCCTGAATTCATGGGAGATTACTTGTGTTCAAACAAAGCAATCAGTTTCAGTAAGATAATCAACTTTTTAAACATTGGAAACAAAAAAAAGGCTGGATTACAAATAGACACTGTGACATTGTTGAAAAGGATGAGTGACCAATGGGAGGGAGGATAACATGGCATCTCTCTTTTGCAGTTCAAAAATGGCTCATACTGCTTAGACAGTTGGACAATTCCTTTGTGTTCCCTGCTTTTGCCAGATGTTGGATTTAGATTAAGCTTCCTCAGCTCCATGGGGAGACATAGTCCCAACTATGCCAGATACTAATTCAACTCACACACTATTCTCATTTTTTACAGCTAATATTTTTATTTGCCATAATTCTTAAGTAACGAAGCGGCCATCCTTTTTAGGTGTTCCACATGCAGCACATATGGTCAGTTTTCATCTACCAAGGATATCAACACAATTATTCCTAATAAAAAAATCAATATATTCCTCTTTTTTAGGAAATGCTCAGCAAATTTCTGTCCAATTTATTGTTGCAGTACCTTCTTTAGCTGTTTAAAAGTGAAGAATCTTCTACCTCATTAATTCTATTTCAATAAAGCAATTTTTATTTAGATATCTGACTGAAATTATCACTGGTGATGCTCGATTTATGTACTATATTATGTACTTATTTTTTTCTTTTAATTGAGAATGGTAGAGTCAGATTTAAAGATTTAAATATTTCAACACCAAAGTCTCCGGGAGAGATTTTGCAGTTAGAAGCCTTTAGGTTAAGGTAAGGAGTTGATAGCCAAAACTAATGTGGAGGTGTGTATTGGAGAGCAGAAATCTTTCTCCAATAAGCCAGAGGTCGATTTGTTTCCCCTTACTGTTTCAAGGTAAAACCCATCATGTGCCAGACCCGCCTGCAGTGCCAAATATGGTTTTTGACAGAGGTAACTGCAATGCCCTGCTCATTAGATGGAAACAGCAGAGGTTAGTATCCTAAAGAGGACTCAAATGGAGCCACGTCAGTAGCAGAGGAAGTTTGACAATAATTTGCATATTCGTTCGGGGAGCAGTGTTGGGTTAAGGGTCTAACTAAGGGACCCAGAGTGGCAGTGGGGCTTGAACTTAGAATCTCTGGATTTCAAGCGCAATGCCCTAACTACTAGACCACCACTCCCGCCACGAAACCCTTATTGTGATAGTCCAACAATGGAAAAAAAAAAAGGTAATATGAGACCACAGACATTAAGAGATAGTCAGTGGTTGAAGAAGACCACTGGGAGGCTGGTGACTAACTATGTTGCTGGCACACCCTGGGCAGGCTAGAACATAATTTAAAACACCAGAAATTTTGTTTAAGAAGTGTGAGAGTCGGCAGGAGAATTTTGCTGTGTTGGCCCAATGAATGAGATGGAAGCCGTAACAATAACCTGCCTCGGAGGTTCGATTCTAGAGTCTGCAGAGAGACCAGGAACTGATCCTTTATTTCCCACAATGAAGGAAGGTTGAAGGATGGTTAAGATATTTGGTTCCTGGTCACTTGAGTATTTCCTATATAGGGCATCACATTTGGTTTTTTCAGAGACAACAAAGTTAGAATGGGAAAAGAAAAGAGACCAATATGATTTTCTAGATTTCAGAAGTTGTTCCTCTTGGCCAGACTCTTGTGGTCAGTCCACACAATAACAGAATATTTAGCTCACTCCAACCAGTGGCAAAACTCTTCAAGAGCATTTTGTATGGCTAAGAGCTCTCAATCACCCACATTGTAGTTTTGTTCTGCTGGACACAAATGGGTTTGGAGAAATTCGTTAAATACAAAGGAGAGGTTGAGGGAGGAATTAGTTCAGGAATGGTGGTTGCGCCATCTTTAGACGGGGTAGACTCTGCGGGAGTGGTTCTGTTGAGCAGCTCCGGGAATATTTTTGATATACTGCTCTTTCTGCTGATCTGATCGTTTTTGGTGTGCAGCAAAGAGTGGGTGAACTGATTGTGGTCATGAAGTAATTCACGTTCAGTACCGGAGGGGGATTCTGCTTAGCCTGACGTAGTCTACTCAATTCTAGTCAGGGTATGAGTCTGATGCTGCTCCATAGAGCTGTGATTATGGGGGTGTTTGAGCGAACCAGGAAAAAAATGCTCTGCATTGGATAGGCCTACCTATCCAATAAGAGCTTAGCGAGTGCGTGACGTATGTTAGCGACCAAAGGGAGCCAGCTGATAAATTAAACTTTTGCCGAATCCCATAAGAAGGGCTTTAAAGCATACTTTCTTTTCAGCAAATGCCTTGTCCAGCGTTTCTCTGTTGTTCCTCTTTTAAAATTGATTTGCTTAATACGATATCTTCTAGAACAGACCTATTAGTAGAATCTACACACCTCAACTCTCCAGCGGCATCCATTATTGTTGTCACCCAAAGTGCTTTGGTGACGTGATTTGATCATTTTACTGTTGAGTGTCTGTCCATCGCCGACGCTAAAGCCCGCCCTGACAATTTGATTAGCCTGTAGATATTGGGTGAGCATACTCGGGCTACTATTGAGCAATGCCAGACTGAACTTCGACCTCAAGCGTTGTGGGGTTGGTCGGAATGGCACCCAGGCTAGATTCTGCTGGGTCATACAGGGCAGATGATTCTCTCATGTTGGTTTGTAGTTTTAGACCCACATGCAGAATCTTTAAATTTCTACGTTTTACTTTAAAAAAACAAACAAAAAAACAAGTATGATGTTGGTTGGTGACAACTGATGAATGATTTTCTTACTTGAAAGATGAAGAGGTGGTAGCATGGATCTGTAGGGGTTTGATTCAGCGGGCTCTGCAGACTGTACCCCAGAGGTCCAGGAGAATGTGAGTGAAATCTGAGAGTGTTGGTATTTGTGAGAGAATCCTGCTGGAGAGCAGGAAAGCAGGTGATGAAGAGAGGTGAACTGAGGTTCACTGGTTGTCTGGAACAATATCACAGTCCACATTAAAAGAAATTCACAAAAACACAAATTTCAACATAAGATTATCCTGGTTTAGGTCTGTAACTAGAATACCATCAGGTGTAATCTTGCGGCAACAACATGGGTCGGCCCAGCCACCAGCAAAGATCCTCTCTGTGACAGGAAGCTCACTCACACCAGAAAAACTGCAAAACCCTAGAGACCCTAAAATTAATCTCCTCAAATTTCATTTCGTCTTTTATTCAGGCTTTCATCCAGTTTATTATGCATCTCCTCTTCTCTTTCTTGTTAGACTGCTCTAAAGTATCTCTCTTGTAGCAGTTCTTTAACCATATTTATATTCCTTCCTTTTATATGTAACCTTCATCCTTTTTATCCCTGTGCAGCAAGATACACTTTTAGGCCGAGGGAAGAGGCACATTGCTGAGCTCCTCTTGGGAGGATTTTTATTTATGGCCGTAGTGTGGACAGGGTAATGAAGCTTTAATGAATTAGAGGTGAACAGAGGTTTATGGGCTGGTGCCCACCATGTGTACTTAACAAGATGACATGTCATTTTTTTAAATGTGTTTTTCCTGAATAGCGCTGTGATGCTATTCAATAGCAGAACAAGAATTTATCTGAAAGAAAACAAATATAAGACTTCATATAACAATTTAATGCTTGTAGGTGAGTTGAAAGCCAGAAAGATTTTTAAATGAAACCCATTAACCTGAGAGATCTACACCATCAATGTGAAACAAGGCCCTGAGGAAAAGGGGTTATGAGGGTATCACTGCAAAAAATCACCAGTAAATTGCGCTTTTAAAATAAGTGTTTTTTTCTTTTTATTAAGTTGAGAAGGTAAGTGGAGACGCTTTGCCAATGAAAAAAGGGGCATTAATTATTTTAGTGCCGCTCAGTGGCGCAGTGGGTAGCACTGCTGCCTTCCAGCAAGGAGGTTCCCTGGTTCAATTCCCATCCTGCAAAACTCTGCATGTTCTCCCTTATGCATGTGTGTGGGTTCTCTCCGGGTACTCCAGCTCCCCACCACACAGTCCAAAAACCTGGCTGTTAGGGGTTTATTGGCTTCCTCTTAAAAGTCTCCTAAAGAGGTAGGGCACCAGTGCTACACCCTTGGGATAAGTGTGTTAGTGAAGATGGATGGATCTCTTTATATATGAAGGGTAAAACATACCCATATTAACCTGAAAATACACTTATTTTAAGACATTTGTACTCCTTTTTTTATTATTTACAGTATGCAACGATACTGTAATCATCACAGCACCTGAGTAACTTTCTTTTACTACTTTATTCAGCTTCACCCAAATGAAAAGCAGACACAGATTTAAATTAGAAAACACCCCTTATCCCTGCCATTTTCTTATATATAACCAGGTGGGGAAGGAGCTTGATGGTTGATGTCAGGTTTACGTTCAGTGATGATTATAAAATTAATGTGTGCTTTATGAATCATTTGTGCAAGGGGATGCTGCACTGTGTCTTGTGATGCAGTCAGGAGCACCATCCTGCCTTGTCACGCCCCTGGATGGAGCATCTTGTCTCTGCTGGATTCTGATCAAGGTTCTCAGAACAAATACCGTTTTGTAAACCATGTGTTATGTTCTGTTAATAAAAGACGGGCTGCAGGAGAGAATTGGAGAAAGAAATAAAGTTGGTTGAGCTTTTCCTTCCGGCCTTCCTGCAGGCTGCTTGAATCTCTTCCTGTGTAGACTCAATTTCTATTTATTTACAAACCTACATTTTCTGAATCTAACAGCTGAAGCACAGGAAAACTGCAAGACCACCATGAGGCATTAGTACCAGGCTTCAGAGGCTCCAGAGTCAGAATTCTGTCGGAAGGACCCCTCGGATGATAAATACTCATATGAGCAGTTCAATACAAACCCATGGAGACTCAGCACCATAAAGAATAACCTGTATTGGAGCATCATTAAGTACTCTTTAAATGTATTTCCAATGTTTAGCCAATAAGTTCAGTCACAAATATTTCTATAGGTGCAGTTGTTCTGCATTGCTGCTCTCCCTTAATATTCAATTCCACACACCAAATAATTTTTTTGTAGTTTTTATGGTTTATGTATATAAAGTCTGTTTTTTGGGCCTACTGTGTGCAGACTCAGACTGAATAAAGAGACATAAAGGCACATAAAAATATAAATAGCTGATCTTCCAGTTTTATATCAGTAGAGACAAGCCCTTTTTTTCCTTTGCTTTTGCTTTCTCACACTGTCAGTGAGCTTGGAGCAGTATGATGAGTTGTTATCAGAAACACCATAAATTTGTTCAGCATCTGCCACAAAACCTCAGTCCCTACCGCTCTTATTTATTTATCTGTCACCAGAGAGGGCTAGAGAGGAGGGGCTTTAATGCCACTCACTTCCATCGCAAAGGTCTGTGTTGCTTTATTTCTTGTCTTATCTGCTGAAAAATGAGGAGCATGAAAGGGCAGCAGGGGTGGGTGGGGTGGTTTTGGTTCGGGGAAAAAGAAGGGTCAAAAGAGCAAAGAGGATGAGTGCAAAGAGGAAAAGAAATGTAGAGATAAAGATGAAAATAAACTGACATGAACCACCATTGGGAGGAAGAAGGGGGAGAGTTCAGACATCAAACCAGAATGATGCTTCAGTGGAAGGAGACATGGCCTAAATATTTCAGAAATATTCATTGTTAATCTCTTTTAGTCTGGACAGGGTTCCATTTTGTCAAGTAAATTATTCTCCTACACATATACAGAAAAAAGCAAATGTAGGAAATAATAACAGAGAAGAGCAAGCAAAAAGAGAGCTGACATTAAATCTAAGAGTTTCATAAACAATGTAAACTTTTACCATTTTTCACACAGTGATGTCTGTTTAAACAAAAACAGAGTTTGTATTTAGAAATGTGATTGTAATTCTGGAAAGCAATGCATCTGTCAATTTTTTTCTTCTTTTTTTTTTAATCATCTATTTAGGAAATAAAGAAGTGAAAATTTGTGGTATAGTTTTCGGTATGGCAGTTCTTCCAAAAGTTTGGGACATTAAATCAGCAACTTGTGTAAAAAACTGTGTCTAAATAGATTGATGCCTCCCTTGTTAACCAAAAGGCTTAATTAAGCAGATCTAACAGCAAACATTAGCGCATACTATAGATGTTGCAGATTCTTTAACAGCAGGCAAAGACTTATTCTCCAATGTCACCGTAAGAAGCCTAGTGGAACTCTATCTCAATGTGCATGCAAGCACAAGTAATAGCAGAGAGATACGAGTGAGCCTGAAGTTGATGGAAAAATCTGACATCTGACTGAATCTGCAGATTGTTGCCTGTACAGTAAAGAATGCTACATTTCTACAAGTCAAATGCTGAGAGTCATGTCTTCCTCTCCTAAAGGATAAAGTCAGACAGTTATTCCTGTTGCAAATAAAAACGTTGGTCTCTAAAGGACCAAAAGAGACATTCAAGTCAACAGATAATACAAGCCCATTAGTTGTGAGGATGTTTTTGTCATTATTAAAAATGATGGGTGTTTGGTTAAGACAAGGAACATCACTTAACTTTTCAGTAGCGGTACAACACCAAAGAAAAGTAAAGTAGCTAAGAAAACAGGTGCCTACTTTCACTTTACTTATCTAAATCAAATGGCTGAATGGACTCATCAACCTGTCAATCAGCTCCGCAGAGGTCTGGTAACAAGCCGTTGATTTAAAAGTCAGAGGAAGCAATTTACTTAAATGATTCAAGTTTTAGAACTGACAAAGAAAGAGCAAAGAGAAAACAGCCTTATATGTTCAACAGAAAATAATGTCCTAAAATTTGGCTTTTAAAAAGAAAAACACATTAGGAACTTGTGGCAGAAAACAGTTTTATAAGTTATAGTTGGATTTGCATGATTATGAGGATAACATTTCATTTTTTTATGCTGTTGAAACCAATAAAACCCAACTTTTGAACCAAATTTATGATATTCATAACCATCTGCTCCATAAACAGAAACCAAAACCTCCAAGTTACCATCAATAAGAATCAAGCTAGCAGAGCCAACCTGCAGCCACCTTAAGCGGCCATATTCTAGTATTAGCTTATAACAAAACAAAATTCTCCTCATAGCTTGGACGGCCACATAAAACTTAACCCTTTGTAACTGTAATGAGACACTGGAATGAGGCTAAAGAGCAAAGGCAATTTTATCATAATCAACATATTTGAGGCAGAGTCCAGGCAATTGTTTTTCTCTAAGTCCACTACATAAATATTAATTTTTTGTTAAATAAGTTTGTTTGTATGAGAGTGTGTGTGAAAATATGAGTGAGCATCATTGTGCAGGGATTAACTGAGCTTTCAAACAGGAATATTGATCAAATTTAACATCCATTCAGTCGCATTTTAAATCAATAACAATATTATCTCAGTAAATACAGCAATCTTTGTATTTTAAATCAGTTGAAATATATTCTAGTGAAATATCATGATGTTTTACAGTTTTTGTTTTTCTTACACCTCCTACTTGTGATACGTATTGTATCACCAATTTCTTTCTAATTTACATCACACTGATAAGTGTGGGACCAGCCTGTATATAATAAAGTGACACATTCTTCTCCTTTAGTTGAACAGGTGTTGTTTGCCCCATCTAATCAAAACAGGGAATTTAATATAGTTAAAGTGTTTGAGAAATAGCGAGCAAACTTAATCTTTTACCTTAAATTCTTATGCTTTTGTTATGGATTGTAAAAGATATTCTTGCAACACTAAATGTACTACTGTACCGGTTTATAAAGCATCTTTGTTTCGTGTTTCTCCTGATAGGCTCACACAGCCAGTAGATTGAGCTTCTTCATGCTTTTTGTCTGTATGTTTAGTCTATATCTCTTGCTTTCAGGAACACTGTTGCTGGATTGTAGAGTCAGCTGTTTAAAGTGAGGCCGGCAGCTGCCCATTCCTCATAGGTCATAGTCACAACCTTAAGCAGAATGAAATCCCTGTCCAGGGCTGTTCATTTAGGTTTCTTCGAAATAAACGCACAGCACAAGAAAAAGTGTCAGAACCAATTGATTAACTTCCTGTTAGACTACCGGCACAACTATAAACTGCCTGGGGTAAATGTCTCTGTATGCAGGCACAATTTGTTTACCATTCTTTACCATTTCAATCTGAAAAACACACACAAACAGAAAAGACAATTAGAAGAAATGTATTGGTCTTTGGTGCTCAGACCTCGGCAGGAAACAGCGCTGAATGTTGATTGTTATGCATGAACAGGAGTAAAGAATAGGGACAGTTTCCCTTCGAAGGCAGGAAACTGTAGCCTCGTGAGACCATCCTGATCTTCGCGAGCTTTCAAGGTTTCACTAAACTAATCAGTCTGGAGACTCTCCGTTGAAGAAAATTTGGAGGCCGTTCACCAAGCGAAGCGATCCCAATCAGCGTTAGCTTTGGAGGGTTGAGGTGTGACATAACGAGAAGCGGCGACAGTTCAGTCTAAGAAGAACATGGCGGCTTCAGCCGATGAAACTAGGGTTAGCGTGTAGCTATCGAGCAAGTTTTATCAGAATTACAGAGTATTTCTTCACTGAAAGAAGAGCAAAACACTGCTCTGGAGGCTTTTCTCAGAGGAAAAGATGTTTTTGCTCTTCTCCCGACTGGTTTTGGCAAGAGTAGCCTGGCTTGTGGTTGTATTTTTCATCGGTCACTCTGTTAGTACGTCATATGCTTACGTTGATCTGATTGGTTTATTTGATTGGTTTTATTTGGCCCGTCTATCACCAACATAGGCCAATAAACTAACCAGTATTTTCGCCCCTTCCCAAAATATGAGGAGCAAATCCATCTGGCGGAGTCAGGTTAGCTGGTTCCTAAAATGAAATTGGAATCAGGTGTGCTAGTTTCAGTCTCCTCTCCTGTTAAATAACTTCATTTTTTTTATCGATAGGGCAGACCACCAGTTTACCTAGCACAATTATGATAAATCTTTTAGATAGAATGGCATACCAAATGGCATACCTCTGATCATATTGTTAATATAATCTTAGAATGCTGGAGGACATAACGACAACAGTCACTCCTCTGCTTTCAGTACTCTCCGATTTCACATTATAGACAGTTTTTCATTCAAATTTTAATCTGTTCTCTCTTTGTTCTCTATTTTCTAAGTACTTATAAAGTGGCAGTATGTTGAGGTGTGACACCGTCTCAACGGAGATCAATGGCTGTGATGCCTTTGTGAGAAAATAACTGTTGGTTTCGGCTAGAGTTTGATCTATCAGTTGGCTCCTCTTCGTCTGCGCTCAAGCTGTTACGCGCCATATGCTTCGTTGATCTGATTGGTTTTATTTGGCCCGCCTATCACCAACATAGGCCAATCAGCTAACCAGTATTTTCCCCTTCCCAAAAAATTACTTCTACGGAAGGTTTCCAGATGGATATGCGGAGCAAATCCATCTGGCGGAGTCAGGTTACTGAAATCTGGTGGTGGAGTGAGATAGCTGGAAATTGGGTCAGTCTGGCAGACTGCTGGTTAGTGAGGCGGTCTGCTAAGCGAGATCCAGTGGACTGTATGATGCGGATACATGAGCTTCACTTTCAGCGACCTGGAAGATGTGAAAGTCCAGTTTGGATAAACACAGGTTGAGAGAACCTGTCCATTATGAGCAAGCATGAAGCGACAGTGGAAAGGAAAAATTCCCCATTTGGAAGAAACCTCTGCCAGAACCAGGCTCAACATGTCAGTCTTCTGTGGTTGAAATGAGATGCAGAATGCAGTAAGAGTCTGGTAGGAATGAAACGGATGAAGTTTTAGCTACGATGGGGGAGGAGGGGCTGGAGTTGGGTTGAAACGTCATCTGAATGAAGTCACACAGTGCGCAACCACCGCCTGCGCATTAGGGGGCAGACGAGTTGAAGATCTGATGCCTGTTAAGATGAACTTTGGATGCTGATTGGCTTTCGTGGAGGTGTGGTTCAAAGCTGATTGGCTGTGTCTGTGTCGTAGGTGGATGTAGGCAAGCAATCAGTTTCTTCAGTTAAACTTCTGCATAGGCTCCATTTACAAGCATAGAGAGAGCACACTGAGGAGTTCAGCACCCTAAGCAGGGTGCCCAGACAAATAAGAAGGTCAGACCTCAACTTATGATTCGGAGCATCCAGAACACATCCCATCTGGTTACTGACAAAAGCAGCCCAACTTCAACTAAGTCAATGAAGAGAGTGTCTACCTGTCCTGTTTTCCTGTTGCTCCTTTCCATCAGCCAGGGCCCCAAAACACCATTCATAAAGTTGGCCAGAGGGTTGTCTGACCTTTTAGCTGAAATGTTAGGGCAAATTAGTTGTCAGAGAGGTGGACGTGGCAGCCATTCCAAGACCCAGCAGTAGTCCCACACAGCTCCAGCAACCATCTTTATTTCTTTCATCTTTTGGGGTTTAGGGATTTTATCTCAATGTACTTTGCCCTTTGCAGTTGTACAGTGTCTGTCAGATCAAAGAATAACATTTTTATTCCTTAGTTGTTGAATGGCTCCATATACAATACAGCACAACGGTTAATATTAGCAGAATAACTAATCAAAATGCTCTGAAAATAAAAATACTGTGGAAAGCAAATGATGGATTTCATGAAAAGTAAAAAAAAACAGCTAAACTTCACATCACTTTCAAACAGAACTGAAGTTAATCTTATAAAATCTGTCAAACATTCTAAATTACACCTTCTGTTTAAGGATTGCCTTAACTGGATCCATTTATCACAAATCGTTGACAATTACCCTAAATTTGGAAGGAAATCAGCATCTCTCAAAAGCAAACTAAACACTATCCTCACTTACCTACAGGCGGTCACTTTGTATGCATATTCATTACCTTATGTAATGGATTTTTAAATTGAACACAGCATTCATCAAGCATTTATTCCTGCACTCAACTACCAAACAGAATATGTTCTTTAGAATATATTACCGATGTACAATTTTCACTGAACGGCATAAAAGTAGAACCAAACTCTTTAATGTTCATTTCTAAACTCCAGATTCCTGCTTTTGTTGACTGATCTGTCCTCCAAATGAACTTAGTTTTAACTTGCTAAAACTGATCCCTCCCTCGCTTTGCTTGTACTTTTGACCTTAGCCTGACACTGATCCTGCCTTTTGAACATAGGAGTAAGATCAAGCAGTAATTCTCTCTAGAGGTGCAGCTTTTTCTCTTCTTTGTCTTTGGTTTCATTATTTTCTTTGTCTTTTTTGAGTTTATTAGGAATCAAAGAGCGTTGGAGTATATTCCTGCACATTTCCAACAAAACTATTCATATTTCTTAAACTTCTTTCATTTTTTTGACATTACAATTGCAGATCATTTGAAAAGATTACATTTTTTTTCTCACGGCAGTTTAGAATTGATCTTTTTTTTATGTCTTCAGTCTTGCTTATTCAGTTCAACTGTGCCTTTGCTTAATCCTCTCTGTTTCACCTGTATGCAGCACTTTACAAGATTTTCCTTGCCTCTGTCCCTCCGCCATATTACCAATCTTGTTATCGACCAGGTGTGTGCTCTGGGATTATTCCTTCCCTGCTCACCCATGGTAGATTTTTCACCACTTCTCTACTACTCTAATACCTAGACACCGACCTTCTCTCTGACCTCTAAATACAGATTCTTGTCCGAACCTTCTACTGCTTATTCTGCTATCTGCCCCCTTGCGAGTCACCATTGCCTTTATATTGACAACTTTTAGATTTTAGATTAAGAGCTTGTTACAGCTTCCAGACAGAAGTGTGACTGAAAGGACGCTCAGCTTTAGCACTCTCTTTACACAAAAGATCAGGCTGTTTCCCTCGCCGTCCAGTCATTCTGATGTTATTTTTTGTTTTCCTTTCAGAGCGGACGGTGTTCAGAAACTAGAACCTAATATCAGTTCTGAGATTAACAATTTTGTTTTCTTAAGAAAAATCTATTTTTTTGTGTTGCTATTGTTAAATATGCAAGTTCTGAAATCTATTTTCTCAATTTTCCTGAACATGCCTTTTCTCAGTTATATCTTCTCAATTATTGTTTCATCTTTGCTCTATGAGAGGTGTTTCTCTTTTTTTTTTTTTGTATATCTGAGTTTTAACTTTTTTTTTTCATTGTTGAGTCCTCTAATTAAACCTTTGTATTGCGTCTCTTAGCTGTGTCTTCTGTGTGATTGACCAGCTCAGAGTACTGCGTTATTGTAAAGTGGAATGGAACACAGTGCTATGGGTTTTTTAGTCTTTGAATAAAAGTCTTACAATTGTAGCACGCATGTGTTATGTATGCCTAATATTCATCTACCCCTAATTAAATAAAATAAAATAAAGAATCTTCAAATGTCAAACTAATAAATAGTGCAGTATGAATTTAATCTTAGTTCAAATGGAGATGTTATGTGAAGAGAACATTAAGAATGCAGAGAACAGAGCAGTCAAGGGAGAAATATATAGAGAATTTTTAAACAGGAATGCATTCTAAAAATATATGTTCAGCTCTGACCCTGTACTAGAGGACTGCTCAGTCGATTAAAATGGCAAAATGTAATATACTTCTTAACAAATGCGGATATGAAGACTATGTTAGTGTCTGTTGGTACATGGTTTAGGTGACATACCTTTGAGGCAGAACATCGTGGAGTATATGTCAGGTTTCTGTTATAGTATTCAGTCTTGCTTTACTCCTTGGTTTCTAGTGTTAGTGGTTTTATTTTTATTTTGCTGTGTTCTTTGTTTTTTTTGTTTTTTCAGTTACTGTCCTAGTCTGGGTTCTGTTATATTTTCTTTTGAGAGTTTAGTTGTCTTTTCTCCATGTTTTATAGTCCTAGTAATTTAAAATTGTGTTGTTATTTCCAGCCTTCCAGGTTTCTATCTGTTGCTCTCTGCTGCCCCTCTTGTGTTGTCCTTCTTCCCTAGCTCTTTTCCCCTCTTTGTTCTGTGCACACCTGCTCCCAGTTTCCTCATTAGCCCCCTCTTTGTCTCTGTCTCCTTTTAAAGCCCCTCTCTTCAGTTCCCCTTTGCTTAGTCCTCACAAATACTGCCAAACTTTGTCAAACTTCCTCCAACTCCGTCTTCCTGAGTCTTCCTCGTGACAGTGATTCCCCTGATAAGCTCCCTATGGTTTCTGGCTCGTTTTGACTGGTTTTATGTTTAATTTTTTGGATTTTTGGCTCCTGATTTCATGCTTTGTTTGGACTGCTTTTCATTATTGGATTTTGGATAATCCGCCTTTTGTTTTCAGTTTCCCTTTTATTCAAATCTAATGGAATTCACCTTCGCCTTCCTGCCTCTGCTTTTGGGTCAACACTCCATAACCAAATCCTGACAGTATAAATTGTGCTCGTCCATTTGATGGAATTAGTTTTCACAGTAAGACAGAAAAGTCAGTCTAATTCTCCATTTAACAAGTTCCTCATCAGTGCTACTGACATGATGTAATCGCTCAGCCTACTTTGAAATGCAAGCCAGTGAAAAGAAAGCTCATAATAGATTTAATCGCTACACAGTACAGCACAGATTTACCTGGGACATTTCATTAGACATTTAGCCTGCTCAGGAAACACTGAGGAAGTGACAGGTCATTTTTTTTCTACACATCAAGGCACAAAGGTTATTTTTAAGGTAAAACAGACATATCAATGTTAAAGCCCATGTTTTCCACGGACAGAGGAAGAATTGTAATACACACAATCATGCTGGCTGTGAGTCCAGTTGTGTCTGACTCCTGTTACGGTTACAAAAGCGGGTGAGTGTATATAGTATGTAAACAAGAAGAGGGTTGTGTATCAAAATCTAAAGCCCATGCAAACATTTTACCTTAAGGCAACACACGTTTTTTCCAAGCTAAAAGTAGGGAGTCCATGGTATTTATAATGACAAAAAAAGATATGTTACCCACATACAGATAAACAACTGGTAGATCCCATTACTAACTGTAATTGTGCTGTTGTTAATCTTCTAAATTTTCCCAACCTCAGTTTTGGTTTTGTAATTAGGATTAACTGTGTTCCATTCTCTAAATACTCCAGGTGATGTGTTTTTGAATTTCGTCTTTCCCACTGACAACATTTACCCTTTTATTACATGTTACTATAAACAAAATTCAAATCCATGCTATGCCTTCCTATTACAAATTCCTAGAGATTGATGATCACTGATTGGTCTGTTACTGCCGAGCCTCTAGGATTGATTGACAGGTTGAAGAATCACAGATGTGATTTGATGTGATTGTCTCACCCCTGATCACAATTTTGATATATTTTTGGTGCACATTAACCCAGTGATCTCGGGGATAGGAACTGAATGGTGAGGAAGCATTTAAGGCAAGGCAAGGCAAGGCACATTTATTTGTATAGCACAATTCAGTACAAAGACAATGCAAAAGTGCTTTACATGATTAAAATATAGGAAAATAAAAACAGAATCAAAAGAAAGTGTAGAAAAAATAAGAAAAAAATAAATAAATAAAACAAAAAAATGCAGGTTTTTACAAAAAAGAATTATTATTAAAACAGTTGACTAAAAAGAAATATAAGTTTCAGTTGAACTTTTAACTAGAATAGTCGAAGGCAATCCTAAACAAATGTGTTTTTAGTCTTGATTTAAAGGAACTCAGGCTTTCTCGCACTTTTACAGTTTTCTGGAAGTTTGTTCCAGATAAGATAAGTGGAGCATAGGAACTAAATTTAAATCTTGTGTGGACTTGTTTTACGGCCTCACTTGACTTTTAAGAGTTTTATTATTTATGCCAAAGGTCATCATGCGTAGTCATGGCTTACCATGCAGCCATTTGTAATTTTCAAAGCTTATAATAAAGTAAATCTATAATCATAGGTTAATAGAGTAATAATGATGAAGTGCAGCTTCAATTCCTCACCACACCATCTGTGTATCCAGTTTCCTGTCTTCAAAAAGATCATATCTGTCGATGACAGTTTGTGTACATTTTCTATTTTTTCTATTGATAGATTAGATCCCTTAGTAATTTTTGAATAACAATTGCACATTTGAAGCCCTGTTTTGTGTATACATATTTTTTAAAAATGAGATCGCAGGACACTTGAATTTGTTATTGTCGTAGATAATTATTCTATGATATCATGCATACAGTAGGCTATGAGTGACTAAAAATTAATGGAGGCTACACTGTCGAGATGATGATCTTGAAGACAAAATAATAGCAAACAATCTAAACCACAGTGACACACATTAACATTTGTAGATTTAGCAAGACAGAATTTCATTTAGTGCGACTGGTATTGCCACTTTTGAAAGATGCAACAGTAGCAATATTAAGCAGCAGTTCCATATTAAGGCAACATAAGAAGTACTTGAGAACTAAATAGATTTTAGCAATTAAAACTAACCAGTTAGAAAAGTGTCATAGAATCAGCACTGAGGTATTTACAGATTGATACAAAATGTACACAATCACAAGACAAAGAGTCTTAATATTTGGGATGTACAACTTTTTAAAACTAACTGGACTCACTTCCTGTTAATGCTTCCTGGGTGCATCAGTGAAGAAAAAAATAATTGTGTGTACCAAAAAAGGTCTTATCTGTTAACAATAGATGCCTTCTATTTATGTGTATCTAATACTATATCTAATATTCTGCTTCTGTCTCCTCTTGAACCCCAGTCGGCCCTTGCGCTTCCATGGTCGCTTCCACACTGAGCCTGGTTCTGCTGGAGGTTTCTTGCTGTTAAAAAGGAGTTTTTCTCTCCACTGTTGCTGCAAGCAATGCTTAGTGTGAGGGATTTACTTGATTCAATGGCGTCAACGCGCACTACCCGGTTTCTAGATAGAACAGTTTGAATCAATTTGACTGGATGATCTGGCTTGAATTCGTAAAAGCCTTGTGATGACATGTGTTGTGAATTTGGCGCTGATAGAAATAAATTGAATTGATTGTATTGTAATACTGAGTGGCTTGTATCACACTCCAACGAACAATGTGTTTGTACTCTCAACGAGGCCCCCTTAGTTTCCGTCCACGAAAGAATCTACAAGAACTCATATAAGCAAAATGGTTCACCATTAGCTCATGGTTATCTGTACTAAAAGGTAAACTTTTGCCTAACAATGGTCACCAGTTTTCATTTCAATTCGTCATCTCAAGGTAGTTCACAAGATCATACAGTCAAATGGAGTGATTTATATATCTAAGGAAATCCGGTTGATTGCATCGACTCATTGACTTGAATGCAATCCCTCACACAAAGCATGCTTGTAGCGACAGTGGGGAGGAAAAACTCCCTTTTAACATGAAGAAACCTCCAGCAGAACCAGGCTCAATGTGAGTGGCCATCATATCTGCCGACTGGGGTTCAAGGAGACAGAAGCAAAAGAGATACAAAAGGCAGTTTAAAAAGGCAGCCCCATCCAGGAAACGCACCGCCAGGCAGACGAGGTCCGAGCCAACTCCCATGTCAAAGGATAAAGAGAGAACATCCAGCCAGTCACAGTCAGAGAACAGGACTACACTGAAAAACAGTCCGATCTCCTACATCTATAAAACAAAGGTGTTGATGGTGGCAGCGGTGCACAGCTGATATTTCTCTCCATGATGGTGTGTCACACAGCCAAAGAGGAACAGACTAGTTAAAGTAATTTCCCTCTGCAAATATTAAAGTATTTCTGATTCTGATTTTGACGCAGGCAAACTGCTATGATGTTATATATATAAGAGAGCATAAAGATGGAAATCTACTGGCGATTGGCGGCGAAATGGCGCGAATATGAAATGGTGCAGAATGACGGGTGCGGTCCCTTGCGTCCTCCAGAAATCTCGTGCTTTCCATGCGCATAACTATGCCCGCTTTTGCGCTATTATTTCGGGATGCGAGGAAATTAATGTAAGTAATTACGGACTGGTACCACGTGTTCACGGACAGGGTCTCTTATGGGTCATGGGCCAGGGTTTTACAATGCATTGCGTCATCATACCCTGTGGCTTCGTAAAATGACCAAAATATTGTATTTTCATCTTGCTTAGTGCCTATGTTCTTAATAATATATTAAATACGTAACTTTCTTTAATGATATTCAAGACTGCTTTTTAGAAATCCATCTGATTACTGCCTTATCTTACCTAACTTTAAAGAACATTACATCAATGCCTTATCACATATCTTGCAGGCAAAACTCAGCCAGTGTTTACACATCGCCTATTCTGTTACTGTCGCCATATCAAGGCCTCATTTACGTTTCAACTGCCCTGGCTGTTTACCGAAGGCCGTGATTAAGCACTACTTGATGATGAATACTATCAACATCTTATTTCATCCATATTTGATGAGTGAATGCCTCCCTCCCATTACACACAACAGGGGGAAGCTGTAATCAGCATCCAAACACACTGTGAATAATTATTCACCCAGATAATAGCTGTGTTTATGCAAGGACAGAGAAAAGGTTGTGTTTTTTTTTATTTCCGTTTAGTATTTTTTTTTCCTTCTATGCTAAAGAGAACTCTGATTAGGTAACAATGTGGCTGATTTCTATTTGTCTATGTGCTTTCTGTACACAGTGCCTTCATTTAAGAACTAATGGTATTAGCCCACATCCTTCTAGAAAGCCCTTTGTCATATAAAGGATAGCAGAATCAGAGGGAAGATGTCCAATATTGATCCCAGCCAGTTGTCATTTCATCATTTTGATAATATGGGCTATTAACTGATTGTCTATACACTTAACTGGCTCATAGACTGCACAGAAGGAAATTTTGTGACTCCATTGAGCTGTGTTATGTTTCATTTCTGAGCTACCCTGTAAACTGTATATATGGGTGATCTGGACCCAATTTCTGCAGGGTTTTACTACATGAAACAGACTGTGAAGCTACAAATGAGGTCAGCGCAGAGGTCTGTTACATTAAGGACACAGGAATTACATTTTTCGACTCAGCCTATTACAAACGGTATGCAAAGATTAGCTTATACAGGCACTGAAACAGATTGTAAAATGTTACTTTAGGGTTGTCAGCTTATCAGATGACTTACTTTTTTTCTTTTTTGGCCAAAAAAACATATTTAGATACATAATAATATTGCAACTCACTTTTCCAACCACACACCAAAAAGGTAAAAGTTAGGATACAGCTTTTAATTAATGATTTAATGAATAAATTAATTAATAATAAACATCTGTTTAATTGATTATTACACATATTTTATATTTGAACTTCTGGTTGAATAAAATTTTCCAATAACAGAAAAGTTATCCAAATTTTTTAACATTTTAGATCATTTTAGATCAGAAAACTGCATAGTTACGTTGACATTTTTGGTAAAGTAACCAGTAACACTATCAATTTACTCCTTTATGTCAGGATTTTATCTAAAACTCGGACCCACATGCAGTGAAGCCAAACAGAGAGCACAGAGTAAAAGTTTTAAAGGGTTTTATTGAAAGGTATTTAGAGTTTGGTGCAGAGTTCCTCCGGAAAACTGAAAGATGAGGGGAAGACAGACTGTTAAATTCAGGCTCAGCATAAACAAGGCTTGGCTAGAGTACCCCAAACTGGCAAACACTCTGGCGGTCGAAGTAGGGGCAACCAGCAGCTTAAGAGCAGTCCGGTGATGAGGCAACAGCTTGCAGGTGTGTGAGGAGGCGAACCGGAGCCAGGCGCCTCCTGGTGGTGGAAGGGAGAAACACAAAAGACAAGACAAACAGAGACGAACACAAAAACTGGGATCCTGACACTTTAATGTAACATTCCAAGTACTGTTGAGGCCTGGAATTGTATGTATGTATAGAATTCCTTTTCGTTTTCCTTTAACAAGCCCCTTATGGATTAGATGGGTCTTTTCCATGCCCATCATTAAAATAATTCTCAAGATGTTTATTAATACGTGTTTAAGGTTGAATATATCACAAACATCCATGTACATACTGCTCCCTTCAACATCCCCTTCCCTTTTTTTCTCTTAAGTTTTTCCAATCATAACTAATGTTGGTACAGTGCGAGGATTGTAACGGAAGTAAGATTTATTGATTGTGCATACAATCCTTGCCAATAAGCCTGATTCTAAATAAGATGAGCAGCCTTTTATTAGTAACAAGATGGAACGATTGGGATTAAACTTCAACAAGTAAGAGGCTTTTTCGAGTGTTTGAATCAAAATGTCTTATAGCTAATATTCCCTACAGTGGCTTTGTTGATTGAGAAAATAAAATATATTTTTTTTATTAACTCTTCTTTATTGTTATAATAAATAATAACAAAAAAAAAATTCAGAGAATTCATTCACCGCATACACAAAGATGTACTTAAGTGAAATATTGGTGCATAAGCCCTTTCTGAAAGTCCCATATTGATGTGCTGATATTGATCTACTATCCTAATTCCGATTCTTCATGTTTTGAGGAGAACTAATAAAGTAGCTCTACATTCTACACAGTGTCTTCAGACAAACAGATACGGAATGAATAGGATTTGTAATCTGATGATATGTAGCATTTATACCTAGATCAAATCCGCAACATCCAAAGCTGTAAGTAATTGTTGTGGGCTTATGGGCTAGAGGTCCTTGTTTTCGAAGACTTAAGCTATTATTTCAGCCGATCCCCATTGATCTTTGTTTGCTGTAAGCCGTACCCATCCAACTTTTAAAAAGAACAGAAAGGCTTCTTTGTAGACAACTTAAACAGGTGGGTCATTTTGTTGTCCCTGCACGCTGACTTTCTTTCTGTTCCGCAATGGTCAAAATAAAATCTCATACAATGTTCAATGTAAGGGCCATAGGCATCAATAGAGTAACTGTTCTGCTATTCTTCACATACTGTTTGTTCTCTTTATTTCTCCTTTATATACAATAAGGACATTATTTTTTATGCTAAGGTAAAGTCTATTAGAAAGCTGGCTCAATCTGAAATAAAGATAAATGAAGAGTTATACAATTGTCTCAGGATTTGGCGCTGGTGAATTATTCTCAGTCGCGCGCGGTCATAGTCAACATGGACTGAACAAAATGAGGATTGTTGTGGGTACAGTATTTGTCTTGCATGCTAACAAAGAAAGACTGCCCAATCCAAAGGGCTGGACCCGTTCATCCAGTTCTGTTTCCATGTTTTCTAAGCCAAAACAAGGTTTGTTTTTGGTCCACTCTATAAAGCTTCGGACCCAACGCTATTTTCAACATTTTGAATTAAAAAGGCTTCCTGGATGGGAAGCAAAACATCTTTAAACTTAAAAACAAAGTCCATTGGATTGCTTTTGAACTTTTTTGGAATCTTAGGATTTACCTATCACAACTAATTGTTGAGCAATCTAATATGCTCTGTTAAATCACTTTTCTTTTTCGCATTGAACATAGATCAGTTCCATTAAGCATTAAGTGTTAAATGTTAAGTGTTAAGTGTTCCCAATAGTGTTTATATACTAACTAAGAATATTTCTGCTAAAAATAATTCATAAAATGTATAAGTATGTGCCTGAGATACAAAGAAGCATACTGCTATTGTTTTAGCCCATGTTGATTCTAGCTCTAAAGGCGTTCAATACCGGTCAGATTGTTTGTGAAATCTTGGGTAACTAACATATAGGCTATCCTACAAGCGATGGAGGTAAGATTTCTTTTAAATAACATATGATGTTATAAATATATTACAAATGGATGGCCATTACGTTTTGATATGCTGTACTCGGTACGTCATAGATCTAACAACTGCTCCCGTCCAGATACAGGCTGCTTGGCAACCCGGTGGTGAGTTTCGTATGATCTGATTGATGATACTTCATCACTTTTCAGACCAACTACAGTACCTGATTAATATTGAAAATGATGATAATAATAATAATATTACTTTTTACTCTTTGCTTCGTCTCAATTGCAATGAAACTCAAAACGCACTACTTTTAAAATACCAGGTTTTTGACAAGAATGGCGATAGTCCTTTATGATATGTATTTCTGGTTTTTTACTTTATTGTGTTACGACGATATTCTTTGTCCACTTTATGCCGAATCCTGGCGCTTTACCGACAATCTCTGCTGGTGCCGCGGGTTCAACGCCTGTGGCCCGGCCTTTAGGTCATGTCTTGCGGTTCTGCTCGCTGTGCTGATAGTGGCATGCCGGGTCAGGCATTCAGCACCCTTATTACCTTTCTTTTGTCCTGCCCCTGCGCTGCTGGCAACCTTATCTCTTCGCCAAGTAGCTCATGGCCGCCCCGCTTTATGTTTTGGTATTTCCGGCGGCGCCAGACTGATAATGATTTTCAGCAGGTCCTCCCTTTATTTCCCTCGGTGCCGCTGGTGCACTTTGTGGCGGCATTTTTACGCTCCCTCATACCCCAAAATGTGGCTGACTTCTGGGGTACTTTTGACATAATATTGGGGCCTTTTGAATGCTATTACAGAGAAATTCAACATTACTAATTATCTCAACAGGCTGATATTCTTGCAGAAACAGGCTATTGTAACTTTACTATGATCTACTCTGCTTTTTATTCCAGGATATAATTTTGGATTCAAGTTGTCTTGAAATATATGTTTTAGAGCAAAACTGCCCTGTTACATGTTGGCACCCAAGGTATGCCTCAAAACTTTCAACAATAGATGTAGATATTCAAATTTTTTTGTTAAAAAAGTAAAAAAACGAACCACTGGACTTTGCTTTCCAAGTTTGAAGTCGTTTTGCTTCCCAATGAATAAAGCTTTCTCAATTCAAGTTGTCTGGATTGCGTTGAGTTTCAAGCCTTATAGAATAGCCCAACAAAGCCTTGTTAATTCAGATTCAGTTTATTTATATAGTGCCAAATTTACAACACATGTCATCTCAAGGCACTTTTTACAGTTCACCCGATCATACAGTCAAATTGATTCAAAGTTTTCTATCTAAGACAATCAGTTGATTGCATCGACTCATTGACACAAATGCAATCCCTCACACTAAGTATGCTTGTAGCGACAGTGGAGAGGAAAAACTCTCTTTTAACCTCCAGCAGAACCAGGCTCAGTGAGGCCAACTTAGGAAAAATGCAAATTGAACTGAAAAAACAGGTGCAATCCTTAAGTAATGGGGAGTCATTCAGGTTGTTGGCCTAGGATACTAGCTTGGGATTGTGACACAATGAATAGACAAGAGGTACAATGTCTTGTTTAAGTTGTGGGAAAAAAATGGCAGAAGAGGGTTGTAGATGTGAGGTTAAGGGTCAGATACCTATGGCTTTTCTTAATCAGAGCAATTCTGGACCAGGTTTGTCTCAAAAACAATACATAAATAAAAAATCTGTTGCAAATGCAAGCTTTATTAGACGTTTCAATGGAAACTATATTTAAAGAAAAAAAATGCAGCCACAACAAAGACTGTAGAACAGTTTTTAACTGGATGAGGGAATTATCAGAGAGCGTTTTGTAAAGTTTGCCTTTATTTTATTTTTAATTCAATGTCATAAGGAGGGGAGTTCAATAAGCTACGTGTGTCCCACATTGTTTTTTTGGGGGGTTTATTTTGATACACTGTTTATAAAAATGTTTCATTGATTATATGCCAGTCTGCCCCTCTATATACCCACCCTGTGTTTCCATAGATAATTTAATTGCTATTTTCCAGACCGCAGGTATTTTTACTTTCGCCACGCATTTCGTCTCCGGTTCGACTGATGTCATACATATACTGCCTTTACGCCCAATCACAGATTGGCGGTCCATTTTATCGGCAAATCTTGCAAGCAATATTCACACATATCAATATCCCTCATTTCACGATTTCGGAAAGCACCACAACCTCATACGCTTCGTTTAACCGGTACTGTGCCCGGATGCGCCCAGATCTCTGGTGTTCTTATGACTAAAATTATGCCCATATGGGCCTCAAATTTTACGGCGCGGAAAATCATTATTATTTCGGCTTGCGATGATGTGAAATTACGGTGATGCTGGTGAAAGATACTATGTTCATTTACCGCCTCTTTGCGGATTACTTTTGACAGGCTCCTGTGTCTGAAAATTACTTTGGAGTTCTCTTTTTTTACCCACTGACCACTTGGAGATATTAAGAGGCTCCTGTGAAACAGTATTAATTAGATGTGGCTACATAATTGAAAAAAAAACAGCTTGATAGCGAGCTGAGAATTATCTGAGCGGAGATGCAAAGACATTCTAGGGTGTTCTCAGCTTAAAATTGATGCAACCTTTTGAATGTGGCAAAGAAACTGAAAAATGGAGAAACTGCAGAAATAAAATGTTACTGCAGAATTTTGAGTCCATGTTATTGTTATAATTTTATTTCTATCTGATTATCTGTTGAGAGAATTTCAAAAACTACATGAAGAGTTTACCCCGAAGAAATGTCTGATCCACATTCAGCCTGGTGTTTTCGGTTCATCCATCTACCAACAGCAACCCCGAGTGGATCATACAGTGTAGGAGGTTGACGTCAGAGAGAGGGGGAAGCCGTTTGAAGACAAAAACATTTGAAGATGAGCAGGGAGATACCACAATACACAAAATCACAGCTCAGCTTCCCTGCTCGTTCAGTCAGAAATCTGCATGGAAACCCCATTGGTGTTTCTAATACAGAGAGACGACTCAACATTAATGCTGAAACATTCTGCCTCCTGTTTCTCAGTGTACTTTTTGTTTTATCCTTGCCACTGCGCCTTTTGTCTCGCCGCTTCTCCCTCTTCCGTTTGTGTGTGCAGTTGTACAGGTGACATCACGCACCTAATGCATTTTTCATAACACTTCTTTGCCCCTGAGCAAATAATAGATGCTATAAAAAGCTTAAATACTTTCCTGCTCATCTCAGAGCCTTTCACACACCACAGTCTCACTTTTCCCCATAATCTTGTGCAACTCTCCAGTCGCCACTTTTGACTTCTTTCACTTTCCAGTGACCATTATTGGTTAGAACCTCAAGTGAGATCATAATAAAACCACAGAATAAGACTTCCTCACAGTCAGCAATACATAGAGGTACACATACAATGTACATCAATTTCTGCAGAGAACACTTGGCGGCTCATTAGAGGCTGGTGCAGTATTACGATTTATAATACAACAGATGCAAATGTAGTACAATTCTGCCATAGTTGGCCTCATCACAGGTGGGGACGACCCAGAGTACCAAGGAGCCAGTGGTGGACGTTCTAAGAAGCAGATCCACCCCGCTGACACTGGTGTAAATCCAGGGAACTTAACATTGAGTTCATCATTGATATCTGAATAACAAATTGGACTGGACTCACCACAATGAGTCTATGTATAAGAAAGGTCAGAGTAGACTCTTCCTGCTGAGGAGGCTGAGGTCTTTTTGGAGTGCAGGGATGAACTAAAGACCTTCTTTGACTCTGTTGTGGCATCAGCCATCTTATATGGAGCTGTCTGTTGTAGCAGTGGCTTATTTCTGTTGCTAACAGAAAACAGGTGGATCAGCTGATCAGGAAGGCCAGATCTGTGATTGGATGCCCTCTCTGGACCCAATGCAGGAGGTGTGAAACAAAAAGGATCCAAACTAAATGAACATCTCTGTTGGATAATGTGATGGCATTTCTTAAAGCTGTTGCAGAACTGGGGAGCTTCAGTGCGACAGACTGCTGCACCCTAAAATGCAGCCTGAAGTAGTCCTACTCAATTCTAGTAGAAATATAAGTCTGATACTGCTCCATAGAGCTGTGATTATGGAAGCTGTTTTGCTTGGAGACTCCAACTTAGGAAAAATGCACCAGCACTCAATTGGATAGACCTACAACCAATAAAACAACTGAGTGCGTGACGCATGTTAAGCCAGGCACAGTTGTTGTCAATAAAATCAAAGCCGTGCAGTTGCACACCTAGAATAAGAAGATGAGCCTTGATCGCGTTTGTCTGTTCCTCTTTTAAAATTAATTTGCTGTCGATATCTTCTAGAACAGACCTAATAGCAGAATCTACACACCTCAACTCTCCAGCGCAGCCATTGTTGTTGTACGCCTAGCCGGCTTTGGTGACGCGTGGTTGATTACGTTACTGTTGATCATCTGTCCATCATCGTATAAAAGCCCGCCCTGACAGTTTGATTGGCCGCGCGCCAGATATTGTCGCGAGCATACTCTGGCGCTACTATGAGCAATGCCAGACTTGAACTTCCTAACCTCAAACGCTGTGGGCGGGACTGCTTCGAATGGCACCCGTGGCTACCCTAAATGCACCGCGGAGGCGTAATCACAGATCCTTTCTTCCCAGCAGCTGTAAGACTCTATAAACCACCACCCTTCCCAACAACCTCCAATAGTTGTTGCATTCATGTTGATTTTGCAGTGTCTATCTTATTTAGTTGAATAACATGCTGCTGTCATTTTGCACATCTCTAATGTTGCTAATATTTTCAAATATCCATTACTATAAGAAATAGATTTTATCTAGGGTCTATATCTGTGTGACCATTTTTTTCTATAATCTTTTTGCTGCTGTACACACCAGAATTTCCCCATTGTTAGAGATTAAAGGGATTTTCTATTCTATTCTATTCTATTTTCCTAGCAAATATATTTATTCACACATGATATCAAAAGGTGCAAGATAATCAACAATTAAGTGTCGGACAAAAAGGTAGATTATTGTCTCTCCTTTCATCAATAAATGTGTAAATGTAAGAAGTAAAACTGAATGTAAATGACCTAAAGGTTTTTAGGAGTTTGAACTGCTTTTCTATATGAAGAACAATTTATATAACAATATAACTTTTGGGGGCGTTATTACAAAATGCACACTCAAACATAACTTTTAGAGGGTATGTCTATTTCAGAATAATGTTCAAACATTTATTTCCATGCACCCATCTATTCTTTCTTGTCATAAATGCTAATGGACACTAATGCAATGGGTAGAACAAATCTCACACTCCATGAGTTCCTAATCACACTGTTCTTTTCAAATCAAATGCATTTTCAGCCCCTGCTTATGTGGGTCTGAAGCTTAATTACCTCTAATACAGGCCTATATGATTTTGTACCTTATCATGTACCTTTTGAAACCCTCTTAGGCTGAAGTCAATCATATGTGCGTAGGTCAGAAACACATTACAAAGACTTTGGCCCACACATTTAATTTGATTTAAAGGATAGATGTATAATCTGCTTGGCTGCAGAGAGCCCACACTTTGTCCTTCTATGGAAAGGCTACTGTGTTAGAAAATAAATTCATATATTCTCAGCTGTTTCTTTAGAACATTTATAGTTAAAGTGGCTT
Organism: Cyprinodon brontotheroides; assembly: GCA_018398635.1. Taxonomy (NCBI): domain Eukaryota; kingdom Metazoa; phylum Chordata; class Actinopteri; order Cyprinodontiformes; family Cyprinodontidae; genus Cyprinodon; species Cyprinodon brontotheroides. The sequence goes on along the minus strand of JAGKQL010000069.1, from coordinate 3,337,943 downwards.
CCAAGTCTAGTCTGTAAGGGTAGGAGACACCCACAGCGAGTGTTCCACTTCTGATTGAATCCTATTTGCAAAACTTAGACATGCAGAGCAGGATTTCTTTGATTGCACAGCAAACATGGGGGGAAAAAATGATTTATTTTGATATTTAACAGCTTTTTCACAGTGAATAGAGACAACCCCCTCCACACCACCAACTCTCTTAGTAAGATAAACCTATCGAAGGTCAGTGAACCTGAACATTTAGTCTGAATATCGCTATGCTGAAATATGTTAAATGAACTGCAATACTCTCTGGAATGAACACTCAAGCATTTCTATCCAATGGAATAGAGAAAATCCAAAAAATTTTGGTATTTATATGATCTTGTAAATGATAAGTCTAGCCTCCAAAGCCATGCAACATACGTATTTGTTTATCGTATGAACTTATAACCCTGATAGACCCATATATATATGCATATATATATATATATATATGCTGGCGTTATTATATATATTATGCCGTCGTACTATTTACGCTATTAACGCCGTTAACGCCATGCTTTTGGTAATCGGCGATAATTTTTTTAACGGGAGATTAACGCTATGTGGTTTTATGTTACATACCTCTTTCCAAGTACATCCTCGCATCAGCCTGCGGGAGGCGGGTATATTTAAATCCCCCAGTGTATGCATTTTCTTTATAGGCTTCAAAAGCGAGCTCCTCAAGGAAAAAAAAGACGCTCATATTACTGGGTGACGCTTAGTGCCTTTGTTTCTACCTCACAGGTGTCAAACATTTATGAGTGTCTGGTAACTAGTAGCAAACTCGGAAATACGCTGAGAAAACAGATTACTGAGGAAATGGAATCTGCCACGGCGCTTTGCTGTCTGTGTACGCCACAGGTCGGTATCGTGTGTGTGTGTGTTCTGTGTGTGTGTGGGTGGGTGTGTGTGTGTTCTCATTTTTGTTAAGAGGCTGAAAAGTAACTTTCTAGAGTATAGACTACCTCCATCTAGTGATGTCGGCCTGGTTGATTTTGGATGTATTGGATTTCGAAAATTGTTCATTACCATCTCGGTTAATTAACATCTAATGTTAACTGTACTACATTTATGCAGCAGTAGGGTAAAATGTTTGCTCTTTGTTCAAAAGACTATTAACTGTAAAGACTCGTCTTTTACGACTCAGCTCGTTTTCAGGGCCTTTTTTTTGGCTACATATTTGTTATTTTTTGCTACATGCCTCCCATCTTCTTGCCATTATGCTTCTATGGGTATTGCAATCAGTGCTCCGTCTACCCTGTTTTCATTTTAAAAAGAACATTGGCACAAAAACCTAGCCTGTATGTATTTTCTTGTGCATGTCATTTGAGTATATTTAAATGATTTTCCGACTCATTAAAAAATTGCTATTAAAAATGCCATTAATCGCTAATAATCTTATCCTCGAGCAAGTACTGATGCATTAATTGCGTTAAAAAATTTAATCTATTGACAGCACTAATATATATATATATATATATATATATAATATGCTAATATAATATATAATATAATTTTTAAGGTCTCTATATGTAGGCACATCTCCGGCTATGTTCTTTGTTAACCTCCTTAAACCTTTTTAATTGAGAACCTAATTTAATTCTCAAAAGTAATAGATTAGCAATAGATGTGACTGCGTGAACTTTACACAGTAAATGGCTATAGATGAATTTTGTAACAGTGCATTTTTGCCAGTTGCTTTCAGGGTTACTAAAGGTGGAAGATGCAGTCTAGCACCCTTAGTGGCTAAAAGTTACAATTTTGCTATAATAGATGAATTAATGAACTTTATTAATATCACGGGGAGAAATGTAATACTCACAAACAACGTTGAGCCAGTTTATAATTAAAAAGAACCAGCTCAAAGTTCAGTTCTCACAGATAAAAATGAACTAGCTGACATTCATAGTTCACTTTCTTTTTAAAAGAACTAAGTTCACAAACCTATAAATGAAGAAGTTCATTTAGTAAATGAAGCCACAATCCTACACAATAGAACCCCTTTAAATATGTGATCAGAATACAGAGAGATAAATGGAAAATGCTGGATGCAGTCAAGGTATACTGTATGTGCAGTGAAGCCTTTATTTAACTTTAGAAACATACAGGAACATTCAGGTTTTACTGAAAAGATCTGGATAAAAATGGATTTCCTATGTTCCTCATTCAGTAGAGATATTTCCCAAGTTAGATTTAAACTTAGACAGATTTTATTTTGTCATTTTGTACACAAGTGTATACAAAAAGAAACTTCGTTCAGTACAGCTCTCTAGACTTTTTCATTTTTTAAAGTGCAGCCTTGATAAGGGTAAGTGCTAATGATTTGAGGAAATTATTTGATGTAATCTGTATTTATTTCAACCCATCCTCTTGGCAAGGAGTGGGCTGCCGGCTGTGCGGTGCCCGGAGGAGCATGTAGTGGGGTCAGTGTGGTCTTTGCTCAGAGGGCAGTCTCCGTGGGAGTGGGGGCTTGAACTCACTAACCTCAGAATTCCAAATTTATTCCCTAAACACTAGACCACCCCGTCCTTTAGCTTTGTTTCTTTAAATCAATGTGTGGCTTTAAATTTGAAGTGGACATTGCTGACATACAGACTTGTTTGTTAAGTCCCAGTGGGCACAGTTTGCACAAAAACGTGAGCTTATCTTCCGTCCAAATCTTCCTTTGCTATTTCTTAAACTCTGTCAAGCACTCTACAAAACTGGCATCAGAAATACCAGCGATGACCGTGAATGCTGGTCTGTCATGCTGTTTATCATAATAGGGGCCGTAAAACCTCACGTTATCCAATGAAGTGTCATTATCAGTTGAACATCAATGCTAGCTGTGTGTGTTGCTCATTATTCTCAGAGTGAACGTCGCTCTTGCTCAGGTTTACCACTTCAAAACTGATTCATTCAGCTCACCGTTCACTAAAAATATGAACGTTTTCAGTGAACGCCGTTCATTGAACGCACAACACTGGTCACAACAGCTCATATGTACACAACAGCGACTATGTACAAACTTAATTAAATGTATAATAATTAGAGCATAGTTAATAATATATACCAACAAAATATTTTCTCATTGGTTTTATATAGATATTAATGCATATGTTTATTTTTAAGTAGCAATTATTTCATCATAGTATGGCATAGTCGAACAGCTGTGGGGATCTGTTTTAGCGCTAAGATAGAGTAACACTATTTGGTGTAGACGTTTTATTTATATTGCAGGATAAGCACTGAAACAATGATGCGCTACATATAGCAGTATAGCAGCGTTTTCTGTTGCAGCGTCCAAAACTTCTGTCTCATTTTAAAACTCTTCTTAAAACCCATAATCTTTTCTTTGGCTTTTGACACCAGGTAGAGTGTTGATTTTATGTATACACATGTATATTTTTATCCTGTGCAGGCAGTGCTTTTATTTTATTTTATTTACTTTTTTTTATTTTAGTTATTTTATCTTTTTTGTGCAGCACTTTGTAAACCTTTGCAAGGTTATGAAACCGTGCTATATAAATAAAGTGGATTGGATTGCATTGGGTTGAAAAGTGGGTTTGTTTTGTTCCTAAGGCATGTTTATTTCTTCCCTTATTAGGAGAACCAACTGATAAACTTATAACTGATAAACCTGTAAGTAAACTTTTAGGAGCTGGTGAAGATTCTCAGTTATCCAGCTCATATAAAAAAAAAACAATCCACTGGACTTATTTTCCAAGTTTGAAGACGTTTCGCTTCCTATCCAGGACCACAATGTTTACATTTTGGACAAAGAAAATAGATGGTTTGAGAGGGGCGTGAAGGAAGCCATCTATGTTAAGAAAGAAAAATCAACTTAAACAGAGGGGCGGACTGATTTCAGCTTTCAAAAACCTACAATGCATCAACTGATTGGATATCTTCCTGCTATCAACGCAGACCCCTTTACAAAGGAAAGGAAGACCTTGCCTGTTCATCCAGGCCAACAATTCCCTTTAACAACCCCCCTTTCAGAGACACAGACAGGTAATGGGGCACTGCAGGCTAACAAAAGTAGCCAAATGACCCCCATTCCAAAGGGGTGGACCCATTAGTCTATTTCAATTAGCATGTTTTCTAAACAAAAACAAGGCTTTATACTGTAAGGCTACTTTATAAAGCCTGGATCTCAATGCTATTTCTGACATTTTGAATTGAAAAAAGCTTCCTGGATGGGAAGTGATACGTCTACAAACTTGGAAACAAAGTCAAGTGGATTATTTGTTTTGTTTTGTTTTTTACTTTTTTGGAGATTTCAGAGGATATAACAAAAACTAAATGTACAAAAGAAAACTTTCCTGTTAACTCCAGCTCAGTAGTGCAGCATGTTGGATTGGCAAATAGTGACGGCCTTTTTGATGAATATGCAGGGATCAACATTGGGGCTATAATTTGTAATAAAAACCATGCTAACCACTGAAAAAATACTGAGCAAAGCTTAAAGCCACCCAAGTAATTATGTTGCATTTGTTTTTTTCTTAAAACAACAGTTTATTGCAAACCTGTTTCATAGACCCATGTCCCACTCACTTTGTTATCACCTCTGCTCATCACCAAAACGATTTATCATTGAAGAAATGCTTTTGAAAGCAGTGTTTTTACAGCATGGTGTTCACTTTCACCATTTGCAAACTATATATTTAACTGCTTTATCATGGAAAAATATAAAGTCTCACTGCTACATCATTTTCTGTATAAAATTTGCCAAATATAAATATTTTATACTTAGTGTGAGAAGGAAAAAGGACATGCAATATTTTCTACTGACATTCAAGGAAAACATTTTTGTATTTGTGTGTGTTCATTCTGTTTTTCAGATATTATACATTCACCAGTAGAAACCTAACTAAACACGAGGGTTCAAATACTTTTTTTCCATGCCTGCAAAATGCCAAGGCAGGGAATTAGACACCTGTCTGTCAAACAACATCTCCATCAATGATTGGTCAGGCTACTACCTGCTCCATAATGTTTTTTGTGATTTTTATATCAAACAATATGAAAGGAATTTTGCTAATGGTATGAGGCTGTAAAAAAAACAGAACAACCATAGAAATGGCATTAGAAATGCTAATATATGTGGATATTGATGATTCAGCGGGACAATTCAACTTGATGTCTGACAACCAATAGATTTTTGGATGGCTGAAAGCTCTCTTTCTTCAGAGAGTAGGTTACAGTAGGTGTCATTCCAGGGTAAATGAGCAACTTAATGTCTTTAGTAAGCCCAAATGCTGTAATAACAGGTGAAATGTCAGGCAGGTCCATCATGTGGTAACCTAAGATTCTTTGTAGGCTATGTCCTCAGGTTAGTTATTCTTGTTTTGATATTATGGTGATGATATAAAATGGAAACAAATGGGACCATGTGGATGATTGTTCAGTCTGCTCAACATTCAGGGGAGACAATATATTTAAAATGAAATTACTGGCTCCACACCATATATAAAGCATCAATGTTACGTTCACCAATTTCCTGTGCATTATTGACCCAGGCATGTTAAATAAGGTCAGGGAGTGTCCTGTAGCTGAGACGCATTCACATCACACTGACAGCTCATAGCACATGATGGGGAGTGAACTAAAAGCCTTCAGTGGCCTCTTGCATATTCAAGGAGCTTAGGGACCACTGTTTCTAGATGGTTAAGAAAAAAAAAAGGCTTTCAGTATTTCAAGGAAAGAGAAGAAAATTTAAATACATCACACTTCTACTTTTCGACAAGAAGGAAACCCGACATGGACGGCTGGTGGAGGACAGGTTTATGCTGATCTCTGCAACATGGAAGCAGTCTGTCAAAAACTGTATTGCCTGCTGACATCCCCAACAAGGCCACCTGCCGATACATCAGTACATGTAAATGAAGCCTGATAAATCTGGCATCAGCTTTTTTTTTTCCGCTGCGGATGTTGAGTCAAAAATTACATGCTGAATTACGTTCCATATCTTAGAAAGGCGGAAACATGGGGGAAGGAGGTCAGCTGCCCGGGGACAATGTGATTTGGATACTGGCAGAGTCATTCATTCAGAAGAGAAATCTGCAATGCTAGTTTCTTCACCTCTCTAAAATTGGCTACCACCTTGCAGGCCAGGAAGACCAGCCTTGCGGATACTCAAGGGAATACAGAGCCTCGAATTATCTCCAAACTGTTCTCTATAAGGGTGACGGAAAGTGGAGAGGGATTGCTTACAATTGATCAGTGTGTGTTTACTATGGATCAGATGGCAGGGACATATTCAGTAAAGGGTTGAATGTGGAGATGTTCTTTTTTCAATGTTTTATAACATACTGGTCACTTCGTAGGAAATAAAATCCCTATATTATTTGGAAAGTGGAACTGTGCAAGTATTTTGAGCTAGATCTTATTCTTATTTATTGTGGATTTAGGTAAATTCTTATATGCACCTGGCTAAGAGAGGAATGAAGCGATGCCCTCCATGCATAGATCACAGGTGGTTTTTACTTGCAGCAAGGAGTTCAACAGATAGAGCACAGTCTTTTGTGCTGAACCTTTCCCTTTAGATGCCCATGTTCAACTAATACAATAAAAGCATATCTCTTTTAGTTGTTGCCTCCTGGCTTTCTGCCCACATGTTTTAAACTAAACATTCCATTCCTTCATCATGCAGAGAGCGATGTCCTAAAAAAAAAAAGAACCAAAAAAAAAAGACCCTAACACAATCAGGTACACACACCTATAACAAGCCCATAGCAGAGGTGTATATAACCTCTTTCTATTTCACCATTCTTTAAGAAAAAGAAATGTTGAATCCCTTTCTCCTATTAGACGTACGTGGCTGTTTGAGTACGAGAGCCTCTTTTTAAATAGTACATTTCCCACTATCTTTTTTTTTAGTATTTTTATTCAGTGTTTTTGCTGTTATGAAAAAAGGTTATTGCTGCTGAAATGCTGGTGCTGTATTGTTTTCATATTGCTTTTGCTACTTTTTGGCAATTTTTTGTAAATTATTTTGTTAATTACAGTATTTTTGTGAACAAATTACTGGAGTCGCATCTGCGCCCGCGTCCCCCAGTCTTAAGATTCACGCGTTGTGCATGAGGTGTTCGGAGGATCGAAGAAGCTGTCTCAATAATATAAACTAACGCCCAAACCTAAACTATGCAGATACCTATTAGCGCCATGGCTGCGTCTGTGCGATTTTTACTTTGTTCGCAACCGCGATCCTCGTTAACGACTATGTATTACCAGAAAAGTGCTGCTTAACAGCGGTTTTATTGAAGAGATAATGGCAGACAGGGCCGTTTCCTGAACACTTCGCCGCCTCAACCGGAAATCTCGAGGAAAGACATTGAGCGCCATTGTGTTCAGGCTCGCAGGCTCTGACGCACCGGTTATATCCTGGCTGGCAAGACTCACGTTCCCATATGCTGAATTCCTTGACTGCCTGCGTGTATGCTGCCGTTCCATTGCTGTCTGATTTCGGTTGATGGAGTGAAATAGGGCTTACCTTACATTACGCTGTTTGCGACGCCGTTACTCAGATTTCCTCGCGTACTTTAACGGTCATATTTTACCCCTTTCAGTGAAGTTTTCAAACGATCTCTTGGGGAAAGTGGGTCCAAACATCCTGTTTGTAACCCCAGCTCAACTTGAAGCTCTGTTGATCCTTCCAGGGAGAGAAGGTCAGAAAAATCCAGTTTGCAGGATGACTTCCTGCCGAGAGGCAAAGACATAAACAATGTTAAACCTCAGGTTGACAAGAACTCAGTTTGACTCAGCAAAGCTCAGCTTGGCTAGAGTACCCAAAACAGGCAAACACTCTGGCGTCAAGGTAGCGGCAGTCAGCAGCTTAAGAACACTCCCTTAACGAGGAAACCATCAGTAGGTGTGTGAGGAGGTGGACCAGAACCAGGCGCCTCCTGGTGGAGGAAGGGAGACAAACACAGAACACAAACACATAGACAGGAGTCCTGACATGCTACAGACCTCTAAGGCAAAGAAAAGATGTATTAACTGGCCACTGCAATTAGTATATATATGTTAGATCTATATTGCATAAATAATAATTTCCTGTTCTTTTGATGATTTTTGATATTCCTTAATGATTTCTTATTTGCTATTATTGATTATAACAGTATTCTTGAATATACTGCTTATATTCCACTTCAATGTAAAATTGTACGTCCAGTTATAGAATATTTTTTACATTTTAAATATTTTCGTTGCTTGCGTAACAGCAGGTACGCTGCCAATTACTTATGCTGTTCTGTGGCCAGCGCTAAAGTACCTTTAGCGGTGTTGGTTGTTATAATTACGCGGGTGCTTCAGCTGGAATAAGTTTCCAATAGCAAAGTTCATAATGAAAAAGCCAAAAGTGCTCTTCTCACTGTGCAATATCTCAGATGGTGAAATAGAGATCATTATTTTTAAGAACTTTGATATCAATGATAGGCAGTTCTAGAAGGCCAGATTTCCAAGAGCTAAATGATAGTCCAACAATTTTTTCTTTCACATCCAGACCATTATGACGAGAGATTGCAAAGTTCCACTGATACTTGTATAAGAAATTTAATCAAAACTTACTTAGGGAGTAAAATCGTATACAACAGAGATGGAAAGGGAGGTGCAATGCTGTAATTGCTGCAAATGGAGGTTTCTTTGACGAAAGCAAAGTTTGATGTAAAAAAAAAAAATCTTATTTCAAATACAAATCGTTATTTCTAAACTTGTCAATGTCTTGACTCTATTTTCTATTCATTTGACAACGTATGGTGGTGAATAAGTGTGACTTTTCAGGAAAACAAAAAATTGTTTGGGTGACCAGTATTAGATTGTTCTTAAGCATTTCATAAATTGGATAAGGTCTCTCCTGCCCTTGTAGCATTTGTAAGAACAAAAGGTTCAGCTCTTCAGATATCATGAGTTATAAATCCCATTTCTGTGGTCAATATATCAAGTTGAAGAAAAGTGAAATATAAGATCACTTAAAAAAAAAAAAAAACGAAATGTATGTCATTGTACATGGTTCAGAATATCATTTTTTTCTTTTTCATACCATATTTAAAGATTACATCAAATCAAAATGAGAGCTTGAGTAAAACTGATCAATAGTGGCTGTTTTTAAATAAGAGTTATATCTTTAAATCTATACAAAGTATTTTATTTTTCAATCTAAAAACCGGCTTCACAGGCAAAGGTTTTTAATGAAAATGTCAAAATATATGATTCATAATCTCTATTTACCATTTTCTAAATGACAATTAAACTGTCACAATTATTTATTTTCTTCACTTATAATTAGAAGCCAATTCAAACATCTCTATCATCTAAATACCTTTAGTCTCTTTTTATTTGAACAAAAAACTCTCACAGAACGAATATAAATAAATAAATAAATAAATAAATAATTAAATTACCGGTTTCACAAAATAAATAAATAAAAAGATTATCTATGTCTCAAGTTGTGATTCCTGCAGAGGCTATTGTCACAGTTTTAGACTTTCCCTAATAAGTGTGAACTCCATCGCTGTTTTTATGTTGTTCTGGAAGCTGTAGCCAAGCTCATCTTCCACACCGGAGACTGGAATGACAAGAGCCACTCCAGACAAAGCCTTGAAATCAGAGAAAATTAGAGGAGTTGAGGTGATCAGGTGGTTAAGGCAAACTGAGTAGATGTTGATCCAGCAATGGCTTGTTTCAGTGAGAGGAAGTCTGATTGAAACAGCTAATTAGTACTTTATATGCCATCGAGTTGTCAGGGCTTTAAGATTTTTCATCATTTACAGAAAGTGTTCAGTTTGACATGACCCCATGTTTTCATCATCATAGCCTCAAATGTAGGTATAAATACACCTTACTCAGATGCACACCTCTGTAGTTAGTCATCATGGTCTCTGTTTACATAAGCTCCAGCTTGTAATTTAAGTTTGAGGTAAATTATACCGTAAAGGTGATAGCTACACATTAAACTCTTCCTGATCATTAAATGGCCTATCCGCACTTACCTGCTCTCTCCCTGTTTGCTAGCCGGTTACTTGGTCCACTAATGCTAATGCAAACATTAGCATATCATTAATGTACCTGTCCACAGGAAAAGAGGCAACTTTTTCATGGCTTCTGTGCACCGTTTTTTTTCCATTAAGTTGTAACCAATAATCAAAAGCTTTACAGATGTTAATCTTTATTTTGCTCCTTTTATGGTTTGAATTTGAGAAACGTTAAACCAAGAAATAGCCATTTCTCAGCGCTACCACAGTGCTTCTAGGATCTGGTAATGCCTGAGCTTCATCTCACATGGCTTCAACCTATTTGTCATAATTCTGCCCTCTCTGGGCTCTCTGGTTGTGTTTAAGTTTCCTTTTTGAGTTTTCAGTTAATCTATGATTTACAATCATCTATGTGTTTCTATGTTTAATTCCGATGTCGTGTCCTTCTTATACATTTCTTGTTTACTCCCTGTTGCCACCTTGTGTCAGTCTCCTTCCCCTAGCTCCCTTCTAGATCCATCTGTCCTTACTGGCTCCCAATCAGGTGATTACTCAATTCTTTGTTCTGTTTGGCAGATATACTCCTTAGGGGTGTAAATCACATCCATCATGGCGATTCGATTCAGTATCGATTTCCTGACCCAACGATTCGATTATTTTCGATACTCAAGAATACACCACGATTCGATTTGATTCGATTAATCGGTTGGTACACTATTTTTTACACCTTACAGGCTAAACAAAGTTTCAAGGAACGAAATAAATCAATGAGAAAGCTGTAACAATAAGTTACATGCTTTTTAGAAACAAGAACAAATAACAGAAGTGGAAAAGTTGCATAAAAATACTGCAAAGAAAATCAGTGCAATGAGTGCAATTCAATACCTCGCCCAGACGCCCCCTGCCCCTCCACAGACGCCTCCAAGGTAATTCACCTGTAGCTGACCGCATTAAAGCCGCAGACAGGAGGCACCGCTTGTTTGTTTTCATGACCGAAATTGCGAAAACAACCGTGGAAGTTTGACCCGCTAGAAGAGTGAGGTGCGCTGTGAACGCTGGGACCCCTTTTTCCACCTTGATTCCCACGCTTTTGGCCCTCATGTCCCTCCGCTGCCGACTACCCGCCTACTCCTCAATACCGCCGTGATATCTAGACTCCACAGTGTAGCACAGACCGACGCTCATCATTGAGCATCATTTAAAAAATGTAGGTCAAGCTTACAGCAACACGCTGTAAGAGTATAACCAGGAAGCGAGGTGGTAGGGGCAAAATAGGTTTAGCGCCACGGGCAGCACGGGAGGGAGAATTACCGCCTACAGCAAAATGTAGATAAAAAATAGACCGGAGGAAAAAAAAACATGAATCGACTTCTTAGTGATTTGTCGGCGCATCAGATCTACGCTGTTGGATTGATGCATCATTGCCAAAACTATTATTATTTACACCCCTTGCTCCTCTGCAATTACAGGTTGTTGATTCTCTTCATTACCTTCAACCCGGACACCCAGCTCATCCTGTGCTGCAAGCATGAATGTTGCTCTGGCCTTCACTTGTTACCATAAACACATTAGCAGTGAGAGAAAATAATAAAAAAAAAAATAAAGAAATCTTGCAACATAAATGTTATTAAAAAAAAATCTATTGTTTAAAAAAAACTTGTAATGGTAACCTTTACTTTGGACACAACTCTTATCTAGTTCAATGATCTTGTTGCATATCGAGTCATTTTAGTGAAGGACATTTCTTCACTCTAAAGGATGGAAGCAGAGACAGGCTAATGTGTTGTAGGTGGATTCAGTGTATAAATAACTCTCTTAGGACTTCACTAGTTTTTGTCTTTTTAGTTTTACCTGTGAAGCTGGTTTTTCGGCTAGAATTCCACTATCCCCAGACCAAACATGAGCAGACTGGTGTATGCAGTTCAATGCAGTGAGGAATGCCTTGATCTTTATATTGGAGAAACCAAACAACCTCTCCGCAGATGCATGGCCCAACACAGAAGACATGGACAAAGGAGATTCTTTTGTGGACCAGAATGTTCACATTTTGGACACAGAAAATAAATGGAAGCCATCTATGTAAAGAAAGAAACATCAACCTTAAACAGAGGTGGTGGACTCAGATTTCAGCTTTCAAAAACCTGCAGTGCAGCAATTGAGTTGATTCCTTCCCACTATTATTGCAAACCCTACTCCCATAGAGGGAACTAAAACACCTTGCCTCTTTCAGCCAGGCCAACGATTCCCTCTAACAACCCCATTTTAGAGACATAGACAGGTATCAGGTTTTACAGGCTAACAAAGGACTCAAACAGCCCCCATTCCAAAGGGGCGGATCCGCTCGTCAGTTCAGTTTGCATGTTTTCTAAGCCAAATCAAAATGTTTTGGTCCACTCTATAAAGCCTCAAACGCTATTTTTGACTATTGGAATTGGAAAAAGCTTCCTGGATGGGAATCAAAACGTCTTCAAACTTGGAATAAAAGTCCAATGGATTGTTTTTTAACTCTTTTTTTGGAACAGAATTCCACTAAATCCATTTTCTGGTAATGTCAAATAACCAATAGCTTTCTAGCTATGCAATTTCAATGAGGTTGATTAAATAAAAACTAAAGAAAAATTGTTCTGAAAGTCTAAAGTCCTTCCTTTTTCATGATAGAGGAAACATTTATATTGAGGACATGGTTTTGTGTTTACATACTATTAAAATGTGTATTTTTAGAAGGAAGATGTTATGATTTTTTTCTTACATGTGTGTTATAAATCACAGTCTCTGCCTGTCAGCATATGTTTGCGTTTTCCCCCGTCAGACTGTTGTAAGAGGTAGTTTGCCCTGACAGTTAAAATGAATGGCATTCATTATTTAAAACATTGTCCACATGAAGCCCACAACACAGTGTTGTCACCATGTCAGCTGTTGGCTGCCACAAGATGGTGATCAGAGAACTACTGACTAAACCCTGCAAGATAAGAGCCTGCTGTAAATACGTGCATGCATGCTGTGAAATGTTTAAAGGTATCTTGTCGAGAGAAATTCATCTTGCATGGACTCCTCTCTCCTTTTAACACTGGTGTTTATCAGATTGGATCTCTAATTTAAAATTAAGAAAAGCTTTCAGCCGTAGGGGTTAGTCTTTCCTAATATTACTTTAGAATTGCTGTAAACAATCAACAGGATGGGGCTGGATTGTAGTCTCTGTACAAAAATGTTTTTAACTAATTTACAGTTTTGCTTTGCCGACATTTTTGAATATAATTAAGGAATTTCTTTTTGACTTATTTATAAATGGATGTTTTATGAGTCTGTTGTTG